>CM065675.1:3555884-3565884 GCA_033220385.1 Triplophysa yarkandensis
TCAAAGTTACAAATCTCAAAGTACAAGCGAGATATCTTGGACTACGGTAAACATCAGGATCGTAGGGATTCAGTTACGTCTGCGACGTTTCGTCAGAGATCCATCACGGAAGTAACCGGATTCACATGATGTCGTCTCTTCATTGGTCAAACGGGCTGAGTTACCAATCAGAGTTCACTCGGCACCGGATCATATAGATGCGAGTGTTTTTCAGACATTAGGAGGAACGTGAACCAAAAAGGTACATAATAAAACTAATAATGCGTTCTTTAAAGATTTAGTGGCATTTATGTATAGTTGAGCACTCAAACAATACAATTAATAATAGTTTTTTCAGCAAAAGATGGTGTCTTTACAGAAAGAACAGCCAATTAAAGAGCAGCATATGTATGAACTCCACATGTTTTTTTCTTTAAGTAAAACGCATTTCAGGGAGAGATCTTAAGAAGCTGCTTCATATCCTATCCGAAAGGTGAATAAACTGATATTTATAGAACTTATTTTCTTTTTTTTTGTTACAACTTTTGTTCCAACTTGTTCCAATTTCCATAATTATATTTTATTTCATGAGTTTATTATTATTATTAATGTGATAATTTTTTCGACTGGGAGTGTATATGTTATCTTGATAATTTATCGAGCATTTTTTTAAGGTCTCGTGTGCTTTTTGGCTATTCTTTCTTCATTATATGGTCAAAGTCATACTGTTCAAAAACGGATCAGATCAAAACTTTTTAAAATAATAACTTAAGTGTCACTTTTAAGAAAAAGAAGCATGCTTAAAGGTCATTTTTAAAAGTACACTTTAAATGTCAATTTTATGTAAAAGTATACATCATATAAATGTAATATATGTAATTAATATAAATGTAGTATTAGTATACTAATAGAAATTGGGACTAAATTGGCCCACTTGTAGTTTATAAAAGTATACATTACAATTTTTAATTTTGAAATAAGAACTGTATACTTACAACACAATTTAATAAACTTGTTTTTCTTAAGGGGTCCTAAAACTGACCCGTAGAGTAAATTTTTTATTTCTGTAATAGTTTTGAATTTCCATGCATCACTTTTGAGAAATTAAACTTAAAAAATTTGATGAAGTTCTTTATATACAAGGTAAGCTTTTGCAAGTAGTGGAATCCTAAAATACATTTGTGTACTGTTTACTATTTAATTTATGCCTAATGTATGAAAGTCTGAATTATATTGTTTGGTTATAGTTTTTTCAGCTCGATGATAAATTCTTTGATAAATTATCTGTCAACCTTGTTTCTTAACATCTTTCTGTACTGCCATCTGGTGGCTTTTGAGGAAAAAACTTTCTTAATTCAACCTTTGGCTGTTTTCAATGGAACACCAGCCATAAACTTCATACGACAACTCCATTTTTCATGACATATGCCAGTCTTTACCCCTAAGGAATGAATGCATGAATCACATGAGGTTTTAACATGCTGTTCTATACAACAGCAAATAAGATGATTTATTACACAACATGGTCATTGAACTTTGTTCTCTTCATGTATAAAGGAAAAATAAAACATGCTATATATTTACACAACACACAACTGTTTCCTGAGACAAAGTAATATGTTGTCATATGATGTACGTGCTGCATTATATACATTACAGAGTCTTAAACTATGGTTAGTTATTTTAATTTCAATAATAAATAAGGCTGTTCGTACTAGCCCTCTATCATGTTTAACATTCTAAATAGTTTAAAACTTCTTTGTCCTTACAGCAAATATCATCCAAACCAATAGAGATCTAGGGGAAACAACCATTGTTTTTCAGTAAACATGACACCTGGATACCTTTGTTTGTCAGAAGTTTCCCAAAAAAATAAGGACAAGACTTACAGTTTAAAAAGACGAAAGAAGAGAACTTGTAGAGACCTAAATCTTTAAACTACCTTTAACATATACATCCAAACTACGAACCCAGACTGCCATTATAAAGGCCAACATGGATATTTGCATAGGGTTTCGTTGCTTTGGCAAATGTCCTCATAGGGTAACTCTTTGTTAATAGAAAAATCTCAAAAAAGAGGCAAAAAATACAACCTGATGTGTGTAATTTATTAATGGACTTTCAACACAAGTTAATGGTACTCTTTATTAATATTAATTGATAATTAAATATTCCTAAACAGGAACTATTGTAAAACACGAAATATTCTTGTATTCATTTTCAAACCATAATGTTTTCGGGATTGCAATAATAAAAAGGATTGTGACTTCAGATGTATATGTTTTATATTTAAGAAGGGTCTTTTACAGACATCCAATCCATGTTTTTGATTTCCTTTGTGTGCAAATATTCTTGACAATAAATAAATATGAGATTTTAAGGTACTAATTTAATGTAAAATGAGCCTGCATTACATAAAATTCCAAGTAGTAAAAGGTATAAAATAAAGTTAAAAATCGTAACAGTATGTAACACTAGGCTAGCAGATGAACAGCATTCAAGGGAGGAAGCGTCAAGAGTCCTTCAAACAACACAGCAACAAAAACAGAGAGAAACACAGCTCTGGAATCAGACATAACCCCAAAGGTTTGAAAAAAAGCACACAATTTTAACAAACAATATGCATAACTATATTCATGAAAATGTGTCACGAAAGTTCTGACCCCAGACTCTAAAACAAAGTGTTATTATATTTTAAAGGAATCAAGAACATGATCTCATTTTAAAATATAAGGATCCAGACATAGAAGTGCTCCAGATCCACGAACCCACCTGATACAAATTCATAGATGTCACTATTCTTCCTCAGGTCGATCTTAGCCTTGGACCAAAAGAGTAAGCAGGGACGGTGATCCATGATTTAAGGTTTCATTCATGCCTGCAGACTACAAGACAAGTTAAAAACATACTGTATTAAAAGTACTGTACATTGGCTTCCTGTAGCAGCTCGCATTGAATTTAAATGTCTTCTCATTGCCTACAAGACCACCACCGGTTCAGCACCCACTTACCTTAACTCACTAATGCAAAGATAAAGGACCTCAAGATCTCTGCGGCCCGCAAATAAGCTGAGACTTGTGGTACCAGCTCAAAAGGGTAAGAAATCTCTCTCTCGAACGTTCTCTGCTTCAGTTCCTCGATGGTGGAACGATCTGCCTCTGGCTTCACGCTTGTCAGACTCGATCTCTATCTTCAAAAAACTCCTAAAAACTAATCTTTTCCGGCTACACCTAACTCACTAACTCACTTCTTTTCTAACTACTCACTCTATCAAAAAAAAAAAAAACTTTGTAACTTCTCTCTCTGTGTAACTTGGTAGCATTGTTGTAGCACTTGTTCACCTATTGTTGTCTCCTCGACTATTGTAAGTTGCTTTGGATAAAAGCGTCTGCTAAATGACTAAATGTAAATGTAAAAGTATCTAGCGGTGAGTAATATACTGCAACCAACGGCTCACTCCACCGCACAATTATATTGCATTTCTGTCAACAGATCCTCCAACAAATTCCACATAAGACCTCTAGACCTTGTCTGACATAGTTATAGAACAAACTAATAAAGGAAAGAAGAATGGATAAATAAAAATAAAACTGTATATCAAAAATATTTATATATCAAACTGTAAAGAAATGTTTTTCATCTAATATATAGGAATATTGTGACAAAGCAGCACAGTGATCTAAGAATATTGTGTGTATACTGCCACACGAAACAAAGCCAGGTTACAAATAAAAATTTTATGAATTTTTTTCTGGAGATCATAATACAGATTTAAAGAAAAATGATTTCCTTAGGTGTACATCATAGACTTAAAAGCATATTTTTTTATGACCATAAAGCATTGGATATTAAACTTTACATTCTGATCATAATAAACCTATACTATTAACTAATTACATTATTGCATTAATAATTATTAATTTATTAGAAATTCTATTTGTATTTAAATCCTATGCCCCGCCCCTTTATTTCCTTATTCATGACTCTGTTATGAGTTTGTGCTCTTCACCTGTTTCCCTCGTTCCCTCCTCTAGTTTCTTCCCTGTTTAAACCCTTCGTGTTTGTCTTGTGCTGCACTGTTTGGTTACCCACCATCACGTCTTGACTGTGTGTGTTTTTATTGTGAGGAGTCTCGGTTGGAGGAGAGATGCCGAAAACTGACTCAAAGACTGAAGGTAAAATGATTGGTCTATATTTATTAAGACTACTTCTTACGCTGACAGAATAGATGATGTAATTGCTCACTATGAAAAGAATAGAAACTCAGTTTTGGTTCATATTTGATACAATTTTATAAATTTTATGAGTTGGTGAATTGAAAAATAATTGTGATGTATTTTATTCTATTGCATTAATTGTTAGCCTATATGTTTATTCACAGTTTAAATAAGAAAAACCTCTAGTAACCAGCTAAATAAAATGTCTTGCTATGATGTGTGACACTGTGTCTACACCAGATACAATACAACGCAGCTTGTTCTAATAGGACTGTGGCATCAAGCCACATCCAGTGTGGGAAAAACAATCAATCTAAACCCATTCTTACCAACATGTCTGGTGTAGACACAATGTAACTCTGTGGTGACCAGCTATTACTGCCTAAATTATGCATTCATTTCTTGTATACTTCCCTGTACTCAAGATGCTCCGCTTGACTTGGAAGGGTCTTTGTAACTCTTTCCCATTACAACCCATCATCAGTTATCCAGGGATGTTCCAGGAAATGGGCCATTCTATGCCATTTAAGTGGATTCAAGCAAGACTCAAAGAAATGTAGGCATTCTGTTTTAAGAAGAGAGAAGAGAACAGTTAGGTTCTTCATTACAAAGATATTATAGAAAACATCTGTATTGTAATCATCTTTAGGTAAATGCGTTGTATTTTTGGAGCTATATCATATTCCATTGGCTCTGAAAATGATCATGCTGTAAATCCACATAAGAATTTTATTCGAGTTGATGATTGGATTATCAGCAGCTTAAGCTGTTCTTGTGGTTTTAGCTGTTAAATCAAGGTTAGGTTCTACATAAAGGAACATAACCAGCCGCCTTCACCAGTTTCTAACCGGATTAGTTTTAAAGAATTTTAAAATCATTCATAAACGTGTAGAGACCCCAGTGTTTAAATTGTCTTTCCTTTTTCAGCCAGAGATATTTTGCCGTTTTAACATGTAGATAAATACACAAAGAAAGTCGCTTGATGTAAGATTTTATACTATCCAGTAGTAAGTGTTTTGCTCTTACCCATCGACATGTCAAGGTATTCAGAGAACAGCCCAAACATCGAATTTGAAAGTTCAGGCAGTTGCGTGAGATAGGATCCATTCATCTCCCAGAGGTACCGATAAGTTTGAATGTATGGCACAGCTGTAAAATGAAATCAAAAGTTATTTGTGTAGATTTGAGAACGGCCCACAGTGACATATGACAATTATTACAGTTCTGCATTATAACATGACAGTAGAGAAAGCCGCTGTGACTTACTTGATTGATCGCCCTCGAGATCTTTAAAAAACTGTCGTTCACTCTGACCAAAGCCGATAAGCTTCAGCTCCAAGGTCTCTCTGTTGACCATGATGTGTTGGGCTGTAATGGCAATATGGCACACCCTCCAGCGAACTAAGAAAGAGAAAGTCCGCAGTAGCTGAAGAATGATGTCCCGGCTTACACTCTGTCTCAGCGCGCCGTGATTTTCTTCGATAAAGTTGTCCAACCTCACCCAAGGTTCAGACAATCTCTCGAGGACCACAATGTATCCATCGGGATATTGGAACCAGTCGAGCATGTGGATGATTTCAGGGCATGGCTGGGGCGCAATTTGCATTTCCAACATCATGCCTATTTCCCTGAATACTGGTGTTGAATGACCAGGCTGAGTAAAGCAAAGAGAAAGACGGTGAACTCCAGCTCAATCAGATAAAGATATAGCCAATAGGAGTTTATAGCTTACCACAGCATGTCTGTATGATTTCATCGTACCACTATCATGTGGGTCATCAGGAGATACCAGAACACATTTCAGAATCACCTGCAAAAGCAAATTCGGTTTATGGACCATTTGGGTCAGTATCAAAACAATTGACATTTATTGGCAAGAGGATATGTGGTTGAGTGTTACCTGACAGCCATCAGTTCTTCGTGTAGCAGGAAAAAACTGGGCATCTTGTCCTAACACATAATCCTGTGACACTTCATAGCGAAAGCTGATTCGTTCTGAAAAACACAAACAATAAGAACATGTAAACATACACGTTGACTCCACAGAATATAAAAATAACAGGATAAAATAGTGACCCACCATCAAGACCTATGCGGACATTGAAGGGAATTCCTTCTGATAAATCAGGATGAAAGCGAGCTAGATTTCCGTCCTGTTCTGGTGGCTGTTCCTCGTCTTCTACTTGCAATTGCATTTCATCCTCTCCTTCATCCTCTTCTTCAAACGCAGCAGGATGAGGTTCAGGATTTATTCCTGATGGTCCAGCAACAGCTTCTTCTTCAGGGTGGTAAAAAATCCACAATGAACAATGTATGATTTCTCATTTTCCCAAGAAAATGTTTTAACAACATTATTGTACAAAACCCCTTCATACAGTGGAGAACCCACTTGAAATTCTTATCTTAAAATAATCATTTTTGTTTAAAGAGTAACAGATGGAAGACTTACCATAAAGACTTGCTCCAAATCCAAAGAGAAGTCCTGGCATGGGCTCAACAGAACTTATTCCCAATGGAGCTTCATCTTCAAAATCCAAATGAAGAAAAAACAACATTGAAATTATACTCAAATTCTCACATTGCCAAAAAAGTATTTGTTGAACACAGACTGGTTTGTGAAAATAATAATAATGGTACTTCTAGACCTACCTTCAGAAGATGAAGGTTCTGGCTCCATATCAACTTTCAGGTGTTTTGGAGCCGGCTCTGTCCCCTCATCTTCTGGAATATCCATTTTATCCACTTTCCTTTTTGTCCCACGGCGTTCTTAAAAGGATTACAGAACAGAATCTTTACAATCTATTCATTTTTAAATGTCCTTCAACATTATTACTAACTGTGGGTGTAATGCCACATCATCACAACACTGGGATCACAATTCAAGAGTATGACATGATATTAAGGATTGAAATTCTATTGCGAATTAAAGAGTAATATTAACAGTTGACATACCTGCAGAAGTTGATGCCACAGGTTCTGGGACAGATGTTAAACTCATATTTTTCTCCATGAGTCTAACAGACCTCCTGAGTTTTGGAGCCGGCTCGGTCCCATCGCTGTCCTTTTGAAAAGCTTTATCAGCCTTTCTCTTCCTCTCTAAAAAACACAATAATGTTCAATTATATTTCTTTCTTTTCTCATCGACATGACATAAATGAACAGTACAATACTGAGAAATAATAAAGTTCAACCACACACAGATGAACTCTAGATTTCTAATATAATTCATTATAATATTAATAACTTGTTAACAATCACTTACAGTATAAGTGTAACATCTTTAAAATATTTATAATTATAAATCATAATTTATTTTAAGTAATTAAGTTTGGTATCTAACTCACAAACAAAAATTTAAATTAAATATGATATAAATTATGGAGAAATATCATCAGAATTTAACAGTAAATGATGCAGCAGCACCAATCAAATCATATCAAATACTAGCAATGTCTTAACTTTAATAATCGTTACAGATCTAGTTTATATTACAGATATTACAGTCAAACACAAACATTGATCATATTTTTAACACTTTTAAAAGATGAACTTACTGTTATCGCTCGTTGAAGGCATTCTGTTAGTAATCTCAGATGTTGAAAACACGAACAAACTGAGTTCAGACGATCTCTGAGAGACTTTAAAACGACTTTTTTAACGTTTAAAGTGTAGTAAAGAGTCTCTGTGTCTGGATTAAACCGAACACCGTCGAAGCGTCTTCACAACTGAAGCTCGTCCTCACAACTGCGCGCTTATTTATAGTTCTAGCGCTCCATGACGTAAGCACATAATATCCATGGTTACATCAGAAAACAACAACGCTTATTTATCAATAGTAAAAGTCCTCATATGATATTTAAGTCCGTTTATAAATTAAAATAAATTAAATTCTCGTTTTTTTAATGCAGAAAGTTTTGTGTGAGAATTAAGAGAGAGATGTTTTATCTGACAAACCAGTCAGATGGTTTCTTAAACCGCACCAATTTAAACTTCCGGTTTATAAAATATATTTTATATGTTTATATTGATTTTATTTTTAATCTTGTATTGAATATTCATTTTCAAAAAAATCATTAAGAATAATTATAAAATAAAATAAAATGACTCAAGTTATTAATTATTTGTAATTTGTTGCAGCTACAATCTTACCGTTATAAGAAATATTACATTTGTGGGAAAATATCATAAAATATTAAAAAATAAAATGTGTCTGCAATTTATTAAAGGATATAATATTACATGATAATAAAAAACGGAATCATCGTAAAACAAGTATAATTCTCTTTTACTTATTTCTAACCCATAATAATATTTTCAATTAAGCAATATAAAGGGATTATGACCACAGGTATTTATGTTTTAAATTTGAGGGATAATTTTTTTGACATTTGAAAACTTTATAAGATTCCCTTTGTGTTTAAAAAAAAAAAAAAAAAAATTTTTGGAGGCACTCATAAAATATAAAATTAAAATTACACTTTATTTATATTAAATATCAAGTTGAATTACTAGAAAAAACTCAGAAATGAGGTTATCAAATTTTCTTAAGGTAAAGTTATTTTGCCGTTTCCATCAGATCATATTTACAGTGTGTTTACAGGATAAAGAAGTAACCGGAATGCCAAAGAGTCTTAAAAGCTTCATCTAAGAGTCCTTGTTTAGGTTATGAAGACCATAAACAGAGCTAAAAATACAACAACACAATGTAACTCAATATAATCACACTTCTGTTAAATCAAACTGCCCATTTAGGATCCAACACCGATTGACAATCAATTTCACATGCTGTCGTGCAAATGGAATAGACGGAGTCTAAAACCCACACAAGTGTCTGAGATAGTGCAGCTCATCCAGGATGGCACATTAATGCAAGCTGTGGAAAGAAAGTGTCCTGCATCTGTCATCGCATGAATCCAGAGTATGGAGACACTACCTGGAGACAGACCAGCACATCAGGAGACGTGGAGGAGGGCGTAAGAGGAGAACAACCCAGAAGAGGACCGCTACCTCCGCTTTTGAGCAAGTAGGAACAGGAGGAGCGATACCAGAGCCCTGCAAAATGACCTCCAGTAGGCCTCAAATGTGTATGTGTCTGCTCCAACAGTCAGAATCAGACTCCATGTGTCATGATTCTGCCTATCTTGGTCATGTTTTTTCTGTTTTTGGCAGAATCATGGCAGACCTGTGTTGTGTGAGTGTCACATGGTATTGTTTTCTTACATGCCATGTGCTCTCTTGTCTCGTCTCTTGACCCCGCCCCCTTGTTATCCTGTCTATCTTCCCGCCATTGTTTCATTCCCCACACCTGCCCAGTGTCGTTATCCCTTGTTGTGTTTACCCTATTTAAAGCCCTTGTGTTTTCTGTCCTGTGCTGGTTCATCACCTACCTGTCTGTGGTTTTCTTGTCAAGTTAAGTTTCTTTTTATCTTGTTTAGCCCCTTGAGGGATTTTTTTGTTGTATTTTTTGTGAAAATAAAACCTTTTGTTTATGAGTTGTCTGCAATTGGGTTCTGTCAACACAAACCTCGTGACACCATGATGCTGATATATGAGTCTGACTTCCACAGCCGGTGTTTTCCTTACATCCCAACACGGTGCAGGACGTCTGGCAATACCAGAGAACACCAAGATTGGCAGATTCGCCACTGGCTCCCTGTGCTCTTCACAGATGAAAGCAGATTATAACAAAGCATGTGAATGACATAACAGAGTTTGAAGATGACATGGAGAACAATCTTCTGCCTGCAACATTCTCAGGTATGACCGCTTTGGCAGTGGGTCAGTAATGGTGTGGGGTGACATTT
>CM065675.1:3573384-3583384 GCA_033220385.1 Triplophysa yarkandensis
TTAATCAAGCACATGTCGGTCGATACTATCTTATTGCTATCTTGCATTTAACATATGTGCTAAACATTACAGAATAAAGTATAAAAAGTACATAATGTATTAAAATGTATACATTGTATAAATGTATTTCCAGTAGCATGTTAAAAACAATCATTTAATCATGATGACGACATGTTGTCATGGATACTGGGTCATAATGTATCTGGATGTATCTTTAATGGATGCTTAAAGTGTGAAGTTGTATTTCTAATGAATACAAACTGTTAAGATAAATGTATGAATGTGATATGTTGATATAAGTTTGAAAATGATATGTTAATTAGTATGACAATGTTTTCCTCTATAAATCAGTGTGATGTAAACATGATGATGATGATGAGAAGAAGAAGAAGGAAAGACAATCCAACAGAAGAGGCTCAACACTTCTGCCTAAATAATAAAGATAAAAATGGATTTGAGATCAGATTCATTGATTACCTTAAAGGTGAGTAAAGGGTTTCTGAAGCCGTCTTGGGTTCATTACATGGTCACATATCATTTCTATATTGTATTTGCTGTGTTTAGGAAGAGGTGTTTTCAGTTGTACTGACTTTGAGAA
This sequence comes from Triplophysa yarkandensis, assembly GCA_033220385.1. NCBI lineage: Eukaryota > Metazoa > Chordata > Actinopteri > Cypriniformes > Nemacheilidae > Triplophysa > Triplophysa yarkandensis. Next base: position 3,573,983 of record CM065675.1, read on the forward strand.
GGGAGATTTCCTCTTGGAATACAGAGGAGATCTCATTAGCAAGGAAGAATGTGAGAGGAGGCAAAGAATATATCATAATGCCCTCAAAGTATTCATGTTTGAATTTCGCTTCAATGGCAAATTCTTTTGGTACGTATAAAACTCCACTTTATACATCCAATTTAATTTTTTTAATTTAGAGTTTATTCATTGTTATTGTGTGTTAATGATCACATTTGTATGATTAAACACAGGGGTTTACCATTAAATGTCTGATATTAAATGTATAGGGGTGGTTTCCTGAACCAAAAGTTACTAAATGTTAGAGTTCTTTAAACTGAAAACAGCTTACACACAGACATATGTAACAATACATAAATTCCATTGTTTTGTCACAAAAGGCAGATGTAAGAAGTAGTGAGGTTTTGTACGACAATGTCCACAGCACTAACATTTTCAAACTTAACAAAGGTCAGTTTAATCCAACCCCCTTAAGAAGAGCCCCTATTAAGAATAATGTTTGATAGAATTGGTCTAAGCTTTTCTGAATGGGTAAAGCAAACAAGAATCCATGATCTGTAACTAAGAGTTTAATTCTGGTTTGTTTAGTGTTGACGCAGCTCGAGATGATGGTTCTCTGGGCCGGCTTGTAAATGATGACCATATTAGTCCTAACTGCAGGATGAAGACCATCCGTGTGGATGGGAAACCACATCTCTGTTTATTTGCCATAAGAAGCATTTGTACTGGTGAGGAGATCACATACAATTATGGCAATTCAGAGTGGCCATGGCGTTGCAAGGTATTTAAATCTTTACCTTTAATAAATCAAAGTGTCTGTTAGAAAAGGCCTTTTCTGGCCATGTGATTACTGGACATGTGATCACGGCATGAACATAATTCATATTCTCATTCCTCTTTATTTTTAAAGAATGCATGTGCATGTTTCTTTAGAAATGTTTTTTCCTCTGTAAGGGTTATGCAGTTTGTGCATATATTATTATAATCCGTGTATTGTTTTTATTGTCACATTTACATTTAGGCTTTTGGAAGATGCATTTATCGAAAGCAACATACATTGCATTATATTATTATGTAATATTATGAATATGTGCAGTCCCTGGGGTTGAACCCTTGACTCTGGCATAATTAAGACCATGCCCTAACTACTGAGGAGGAAGAGCTGTTATTAAAGCCTAATATACGAGGAAACTATTGTTTTACAGGACAGTGCTGTGTACTTGTGTTTATAAACATGTGTATGACTAAATGCTGTTTTTAGAGAACCACAGTTTTATAAGGACATCCTTGGCCAATGGTCTTTATGCTTGTCTTCTAGACTGCCTGTGTATTGTTAATTTGACTAAGGCAGTGTTTATGAGGACACTTGGAAATGCTGGGATATAGAGGTGGGAGATGATGTTTAGGCAATAATCTCAAATACAAATTTAATTTGAAGTTCAAACTAAGTTCTAGTAGAGGGTATTTTCGGGTCAAAAATTACAGGAAGGGATTCAAACATAAAATACTGAAACCAGGTCTAATTCTGCGCTCATGAACTCCCTCACATGTGTTCAGAGTTTTAACAGACATTATTACAGAGTACCTGTTCAAGATGGACTGTGAGCTAAACAGAGACATAACATCACAAACCTATGATCCATAATGTTTCCAGAGAATGTGCAAATTCAAAGAACATAATATTATTGTTCTTGCTCTATTCAAGCCTTTAAAAAATGTTTTTCATCAAATCTTGTTAACTTTAGATGACAGGTGTAAAGCAACAATTGAATCCTCAAGAAATTGCAACTAAAAAGGTATCTGGAAAGGTAATAATTGCACACACTTTTCAGTTATTACTTAATATTAAACTTGACCTGATCCCATAGAACAGGGTTGCCCAACCCAAAAGGGCCGGTGACCTGCAGAGTTTAGCTCCAAGCTTGAAACAAACCTGAAAGAAGCAGTAGAGTTGGTCAAAAGCAACATGCTTAGGAGTTTTGGAAATACAGGGCAGGAAAGATATTGGGCTGTAGTTCTCCAGAGTAGAAGTTTTTAGAGTGTCTTAATTTAACAGTTGGCTGATGCGAGCCTCTTTAAAGGTTGTTGGAAAAGTAACGGTGTTGAGATATAAGTTATTGATGTGGGTGAGAATAGAGACGATTGATGGAGAGAGCCTGAAGGAGATTAGTGGAGACAGGATCTTGAAGGCAACTATAACAATAGAAAGTGAAGGTGTGTTAGCAAGAAATGTAATCAATGGATCACTGTTGCAGTTTTTAAAGAGTCTGTCCTAAAACCTTTGAATTGAGTTTCTATATAATTCGTATAAAAAGTAATATTACGTTTTCTTTTGTCGGATGGGGCAGTTGTTATTGGACAGCCCTAACTGTGATGTTATTATGGTTGTTCTTAACATGGTTAAAGAGAGTAATCTGTGATATCTGAGCTGTGAATATAGGAATTTAGCCCAGTATTCTATCAGTTATCAGTTGCAAATGTCAAAATATTTGTCTTACAGACGGCTAGTGAAGATCAACAGAATCTGAAGGAATCGAGCACTTTATTCCAGTCAGAAGTCAGAGATCAAATGGATGAATCGGTGGCAATGGATTTGAGTGTCCGTGAACCTGCTAAAGAACTTAAAAAGGTTTTTCTAGAGGTTCTGCTTTATTTATTTCAGTTTCAAAGCCTGTGGCATCAGTACATCTGCTTTTTCTGTTCTAAATTACAGGTTTCTCTTGAGAAGAGTCAGTTTGCATTACAGAACCATGATACTCATGAGAAAAAGGGTGGTGAGAAGGTAATTTTGTTTTGAAGAGTTTTCTATGATTTAGGAAAAGGGGAACATGTAGCTTCTGTGTCTGTTGATGTATAAGTCAATTTTTCTCCATGCTTTCAATTCTTGGTGCTCGCAGTTATTGACTGTCAAAGAGCATTTGCTAAATGAGGAGCAGAGCTTTGGAATACCCACAGAAGGACTCAAGCAGGTTACTCTTGAGAAGAGTCAGTTGGCATTAGAGAACCATGATAGGCATGAGAAGAAGGGTGGTGAGAGGGTAATTTTGTTTTTGTTTTTATTTGAAGAGTTTTGTATGATTTAGGAAAAGGAGAACATGTAGAATCTGTGTCTGTTGACTTATAAGTCCATTTTTCTCTTTGTTTTCAATTCTAAGTGCTCGCAGTTGTTGTCTGTCAAAGAGCATTTGCTAAATGAGGAGCAGAGCTTTGGAATACCCACAGAAGGACTCAAGCAGGTTACTCTTGAGAAGAGTCAGTTGGTATTAGAGAATCATGATAGGCATGAGAAGAAGGGTGGTGAGAAGGTAATTTTTTTTGAAGAGTTTTGTATGATGAAGATGCGAACAAGTAGTTTGTGTTGAGATACCACTTCACATTGCTGTCTGTTCCCAATATTTTTCCAGATATCTGCTGACATAGAGCATTTGTTAAATGAGGAGCAGGGCTTTTGTGCACCTATGGAAAGTCTCAAGCAGGTATGTGAAATGTTTTGGTGTATGTTATACATTTAGTATTGAAACTGGATGCAGGAATAAGCTATTCTGCTGTGAGAGTATTACTTTCATCATGTACCCATCCTCTGCAGAAGACAAAATAGGATATTTTAAAAAAAGTTGCTAACTGAACAACAACATCACTCATTGACTATCATTGTATTAACACGAACCCTGTCAAGTGAATGGGTGCCACTGATTTTGGGTTGCCAAAATTCTTTAAAGTATAATTTTTTGTGTTCTGAAGTAATCGTAAACTCATAGTTTTAGTCTGTAACTTCAGAAACAGTACACTGCAATGTTATATACTGTAAGTGACTTGTCAACAAGTGTATTTTCTGAATGTAAAGTAGCATAAGTGAATGCAAGTGTTGCATTTGACAAGTACTTAAGATATGTCTGTTGTATGTAATGCGATAAATTAATTGAAATACTTAATTTATCGCATTTTGCAATCAAGGTTTAAGTAATGTTTTATATTTGAATATATGTAATAAAAACGCAACAGTTTAATTGCAACAGTTAAAACATACTTATTCATTGAAATATGCACACTTTAGCAAATCCACGTACTACTGAGTATTAACCAAAAATACTCCATAATCTTCTCTAAATTAATGACTTAATATTCAGTCAGGCTCAGGCTGAGAATTCTGATTGACTCTCAGACAAGGGCAATCTAATGACACAATTTTCTAAGTGGTATAGATAAATGACTTAGAAACATGAAAATGCGGATGTGCCGAATACTACTGTATAGACAGTACTGTATATCTTTTGAAGAGTTTTTTCTATCATGTTTTTTGAAGGTTTGCAGACATGTTGTGACCTCTACAACAATATCCATTTGGGAAAAGTGTGCCGCATGTGTAGGACCTGTTGTGCCATTGAAGTGGCTTGGACTAAGGTGTAAATGTTAGTATCCTTTTTTTACAGCTTGACCCATTTACATATTTTGTATTTCACAGTTAACCACTTATCTATAAATTTTTATAGTGTGCTCCAGCTTTTGGCACAAGTCCTGCTACGTGAAACTTTATGGAAAGCAGTCAATAATGGTAAGATGTAGTTTCTTTTTATTCATGTTCAGTTAATTGCTTTAAAAGTAATCATACATATCTTGACGTTAGGATATAAGTTCAGAAGAAGAGCTATCAGATGAGGAGTACATACCACAGTCTGAGTCAGACAGTCAGTCAGATAGTTCAGAAGAGCTGACAACAAGAACAGAAAGACAAGATCAAACTAATCTTCCCTCACAAATACTGAAAGTGGTCCCCTCTAGATCAGATGTACCTGTCCTGGATATATGTCAGAGCAAAGGAAAGCAAATCTTGAAAGCAAGGGAAGCCAAGTTTGACTTACTTTGTCATGAAGAGAATATTGAGCTAGATAGTGACTCGGGTTCGGATTTGCGGAGGGTTACGGATGTAGTGATGTCATCCCTCTCATCAGATAATGATGAGGCGTGTCATGTGAAGACAGCAGGTAGGAATAAGTCGCAAGAGAAAGGGCCATTAACCAACATTCATGAAACAGTTCATTGTTTGCAGTCAACACAAATCTCCTGTTCAGTAAACAGTAAGAATTACTGTTACATCTGTGGGAAACCGCAATCCAAGTTAGCCCGCCATTTGAAAACTCATATGTCTGAAGTCGAAGTAGGACAGGCACTGTCACTCCCAGTCAACTCAAAAGAACGCAAAGCAATGCTACAAAAGCTCAGAAATAAAGGCAATTATCAGCACAACACAGATGTTTTACAGAATGGCGAAGGGGCTCTTAAATTGAAAAGGGCACCAAAAAAAGAAAAGGATGCCAAAGATTATGTGCATTGCATGTACTGCAAGGGAATGTTTGTACGGAGAGATTTGTGGCGTCATTTGCGTAAATGTCCCTCAAAACCAAGGGATGCTGACGAAGAGCAAGGGAGGACCAGAGTCTTGGGTTTGGCAACTATTGCAGAGTCTGCATTCAGTCAGCAGATCTCTCAAGGAGTCTGGAAGCTTTTGGGTGTGATGAAGCATGATGACGTTTCCGTTGTTGTTAAAAATGACTGGAGTATTCTTCAGCTTGCACAGTCGTTCTTTAACAAACATGGACATGACCCTACTAAATTTGAATACATACGACAGAAACTCCGTGAAATTGGAAGATTGTTGTTGACTTTGCGTCGAGAGTTTTCCATTTACAGCCTTGAAGAGGCTGTGAAACCTTCTAATTTCTATAGACTTATTCAAGCAGTCCAGAGCGTGTCTGGCTATGACGAAGAGAGTCACTGCTACCAAAGCCCTAGTCTTGCACTCAAACTTGGTCATTCATTGAATAAGATCTGTGAAATCATTCATTGTAGGGCACTCATGTCTGAAGACAAAGAATTGATTTCCTCAACAGATACCTTCAAAAAGCTCTACTCCTCAAAGTGGTCAGAGTTGATCTCCCACTCTGCGCTTGTCACACTGAATGAGGCCAAATTTAACAAGCCATCGACGTTGCCTTTCACCAAAGATGTACAGTGTCTTCATCAGTTCCTTGAAAAGAGCACAAATTCTGCCTTTGAGAAACTAAAAGAGATGGCTTCACCTCAGAGCTATGCAGATCTAGCCAAAGCAACTCTAGTAAGAGTAATTGTATTCAATCGCCGGCGGGCAGGAGAGGTGTCAAAAATGCTGCTTAAAAGCTTTCAAGAAAGGGACAGCACTTCTCTTCACGAGGATGTTTCTCTGGGTCTTAGCAGGTTTGAACAGAAACTCTGCAGTCATTTCAGTCGTGTTGAGATAAGAGGGAAAAGAGGAAGAAAGGTGGCTGTTCTTCTTTCACCTGATATGGTGGAGGCATTGACACTGCTGGTAATCAGGAGAAGTGAGTGTGGGGTGCATGACACCAACAGTTTTTTGTTTGCTAGACCTCACTGCCAAAGTCATTATAGAGGCCAGGACTCGATTCGGGTCTACGCAAGTGAATGTGGAGCTCAGAATCCAGAATTTCTGCGTTCAACACAACTGCGCAAACATGTCGCTACTCTCTCACAAATCCTCAACCTAAAAAACAATGAACTGGACCAAATTGCCGATTTCTTAGGGCATGATATCCGTGTACATCGTGACTATTACAGGCTACCTGAAGCCACTACTCAGCTGGCTAAAATATCTAAATTGCTGCTAGCTATGGAGAAGGGCAGTCTTCCTGATCTTCAGGGCAAATCCCTTGACGATATTGAGATTGAAGGTATGTCTATGCTGGTGTAGATAGTCCAGTTAGTTGCATACATTTATTGGGAGGTGTGAAGTTATGAATCATGTGAAGTGCTGTGCATCTCTTAAGTGCAGTGAATGATTTCTTTTAAAAGTGTAACATGTAAATATTTTTGTGTTGTATCCGAAATGAACAGATGTAGAAACTCATTGTGTTATATGTGACTTTTACTGGAAGATGAGATCAGTGTGAATGATTCTGAAGCCAGTGGTCCTGATGAAAGTGATGCTGATGATGATGATGTGTCTGCTGCTGCTGCCTCCAGTCATGTTGTTTCTGCTGCTTCCTACAATCATGCTGGTATGTTAACTTAACTTTATGTATTTATTTTTTGACGTTTTACTTTTTATTGTTTGTTTTAAATTATTTGCATCAATATTTTGCACTACAACATAATTGTTGTTAGGATGAATTTTGCAGGATTTATACACCAAAATATTGTTCAAAGTTAAGCATGGTTATGCTTAAGTTTGACACTTATATTTATAGTTTACTGAATTCCTCTGCAACATTACTAATTTTCTGTCCTTTAATTGTACGTTAAAACATTAAACTCCACTATTAAATTCAACGTATATTTATTCCTTATCTTCTGCATCAGTCTTCAATACCAGATCACAAGATTGTGCAAAGCTAACCAAATATTATAGAGTGCAATGTAAATTGCATTTGTGGCTAATACTACTTTTTTAGATGTCAGAAATCTTAATGGAGAGGTATAACATACAGTTTCTGTCAATATTATGTTAATCCTGAGTACATGTAGTTTAGAATCGCGTTGTTAATTACTCTGAAAAGTATTTTGGTTACCTAAATTTACAGAAGATAGATACAGCTTTACGATTGTTTCTGAAAGTCGAGCTCACACACTGATGCTTGTGCTTTTCTTAGCTCACTAGTTGACGGGATTTAATGAGAAAATGGCCGATAAATAACTTGTGATCTGCTGACAGATAGAGGTTGAATATTTGAGGGCGTTTATGAAGCCTTTCTCTGAAGCAAAGAAATACCAAGTCATGAGTCTAACTCGATTTTTAATAAAAAGGAACCCATTTGAACATGCCTAATCAACACTTTTAACAGTCTAAAGCTTCTGTTAATACTACTAAATAAGTGTATAATGCTAAAGGCAATACCACTAGGGTCAGTAGTGCAGACATTATGTATTTATAAAGGTTGTTCTTGTTTTCCCCTGAAAAAGTGCCATTCACCAAAAGCACCATATAAGGTCTTGGGGACTTCGTAGCATTTTCAGCCAACCATTAAATGTTTTAAGCCATTTATTGAAAAAGTGATTCAGTGTATCAGTAGGAAATATCACTTTCAAACAATCATTTATTTTTCACATCCATTGAAATAGTATTTTTTAAAATGTAATAGTCCAGTGAGAGTGTGACAAAAGTGGATACCTGCACATGGAAATCTGGTCCCACCAGCATCAAGTCAATCTTTCAAATTAGGAGAAGGAAAAAACTTTGGCAATGTCTCCATGACACTACAAGAGACCTACCTGCACTATTTCTTTAATTCTTTAAAGGGGGAATCACTCATTATCAACTTTACGTTACTTAATTTACATATGATTATACTTCTGATTACTAAATCTGTCAAACATTTAGTTTGTGGTGAAATTACTATAAAGTGCAAGTATTGTATAATGTGCAATAGGTGCAATAATAAATGTTTAACTGTTGTCAAAGCAGGTGTTCAGATGCCCATTGGAATAGCTGCTGAAGTGTGTTCAGGTATCCAGGTTTTACATTAGAATGCTGCCATCAATGTAAGTATGGACTCTTATCAAATTAAAAGCTAATTGAAGTACACATTCTTATGTACAGAGAGTGAGACAGAGATTGGGAACCCACGAAAATGTCAGAAAGTTTGCTGGTCAACTGCTGAGGTTACGGCTGTGATGAAACATTTCAAGCCACACATAACCAAAGGAAAACTGGCAACACTGTCTGAATGCCAGCAGTGTAAGGCTGCTGAGGATCCTGTTTTGGCAAAGCGCACAGTTCAAAACATACGAGATTTTGTACGAAATCGTGGAATTAGTTTGAAAAAAAAAGCCAAAAATCAGTGATTCGTCCTTTTCAGATGAGCAATATAAGATTTATTATTTTCTGTACTCCTATACTCATGTCTTTTATATTAAAATAAACCATGGAGTAAAAAGTATATTTTTGGATCCAGTTCTCTTTATTTACCTTAGTCTAGACAATACACAATGTTGTCACATTTGTGGGTTGTGTATGGTAAAGTGCCAGTAAATCACATTTGTCCTTAAAATGTTGTAAGATCCTTTGTTGTGTATTGTATTTATTTTCCAGTTCTTATCAGTCACATTAGTCTTGACAATACACAATGTCGTCTTTTTTTTGTGTGGTGTACAGAAATGTGCCATTAAAACACATTTGTCCTTATAATGCAGTAGAAACTGTCATTGTCTATTGTATTAGTGATACAGTTCTCTTTAACCACATGGGTCATTACAGTACACAGTGTTGTCACATTTGTGTGTTGTGTATGGTAAAGTGCCAGTAAATTGAATTTGTCCCCTTAAGTCATCAAAATATTGATGTCCTCATAAATAAGGCAGGACTTTCCAAACCCCAAATTTTTCAAGGGCGGGAACTTTTAAGAGTGGGCGGGA
>CM065675.1:3590884-3973384 GCA_033220385.1 Triplophysa yarkandensis
GTGTGTGTGTGTGACTCTGTGTGTGTGTGTGTGTGTGTGACTCTGTGTGTGTGTGTGTGTGTGTGACTCTGTGTGTGTGTGTGTGTGTGTGACTCTGTGTGTGTGTGTGTGTGTGTGACTCTGTGTGTGTGTGTGTGACTCTGTGTGTGTGTGTGTGTGTGTGTGTGTGTGTGTGTGTGTGTGTGTGTGTGTGTGTGTGTGTGTGTGTGTGTGTGTGTGTGTGTGTGTGTGTGTGTGTGACTGTGTGTGTGTGTGTGTGACTGTGTGTGTGTGTGTGTGACTCTGTGTGTGTGTGTGTGTGTGTGTGTGTGTGTGTGTGTGACTCTGTGTGTGTGTGTGTGTGTGTGTGTGTGTGTGTGTGTGTGTGTGTGTGTGTGTGTGACTCTGTGTGTGTGTGTGTGTGTGTGACTCTGTGTGTGTGTGTGTGTGTGTGTGACTCTGTGTGTGTGTGTGTGTGACTCTGTGTGTGACTCTGTGTGTGTGTGACTCTCTGTGTGTGTGTGTGTGTGTGTGTGACTCTGTGTGTGTGTGTGTGTGTGTGTGTGTGTGTGTGTGACTCTGTGTGTGTGTGTGTGTGTGTGTGTGTGTGTGTGTGACTCTGTGTGTGTGTGTGTGTGTGTGACTCTGTGTGTGTGTGTGTGTGTGTGTGTGTGTGACTCTGTGTGTGTGTGTGTGTGTGTGTGTGTGACTCTGTGTGTGTGTGTGTGTGTGTGTGTGTGTGTGTGTGTGTGTGTGTGTGACTCTGTGTGTGTGTGTGTGTGTGTGTGTGTGTGTGTGACTCTGTGTGTGTGTGTGTGTGTGTGTGTGACTCTGTGTGTGTGTGTGTGTGTGTGTGTGACTCTGTGTGTGTGTGTGTGTGTGTGTGTGTGTGTGTGTGTGTGTGTGACTCTGTGTGTGTGTGTGTGTGTGTGACTCTGTGTGTGTGTGTGTGTGTGTGTGACTCTGTGTGTGTGTGTGTGACTCTGTGTGTGTGTGTGTGACTCTGTGTGTGTGTGTGTGTGTGACTCTGTGTGTGTGTGATTGCGTGTGTGTGTGTGTGTGTGATTGCGTGTGTGTGTGTGTGTGTGTGTGTGTGATTGCGTGTGTGTGTGTGTGATTGCGTGTGTGTGTGTGTGTGTGTGATTGCGTGTGTGTGTGTGTGTGTGTGATTGCGTGTGTGTGTGTGTGTGTGATTGCGTGTGTGTGTGTGTGTGTGTGTGTGTGTGTGTGTGTGTGTGTGTGTGTGTGTGTGTGTGTGTGTGTAGGTGTATGTGTGTGTGTGTGTGTTAGTAGCTGTAAATAATCTGTTAGAAATCAAAGTTACAAATCTCAAAGTTCAAGCGAGATATCTTGGACTACGGTAAACATCAGGATCGTAGGGATTCAGTTACGTCTGCGACGTTTCGTCAGAGATCCATCACGGAAGTAACCGGATTCACATGATGTCGTCTCTTCATTGGTCAAACGGGCTGAGTTACCAATCAGAGTTCACTCGGCACCGGATCATATAGATGCGAGTGTTTTTCAGACATTAGGAGGAACGTGAACCAAAAAGGTACATAATAAAACTAATAATGCGTTCTTTAAAGATTTAGTGGCATTTATGTATAGTTGAGCACTCAAACAATACAATTAATAATAGTTTTTTCAGCAAAAATGGTGTCTTTACAGAAAGAACAGCCAATTAAAGAGCAGCATATGTATGAACTCCACATGTTTTTTTCTTTAAGTAAAACGCATTTCAGGGAGAGATCTTAAGAAGCTGCTTCATATCCTATCCGAAAGGTGAATAAACTGATATTTATAGAACTTATTTTCTTTTTTTTTGTTACAACTTTTGTTCCAACTTGTTCCAATTTCCATAATTATATTTTATTTCATGAGTTTATTATTATTATTAATGTGATAATTTTTTCGACTGGGAGTGTATATGTTATCTTGATAATTTATCGAGCATTTTTTTAAGGTCTCGTGTGCTTTTTGGCTATTCTTTCTTCATTATATGGTCAAAGTCATACTGTTCAAAAACGGATCAGATCAAAAACTTTTTAAAATAATAACTTAAGTGTCACTTTTAAGAAAAAGAAGCATGCTTAAAGGTCATTTTTAAAAGTACACTTTAAATGTCAATTTTATGTAAAAGTATACATCATATAAATGTAATATATGTAATTAATATAAATGTAGTATTAGTATACTAATAGAAATTGGGACTAAATTGGCCCACTTGTAGTTTATAAAAGTATACATTACAATTTTTAATTTTGAAATAAGAACTGTATACTTACAACACAATTTAATAAACTTGTTTTCTTAAGGGGTCCTAAAACTGACCCTTAGAGTAAATTTTTTATTTCTGTAACAGTTTTGCATTTTCCATGCATCACTTTTGAGAAATTAAACTTAAAAAATCTGATGAAGTTGTTTATGTACAAGGTAAGCTTTTGCAAGTAGTGGAATCCTAAAATACATTTGTGTACTGTTTACTATTTAATTTATGCCTAATGTATGAAAGTCTGAATTATATTGTTTGGTTATAGTTTTTTCAGCTCGATGATAAATTCTTTGATAAATTATCTGTCAACCTTGTTTCTTAACATCTTTCTGTACTGCCATCTGGTGGCTTTTGGGGAAAAACTTTCTTAATTCAACCTTTGGCTGTTTTCAATGGGACACCAGCCATAAACTTCATATGACAACTCCATTTTTCATGACATATGCCAGTCTTTACCCCTAAGGAATGAATGAATGAATCACATGAGGTTTTAACATGCTGTTCTATACAACAGCAAATAAGATGATTTATTACACAACATGGTCATTGAACTTTGTTCTCTTCATGTATAAAGGTAAAATAAAACATGCTATATATTTACACAACACACAACTGTTTCCTGATACAAAGTTATATGTTGTCATATGATGTACGTGCTGCATTATATACATTACAGAGTCTAAAACTATGGTTAGTTATTTTAATTTCAATAATAAATAAGGCTGTTCGTACTAGCCCTCTCTCATGTTTAACATTCTAAATAGTTTAAAACTTCTTCGTCCTTACAGAAAATATAATCCAAAACAATAGAGATCTAGGGGAAACAACCATTGTTTTTCAGTAAACATGACACCTGGATACCTTTGTTTGTCAGAAGTTTCCCAAAAAAATAAGGACAAGACTTACAGTTTAAAAAGACGAAAGAAGAGAACTTGTAGAGACCTAAATCTTTAAACTACCTTTAACATATACATCCAAACTACGAACCCAGACTGCCATTATAAAGGCCAACATGGATATTTGCATAGGGTTTCGTTGCTTTGGCAAATGTCCTCATAGGGTAACTCTTTGTTAATAGAAAAATCTCAAAAAAGAGGCAAAAAATACAACCTGATGTGTGTAATTTATTAATGGACTTTCAACACAAGTTAATGGTACTCTTTATTAATATTAATTGATAATTAAATATTCCTAAACAGGAACTATTGTAAAACACGAAATATTCTTGTATTCATTTTCAAACCATAATGTTTTCGGGATTGCAATAATAAAAAGGATTGTGACTTCAGATGTATATGTTTTATATTTAAGAAGGGTCTTTTACAGACATCCAATCCATGTTTTTGATTTCCTTTGTGTGCAAATATTCTTGACAATAAATAAATATGAGATTTTAAGGTTCTAATTTAATGTAAAATGAGCCTGCATTACATAAAATTCCAAGTAGTAAAAGGTATAAAATAAAGTTAAAAATCGTAACAGTATGTAACACTAGGCTAGCAGATGAAAAGCAATCAAGGGAGGAAGCGTCAAGAGTCCTTCAAACAACACAGCAACAAAAACAGAGAGAAACACAGCTCTGGAATCAGACATAACCCCAAAGGTTTGAAAAAAGCACACAATTTTAACAAACAATATGCATAACTATATTCATGAAAATGTGTCACGAAAGTTCTGACCCCAGACTCTAAAACAAAGTGTTATTATATTTTAAAGGAATCAAGAACATAACATAAGGATCCAGACATAGAAGTGCTCCAGATCCACGAACCCACCTGATACAAATTCATAGATGTCACTATTCTTCCTCAGGTCGATCTTAGCCATGGACCAAAAGAGTAAGCAGGGACGGTGATCCATGATTTAAGGTTTCATTCATGCCTGCAGACTACAAGACAAGTTAAAAACATACTGTATTAAAAGTACTGTACATTGGCTTCCTGTAGCAGCTCGCATTGAATTTAAATGTCTTCTCATTGCCTACAAGACCACCACCGGTTCAGCACCCACTTACCTTAACTCACTAATGCAAAGATAAAGGACCTCAAGATCTCTGCGGCCCGCAAATAAGCTGAGACTTGTGGTACCAGCTCAAAAGGGTAAGAAATCTCTCTCTCGAACGTTCTCTGCTTCAGTTCCTCGATGGTGGAACGATCTGCCTCTGGCTTCACGCTTGTCAGACTCGATCTCTATCTTCAAAAAACTCCTAAAAACTAATCTTTTCCGGCTACACCTAACTCACTAACTCACTTCTTTTCTAACTACTCACTCTATCAAAAAAAAAAAAAAACTTTGTAACTTCTCTCTCTGTGTAACTTGGTAGTATTGTTGTAGCACTTGTTCACCTATTGTTGTCTCCTCGACTATTGTAAGTTGCTTTGGATAAAAGCGTCTGCTAAATGACTAAATGTAAATGTAAAAGTATCTAGCGGTGAGTAATATACTGCAACCAACGGCTCACTCCACCGCACAATTATATTGCATTTCTGTCAACAGATCCTCCAACAAATTCCACATAAGACCTCTAGACCTTGTCTGACATAGTTATAGAAAAAACTAATAAAGGAAAGAAGAATGGATAAATAAAAATAAAACTGTATATCAAAAATATTTATATATCAAACTGTAAAGAAATGTTTTTCATCTAATATATAGGAATATTGTGACAAAGCAGCACAGTGATCTAAGAATATTGTGTTTATACTGCCACACGAAACAAAGGCAGGTTACAAATAAAAATTTTATGAATTTTTTTCTGGAGATCATAATACAGATTTAAAGAAAAATGATTTCCTTAGGTGTACATCATAGACTTAAAAGCATATTTTTTTATGACCATAAAGCATTGGATATTAAACTTTACATTCTGATCATAATAAACCTATACTATTAACTAATTACATTATTGCATTAATAATTATTAATTTATTAGAAATTCTATTTGTATTTAAATCCTATGCCCCGCCCCTTTATTTCCTTATTCATGACTCTGTTATGAGTTTGTGCTCTTCACCTGTTTCCCTCGTTCCCTCCTCTAGTTTCTTCCCTGTTTAAACCCTTCGTGTTTGTCTTGTGCTGCACTGTTTGGTTACCCACCATCACGTCTTGACTGTGTGTGTTTTTATTGTGAGGAGTCTCGGTTGGAGGAGAGATGCCGAAAACTGACTCAAAGACTGAAGGTAAAATGATTGGTCTATATTTATTAAGATTACTTCTTACGCTGACAGAATAGATGATGTAATTGCTCACTATGAAAAGAATAGAAACTCAGTTTTGGTTCATATTTGATACAATTTTATAAATTTTATGAGTTGGTGAATTGAAAAATAATTGTGATGTATTTTATTCTATTGCATTAATTGTTAGCCTATATGTTTATTCAAAGTTTAAATAAGAAAAACCTCTAGTAACCAGCTAAATAAAATGTCTTGCTATGATGTGTGACACTGTGTCTACACCAGATACAATACAACGCAGCTTGTTCTAATAGGACTGTGGCATCAAG
This sequence comes from Triplophysa yarkandensis, assembly GCA_033220385.1. Taxonomy (NCBI): domain Eukaryota; kingdom Metazoa; phylum Chordata; class Actinopteri; order Cypriniformes; family Nemacheilidae; genus Triplophysa; species Triplophysa yarkandensis. The sequence goes on from CM065675.1 coordinate 3,596,644, forward strand.
CCACATCCAGTGTGGGAAAAACACTCAATCTAAACCCATTCTTACCAACATGTCTGGTGTAGACACAATGTAACTCTGTGGTGACCAGCTATTACTGCCTAAATTATGCATTCATTTCTTGTATACTTCCCTGTACTCAAGATGCTCCGCTTGACTTGGAAGGGTCTTTGTAACTCTTTCCCATTACAACCCATCATCAGTTATCCAGGGATGTTCCAGGAAATGGGCCATTCTATGCCATTTAAGTGGATTCAAGCAAGACTCAAAGAAATGTAGGCATTCTGTTTTAAGAAGAGAGAAGAGAACAGTTAGGTTCTTCATTACAAAGATATTACAGAAAACATCTGTATTGTAATCATCTTTAGGTAAATGCGTTGTATTTTTGGAGCTATATCATATTCCATTGGCTCTGAAAATGATCATGCTGTAAATCCACATAAGAATTTTATTCGAGTTGATGATTGGATTATCAGCAGCTTAAGCTGTTCTTGTGGTTTTAGCTGTTAAATCAAGGTTAGGTTCTACATAAAGGACCATAACCAGCCGCCTTCACCAGTTTATAACCGGATTAGTTTTAAAGAATTTTAAAATCATTCATAAACGTGTAGAGACCCCAGTGTTTAAATTGTCTTTCCTTTTTCAGCCAGAGATATTTTGCCGTTTTAACATGTAGATAAATACACAAAGAAAGTCGCTTGATGTAAGATTTTATACTATCCAGTAGTAAGTGTTTTGCTCTTACCCATCGACATGTCAAGGTATTCAGAGAACAGCCCAAACATCGAATTTGAAAGTTCAGGCAGTTGCGTGAGATAGGATCCATTCATCTCCCAGAGGTACCGATAAGTTTGAATGTATGGCACAGCTGTAAAATGAAATCAAAAGTTATTTGTGTAGATTTGAGAACGGCCCACAGTGACATATGACAATTATTACAGTTCTGCATTATAACATGACAGTAGAGATAGCCGCTGTGACTTACTTGATTGATCGCCCTCGAGATCTTTAAAAAACTGTCGTTCACTCTGACCAAAGCCGATAAGCTTCAGCTCCAAGGTCTCTCTGTTGACCATGATGTGTTGGGCTGTAATGGCAATATGGCACACCCTCCAGCGAACTAAGAAAGAGAAAGTCCGCAGTAGCTGAAGAATGATGTCCCGGCTTACACTCTGTCTCAGCGCGCCGTGATTTTCTTCGATAAAGTTGTCCAACCTCACCCAAGGTTCAGACAATCTCTCGAGGACCACAATGTATCCATCGGGATATTGGAACCAGTCGAGCATGTGGATGATTTCAGGGCATGGCTGGGGCGCAATTTGCATTTCCAACATCATGCCTATTTCCCTGAATACTGGTGTTGAATGACCAGGCTGAGTAAAGCAAAGAGAAAGACGGTGAACTCCAGCTCAATCAGATAAAGATATAGCCAATAGGAGTTTATAGCTTACCACAGCATGTCTGTATGATTTCATCGTACCACTATCATGTGGGTCATCAGGAGATACCAGAACACATTTCAGAATCACCTGCAAAAGCAAATTCGGTTTATGGACCATTTGGGTCAGTATCAAAACAATTGACATTTATTGGCAAGAGGATATGTGGTTGAGTGTTACCTGACAGCCATCAGTTCTTCGTGTAGCAGGAAAAAACTGGGCATCTTGTCCTAACACATAATCCTGTGACACTTCATAGCGAAAGCTGATTCGTTCTGAAAAACACAAACAATAAGAACATGTAAACATACACGTTGACTCCACAGAATATAAAAATAACAGGATAAAATAGTGACCCACCATCAAGACCTATGCGGACATTGAAGGGAATTCCTTCTGATAAATCAGGATGAAAGCGAGCTAGATTTCCGTCCTGTTCTGGTGGCTGTTCCTCGTCTTGCACTTGCAATTGCATTTCATCCTCTCCTTCATCCTCTTCTTCAAACGCAGCAGGACGAGGTTCAGGATTTATTCCTGATGGTCCAGCAACAGCTTCTTCTTCAGGGTGGTAAAAAATCCACAATGAACAATGTATGATTTCTCATTTTCCCAAGAAAATGTTTTAACAACATTATTGTACAAAACCCCTTCATACATTGGAGAACCCCCTTGAAATACTTATCTTGTAATAATCATTTTTGTTTAAAGAGTAACAGATGGAAGACTTACCATAAAGACTTGCTCCAAATCCAAAGAGAAGTCCTGGCATGGGCTCAACAGAATTTATTCCCAATGGAGCTTCATCTTCAAAATCCAAATGAAGAAAAAACAACATTGAAATTATACTCGCAACAATACAAATTCTCACATTGCCAAAAAAGTATTTGTTGAACACAGACTGGTTTGTGAAAATAATAATAATGGAACTTCTAGACCTACCTTCAGAAGATGAAGGTTCTGGCTCCATATCAACTTTCAGGTGTTTCGGAGCCGGCTCTGTCCCCTCATCTTCTGGAATATCCATTTTATCCGCTTTCCTTTTTGTCCCACGGCGTTCTTAAAAGGATTACAGAACAGAATCTTTACAATCTATTCATTTTTAAATGTCCTTCAACATTATTACTAACTGTGGGTGTAATGCCACATCAACACAACACTGGGATCACAATTCAAGAGTATGATATGATATTAAGGATTAATTCTATTGCGAATTAAAGAGTAATATGAACAGTTGACATACCTGCAGAAGTTGATGCCACAGGTTCTGGGACAGATGTTAAACTCATATTTTTCTCCATGAGTCTAACAGACCTCCTGAGTTTTGGAGCCGGCTCGGTCCCATCGCTGTCCTTTTGAAAAGCTTTATCAGCCTTTCTCTTCCTCTCTAAAAAACACAATAATGTTCAATTATATTTCTTTCTTTTCTCATCGACATGACATAAATGAACAGTACAATACTGAGAAATAATAAAGTTCAACCACACACAGATGAACTCTAGATTTCTAATATAATTCATTAGAATATTAATAACTTGTTAACAATCACTTGCAGTATAAGTGTAACATCTTTAAAATATTTATAATTATAAATCATAATTTATTTTAAGTAATTAAGTTTGGTATCTAACTCACAAACAAAAAAAATTAAATATGATATAAATTATGGAGAAATATCATCAGAATTTAACAGTAAATGATGCAGCAGCACCAATCAAATCATATCAAATACTAGCAATGTCTTAACTTTAATAATCGTTACAGATCTAGTTTATATTACAGATATTACAGTCAAACACAAACATTGATCATATTTTTAACACTTTTAAAAGATGAACTTACTGTTATCGCTCGTTGAAGGCATTCTGTTAGTAATCTCAGATGTTGAAAACACGAACAAACTGAGTTCAGACGATCTCTGAGAGACTTTAAAACGACTTTTTTAACGTTTAAAGTGTAGTAAAGAGTCTCTGTGTCTGGATTAAACCGAACACCGTCGAAGCGTCTTCACAACTGAAGCTCGTCCTCACAACTGCGCGCTTATTTATAGTTCTAGCGCTCCATGACGTAAGCACATAATATCCATGGTTACATCAGAAAACAACAACGCTTATTTATCAATAGTAAAAGTCCTCATATGATATTTAAGTCCGTTTATAAATTAAAATAAATTAAATTCTCGTTTTTTTAATGCAGAAAGTTTTGTGTGAGAATTAAGAGAGAGATGTTTTATCTGACAAACCAGTCAGATGGTTTCTTAAACCGCACCAAGTTAAACTTCCGGTTTTTAAAATATATTTTATATGTTTATATTAATTTTATTTTTAATCTTGTATTGAATATTCATTTTCAAAAAAATCATTAAGAATAATTATAAAATAAAATAAAATAACTCAAGTTATTAATTATTTGTAATTTGTTGCAGCTACAATCTTACCGTTATAAGAAATATTACATTTGTGCGAAAATCTCATAAAATATAAAAAAATAAAATGTGTCTGCAATTTATTAAAGGATATAATATTACATGATAATAAAACACGGGATCATCGTAAAACAAGTATAATTCTCTTTTACTTATTTCTAACCCATAATAATATTTTCAACTAAGCAATATAAAGGGATTATGACCACAGGTATTTATGTTTTAAATTTGAAGGATAATTTTTTTAGACATTTAAAAACTGTATAAGATTCCCTTTGCGTGCAAAAAATAATTAAAGTTTTGGAGGCACTCATAAAATATAAAAATTAAAATTACACTTTAATTCCATTAAATATCAAGTTGAATTACTAGACAAAAGCAGAAATGTGGTTATCAAATTTTCTTAAGGTAAAGTTACTTTGCCGTTTCCATCAGATCATATTTACAGTGTGTTTACAGGGCCCAGAAGTAACCGGAATGCCAAAGAGTCTTAAAAGCTTCATCTAAGAGTCCTTGTTTAGGTTATGAAGACCATAAACAGAGCTAAAAATACAACAACACAATGTAACTCAATCTAATCACACTTCTGTTAAATCAAACTGCCCATTTAGGATCCAACACCGATTGACAATCAATTTCACATGCTGTCGTGCAAATGGAATAGACGGAGTCTAAAACCCACACAAGTGGCTGAGATAGTGCAGCTCATCCAGGATGGCACATTAATGCAAGCTGTGGAAAGAAAGTGTCCTGCATCTGTCATCGCATGAATCCAGAGTATGGAGACACTACCTGGAGACAGACCAGCACATCAGGAGACGTGGAGGAGGGCGTAAGAGGAGAACAACCCAGAAGAGGACCGCTACCTCCGCTTTTGAGCAAGTAGGAACAGGAGGAGCGATACCAGAGCCCTGCAAAATGACCTCCAGTAGACCTCAAATGTGTATGTGTCTGCTCCAACGGTCAGAATCAGACTCCATGATGCTGATATATGAGTCTGAGATCCACAGCCGGGGTTGTGCTTACATCCCAACACGGTGCAGGACGTCTGGCAATACCAGAGAACACCAAGATTGGCAGATTCGCCACTGGCTCCCTGTGCTCTTCACAGATGAAAGCAGATTATAACAAAGCATGTGAATGACATAACAGAGTTTGAAGATGCCATGGAGAACAATCTTCTGCCTGCAACATTCTCAGGTATGACCGCTTTGGCAGTGGGTCAGTAATGGTGTGGGGTGACATTTATTTGGAGGGCGGCACAGACCCCTATAAGCCCGACAGAGTTAGCCTGTCTGGCATTAAGGGCCGAGTTGAGATCCTGAGACCCCTTGTGAGACCATTTGCCAGAGCGGTTGGCCCTGGGTTCCTCAATCATTGACCTCATGTGGCTGGATTGTGTAAGAAGTTCCTGCAAGACGAATCATTGATGTTATGGACTGGTCAGTCCGTTTTCCAGGCCTGAATCCAATTAAGCACATCTAGGTCATATTTTCTCTATCCATCAACTCCTTGCATCACTGACTGTCCAGGAGAATGCTCGGGCGTTGTAGGGAGGCCACACACACTTCTGAGCCTCATTTTGACTTGTTTTAAGGACATTACATAAAGTTAGATCAGCCTATAGTATGTGTTTTTCAAATCAGCTTTGATTTTGACTCGAAATCCGGAAATCATGGGTTATTAAATTTGTTTTCAAATTATAATTTTTATGTGATTTTGTTGTCAGCACATTAAACTGTCTAAAGAACAGTATTTAATGTCAGGAAAGGGATGAGGTGAAAGGAGAGAGAACCCAAATGCAGGCGAGATTGTGGGGGACAAACAAGACTTTAATGCACAAAAACACAAACAAAAAACCCACGATGGGGAAAACAGGACACTAAACACTATAAAATGGCAAAAAAAAAACTTCCCACGATGGGGCACAAAACAAGAAGTACTAAAAAACTAAAACAAGGCAAAACAGGGACTTCCATTAACTTTCCTTGACTAAATGTCATGTCATGTCAAGAGATGTGATTGCGGCTTTCCTCCATCCATTGCTATCTATCAATCAGACAGAAGCGAAAAATGAAGTTTAAATGGGAATGAACTTGTAAATAATGCTTTAAATTAACAACTTATCTCTATTTATTTATAACATGTTATGATTCGTATATGAATGTTAGTGAAAAGTTTACATCCAATAAGCATTAAATCAACAAATCAAACATTAATTTCTTTTTTTGAGGTTTTGACAGAACCAGAGAAAAAATTACGCAAATATTTGGCAAACATGTCATATTTGTTCACTATTGTATGAGTAATACAAAGAAACAGGTCCTTATCAACGAATCATATTTTATATCTTTCTTACAAGGACACTTAAATTAACCATTTTAAGCTTTGAAAATACCTTTTGGACGCCTTCTGCATCTCATAAATCTTTGCAGACTCAAAAGGCCGTGTTTCATAGAATGATACGTATACACATTTTCCACACATTTCTGTCTAAATATATAAATGTATAAAGCATTTTCTACCCGTAAGGTGTATCTGACTTATTTTGGCTTAAAATAATATACAGTACTTGTTTATGTCATGCAAATACATAAGCATAAAACATGACCAGTTTTTAGGAATGTCCTCACCAAGACGGCTATATCCTGAAAGTTGTGTCCAGCTTTGTGCAAGACATCACCGAGTCGAAATGTAGGACAGTAGGGATGATGAATCTTGCCATACCGGCAGCTCTTTAAATGTTTCATTATTGTCTCTAGAACATTAGATCTTTAACAAAAATATATATGTGAAACAGACACGGTATACTGCGAATAAAAGTTAATCTTCTGTATACTGGTCAAAAGTTTAGGACACTTGAAATATTTCTCACTCTTTAAAAAGCTTGATCTTAAAGTGTGCCTTAAAATGTCAGATTCAAAACCTTATTTAACATTTACTTTATAATTACTTTACTGTGTGTGTGTGTGTGTGTGTGTGTGTGTGTGTTAGTAGCTGTAAATAATCTGTTAGAAATCAAAGTTACAAATCTCAAAATCTCAAAGTTCAAGCGAGATATCTTGGACTATGGTAAACGCCAGGATCGTAGGGATTCAGTTACGTCTGTGACGTTTCGTCAGAGATCCATCACGGAAGTAACCGGATTCACATGATGTCGTCTCTTCATTGGTCAAACGGGCTGAGTTACCAATCAGAGTTCACGCGGCACCGGATCATATAGATGCGAGTGTTTTTCAGACATTAGGAGGAACGTGAACCAAAAAGGTACATAATAAAACTAATAATGCGTTCTTTAAAGATTTAGTGGCATTTATGTATAGTTGAGCACTCAAACAATACAATTAATAATAGTTTTTTCAGCAAAAAATGGTGTCTTTACAGAAAGAACAGCCAATTAAAGAGCAGCATATGTATGAACTCCACATGTTTTTTTCTTTAAGTAAAACGCATTTCAGGGAGAGATCTTAAGAAGCTGCTTCATATCCTATCCGAAAGGTGAATAAACTGATATTTATAGAACTTATTTTCTTTTTTTTTTGTTACAACTTTTGTTCCAACTTGTTCCAATTTCCATAATTATATTTTATTTCATGAGTTTATTATCATTATTATTATTAATGTGATAATTTCTTTCGACTGGGAGTGTATATGTTATCTTGATAATTTATAGAGCATTTTTTTAAGGCTTTTTGGCTATCCTTTTTTCAATACATGGTCAAAGTCATACTGTTCAAAAACGGATCAGATCAAAACTTTTTAAAATAAAAACTTAAGTGTCACTTTTGAAAAAGAAGAATGCTTAAAGTTCATTTTTAAAAGTATACTTTAAATGTCAATTTTATGTAAAAGTATACATCATATAAATGTAATATATGTAATTAATATAAATGTAGTATTAGTATACTAATAGAAATTGGGACTAAATTGGCCCACTTGTAGTTTATAAAAGTATACATTACAATTTTTAATTTTGAAATAAGAACTGTATACTTACAACACAATTTAATAAACTTGTTTTTCTTAAGGGATCCTAAAACTGACCCGTAAATTTTTTATTTCTGTAACAGTTTTGCATTTTCCATGCATCACTTTTGAGAAATTAAACTTAAAAAATCTGATGAAGTTGTTTATGTACAAGGTAAGCTTTTCCAAGTAGTGGAATCCTAAAAATACATTTGTGTACTGTTTACTATTTAATTTATGCCTAATGTATGAAAGTCTGAATTATATTGTTTGGTTATAGTTTTTTCAGCTCGATGATAAATTCTTTGATAAATTATCTGTCAACCTTGTTTCTTAACATCTTTCTGTACTGCCATCTGGTGGCTTTTGGGGAAAAAACTTTCTTAATTCAACCTTTGGCTGTTTTCAATGGGACACCAGCCATAAACTTCATATGACAACTCCATTTTTCATGACATATGCCAGTCTTTACCCCTAAGGAATGAATGGATGAATCACATGAGGTTTTAACATGCTGTTCTATACAACAGCAAATAAGATGATTTATTACACAACATGGTCATTGAACTTTGTTCTCTTCATGTATAAAGGTAAAATAAAACATGCTATATATTTACACAACACACAACTGTTTCCTGAGACAAAGTTATATGTTGTCATATGATGTACGTGCTGCATTATATACATTACAGAGTCTAAAACTATGGTTAATTATTTTAATTTCAATAATAAATAAGGCTGTTCGTACTAGCCCTCTCTCATGTTTAACATTCTAAATAGTTTAAAACTTCTTTGTCCTTACAGCAAATATCATCCGAACCAATAGAGATCTAGGGGAAACAACCATTGTTTTTCAGTAAACATGACACCTTGATACCTTTGTTTGTCAGAAGTTTCCCAAAAAAATAAGGACAAGACTTACAGTTTAAAAAGACGAAAAAAGAGAACTTGTAGAGACCTAAATCTTTAAACTACCTTTAACATATACATCCAAACTACGAACCCAGACTGCCATTATAAAGGCCAACATGGATATTTGCATACGGTTTCGTTGCTTTGGCAAATGTCCTCATAGGGTAACTCTTTGTTAATGGAAAAATCTCAAAAAAGAGGCAAAAAATACAACCTGATGTGTGTAATTTATTAATGGACTTTCAACACAAGTTAATGGAACTCTTTATTAATATTAATTGATAATTAAATATTCCTAAACAGGAACTATTGTAAAACACGAAATATTCTTGTAATTCATTTTCAAACCATAATGTTTTCCAGATTGCAATAATAAAAAGGATTGTGACTTGTGAGATGTATATGTTTTATATTTAAGGAGGGTCTTTTACAGACATCCAATCCATGTTTTTGATTTCCTTTGTGTGCAAATATTCTTGACAATAAATAAATATGAGATTTTAAGGTACTAATTTAATGTAAAATGAGCCTGCATTACATAAAATTCCAAGTAGTAAAAGGTATAAAATAAAGTTAAAAATCGTAACAGTATGTAACACGAGGCTAGCAGATGAACAGCATTCAAGGGAGGAAGTGTCAAGAGTCCTTCAAACAACACAGCAACAAAAACAGAGAGAAACACAGCTCTGGAATCAGACATAACCCCAAAGGTTTGAAAAAAAGCACACAATTTTAACAAACAATATGCATGATCTCATTTTAAAATATAAGGATCCAGACATAGAAGTGCTCCAGATCCACGAACCCACCTGATACAAATTCATAGATGTCACTATTCTTCCTCAGGTCGATCTTAGCCATGGACCAAAAGAGTAAGCAGGGACGGTGATCCATGATTTAAGGTTTCATTCATGCCTGCAGACTACAAGACAAGTTAAAAACATACTGTATTAAAAGTACTGTACATTGGCTTCCTGTAGCAGCTCGCATTGAATTTAAATATCTTCTCATTGCCTACAAGACCACCACCGGTTCAGCACCCACTTACCTTAACTCACTAATGCAAAGATAAAGGACCTCAAGATCTCTGCGGCCCGCAAATAAGCTGAGACTTGTGGTACCAGCTCAAAAGGGTAAGAAATCTCTCTCTCGAACGTTCTCTGCTTCAGTTCCTAGATGGTGGAACGATCTGCCTCTGGCTTCACGCTTGTCAGACTCGGTCTCTATCTTCAAAAAACTCCTAAAAACTCATCTTTTCCGGCTACACCTAACTCACTAACTCACTTCTTTTCTAACTACTCACTCTATCAAAAAAAAAAAAAAAAAACTTTGTAACTTCTCTCTCTGTGTAACTTGGTAGCATTGTTGTAGCACTTGTTCACCTATTGTTGTATCGGCTATTTACCGCTTCATTGTCTCCTCGACTATTGTAAGTCGCTTTGGATAAAAGCGTCTGCTAAATGACTAAATGTAAATGTAAATGTAAAAGTATCTAGCGGTGAGTAATATACTACAACCAACGGCTCACTCCACCGCACTATTATATTGCATTTCTGTCAACAGATCCTCCAACAAATTCCACATAAGACCTCTAGACCTTGTCTGACATAGTTATAGAACAAACTAATAAAGGAAGGAAGAATGGATAAATAAAAATAAAACTGTACATCAAAAATATTTATATATCAAACTGTAAAGAAATGTTTTTCATCTAATATATAGGAATATAGTGACAAAGCAGCACAGTGATCGAAGAATGTTGTGTGTATACTGCCACACGAAACAAAGCCAGGTTACAAATAAAAATTTTATGAATTTTTTTCTGGAGATCATAATACAGATTTAAAGAAAAATGATTTCCTTAGGTGTACATCATAGACTTAAAAGCATATTTTTTATGACCGTAAGCATTGGATATAAAACTTTACATTCTGATCATTATAAACCTATACTTTTAACTAATTATATTATTGAATTAATAATTATTAATTTATTAGGAATTCTATTTGTATTTAAATTCTATGCCCCGCCCCCTTATTTCCTTATTCATGACTCTGTTATGAGTTTGTGCTCTTCACCTGTTTCCCTCGTTCCCTCCTCTAGTTTCTTCCCTGTTTAAACCCTTCGTGTTTGTCTTGTGCTGCACTGTTTGGTTACCCACCATCACGTCTTGACTGTGTGTGTTTTTATTGTGAGGAGTCTCGGTTGGAGGAGAGATGCCGAAAACTGACTCAAAGACTGAAGGTAAAATGATTGGTCTATATTTATTAAGACTACTTATTAAGACTACTTACGCTGACAGAATAGATGATGTAATTTCTCATTATGAAAAGAACAGAAACCCAGTTTTGGTTCATATTTGATACAATTTTATAAATTTTATGAGTTGGTGAATTGAAAAGTAATTGTGATGTATTTTATTCTATTGTATTTATTGTTAGCCTATATGTTTATTCACAGTTTAAATAAGAAAAACCTCTAGTAACCAGCTAAATAAAATGTCTTGCTATGATGTGTGACACTGTGTCTACACCAGATACAATACAACGCAGCTTGTTCTAATAGGACTGTGGCGTCAAGCCACATCCAGTGTGGGAAAAACACTCAATCTAAACCCATTCTTACCAACATGTCTGGTGTAGACACAATGTAACTCTGTGGTGACCAGCTATTACTGCCTAAATTATGCATTCATTTCTTGTATACTTCCCTGTACTCAAGATGCTCCGCTTGACTTGGAAGGGTCTTTGTAACTCTTTCCCATCACAACCCATCATCAGTTATCCAGGGATGTTCCAGGAAATGGGCCATTCTATGCCATTTAAGTGGATTCAAGCAAGACTCAAAGAAATGTAGGCATTCTGTTTTAAGAAGAGAGAAGAGAACAGTTAGGTTCTTCATTACAAAGATATTATAGAAAACATCTGTATTGTAATCATCTTAAGGTAAATGCGTTGTATTTTTGGAGCTATATCATATTCCATTGGCTCTGAAAATGATCATGCTGTAAATCCACATAAGAATTTTATTCGAGTTGATGATTGCATTATCAGCAGTTTAAGCTGTTCTTGTGTTTTTAGCTGTTAAATCAAGGTTAGGTTCTACATAAAGGACCATAACCTGCCGCCTTCACCAGTTTATAACCGGATTAGTTTTAAAGAATTTTAAAATCATTCATAAACGTGTAGAGACCCCAGTGTTTAAGTTGTCTTTTCCTTTTTCAGCCAGAGATATTTTGCCGTTTTAACATGTAGATAAATACACAAAGAAAGTCGCTTGATGTAAGATTTTATACAATCCAGTAGTAAGTGTTTTGCTCTTACCCATCGACATGTCAAGGTATTCAGAGAACAGCCCAAACATCGAATTTGAAAGTTCAGGTAGTTGCGTGAGATAGGATCCATTCATCTCCCAGAGGTACCGATAAGTTTGAATGTATGGCACAGCTGTAAAATGAAATGAAGAGTTATTCGTGTAGATTTGAGAACGGCCCACAGTGACATATGACAATTATTACAGTTCTGCATTATAACATGACAGTCGAGATAGCCGCTGTGACTTACTTGATTGATCGCCCTCGAGATCTTTAAAAAACTGTCGTTCACTCTGACCAAAGCCGATAAGCTTCAGCTCCAAGGTCTCTCTGTTGACCATGATGTGTTGGGCTGTAATGGCAATATGGCACACCCTCCAGCGAACTAAGAAAGAGAAAGTCCGCAGTAGCTGAAGAATGATGTCCCGGCTTACACTCTGTCTCAGCGCGCCGTGATTTTCTTCGATAAAGTTGTCCAACCTCACCCAAGGTTCAGACAATCTCTCGAGGACCACAATGTATCCATCGGGATATTGGAACCAGTCGAGCATGTGGATGATTTCAGGGCATGGCTGGGGCGCAATTTGCATTTCCAACATCATGCCTATTTCCCTGAATACTGGTGTTGAATGGCCAGGCTGAGTAAAGCAAAGAGAAAGACGGTGAACTCCAGCTCAATCAGATAAAGATATAGCCAATAGGAGTTTATAGCTTACCACAGCATGTCTGTATGATTTCATCGTACCACTATCATGTGGGTCATCAGGAGATACCAGAACACATTTCAGAATCACCTGCAAAAGCAAATTCGGTTTATGGACCATTTGGGTCAGTATCAAAACAATTGACATTTATTGGCAAGAGGATATGTGGTTGAGTGTTACCTGACAGCCATCAGTTCTTCGTGTAGCAGGAAAAAACTGGGCATCTTGTCCTAACACATAATCCTGTGACACTTCATAGCGAAAGCTGATTCGTTCTGAAAAACACAAACAATAAGAACATGTAAACATACACGTCGACTCAACAGAATGTAAAAATAACAGGATAAAATAGTGACCCACCATCAAGACCTATGCGGACATTGAAGGGAATTCCTTCTGATAAATCAGGATGAAAGCGAGCTAGATTTCCGTCCTGTTCTGGTGGCTGTTCCTCGTCTTCTACTTGCAATTGCATTTCATCCTCTCCTTCATCCTCTTCTTCAAACGCAACAAGATGAGGTTCAGGATTTATTCCTGATGGTCCAGCAACAGCTTCTTCTTCAGGGTGGTAAAAAATCCACAATGAACAATGTATGATTTTTCATTTTCCCAAGAAAATGTTTCAACAACATTATTGTACAAAACCCCTTCATACAGTGGAGAACCCACTTGAAATACTTATCTTAAAATAATCATTTTTGTTTAAAGAGTAACAGATGGAAGACTTACCATAAAGACTTGCTCCAAATCCAAAGAGAAGTCCTGGCATGGGCTCAACAGAATTTATTCCCAATGGAGCTTCATCTTCAAAATCCAAATGAAGAATAAACAACATGGAACTTATACTCGCAACAATACAAATTCTCACATTGCCCTTAAGTCACTTTAGTTTAATAATAAAAAAGTATTTGTTGAACACAGACTGGTTTGTTAAAATAATAATAATGGTACTTCTAGATCTACCTTCAGAAGATGAAGGTTCTGGCTCCATATCAACTTTCAGGTGTTTCGGAGCCGGCTCTGTCCCCTCATCTTCTGGAATATCCATTTTATCCGCTTTCCTTTTTGTCCCACGGCGTTCTTAAAAGGATTACAGAACAGAATCTTTACAATCTATTCATTTTTAAAAGTCCTTCAATATTATTACTAACTGTGGGTGTAATGCCACATCATCACAACACTGGGATCACAATTCAAGAGTATGACATGATATTAAGGATTAATTCTATTGTGAATTAAAGAGTAATATTAACAGTTGACATACCTGCAGAAGTTGATGCCACAGGTTCTGGGACAGATGTTAAACTCATATTTTTCTCCATGAGTCTAACAGACCTCCTGAGTTTTGGAGCCGGCTCGGTCCCATCGCTGTCCTTTTGAAAAGCTTTATCAGCCTTTCTCTTCCTCTCTAAAAAACACAATAATGTTCAATTATATTTCTTTCTTTTCTCATCGACATGACATAAATGAACAGTACAATACTGAGAAATAATAAAGTTCAACCACACACAGATGAACTCTAGATTTCTAATATAATTCATTAGAATATTAATAACTTGTTAACAATCACTTACAGTATAAGTGTAACATCTTTAAAATATTTATAATTATAAATCATAATTTATTTTAAGTAATTAAGTTTGGTATCTAACTCACAAACAAAAATTTAAATTAAATATGATATAAATTATGGAGAAATATCATCAGAATTTAACAGTAAATGATGCAGCAGCACCAATCAAATCATATCAAATACTAGCAATGTCTTAACTTTAATAATCGTTACAGATCTAGTTTATATTACAGATATTACAGTCAAACACAAACATTGATCATATTTTTAACACTTTTAAAAGATGAACTTACTGTTATCGCTCGTTGAAGGCATTCTGTTAGTAATCTCAGATGTTGAAAACACGAACAAACTGAGTTCAGACGATCTCTGAGAGACTTTAAAACGACTTTTTTAACGTTTAAAGTGTAGTAAAGAGTCTCTGTGTCTGGATTAAACCGAACACCGTCGAAGCGTCTTCACAACTGAAGCTCGTCCTCGCAACTGCGCGCTTATTTATAGTTCTAGCGCTCCATGACGTAAGCACATAATATCCATGGTTACATCAGAAAACAACAACGCTTATTTATCAATAGTAAAAGTCCTCATATGATATTTAAGTCCGTTTATAAATTAAAATAAATTAAATTCTCGTTTTTTTAATGCAGAAAGTTTTGTGTGAGAATTAAGAGAGAGATGTTTTATCTGACAAACCAGTCAGATGGTTTCTTAAACCGCACCAAGTTAAACTTCCGGTTTTTAAAATATATTTTATATGTTTATATTGATTTTATTTTTAATCTTGTATTGAATATTCATTTTCAAAAAAATCATTAAGAATAATTATAAAATAAAATAAAATGACTCAAGTTATTAATTATTTGATATTTGTTGCAGCTACAATCTTACCGTTATAAGAAATATTACATTTGTGGGAAAATCTCAAAATATTAAAAATAAAATGTGTCTGCAATTTATTAAAGGACTCTGAAAATAATATATAATATTACATGATAATAAAACACGGAATCATTGTAAAACAAGTATAATTCTCTTTTACTTATTTCTAACCCATTATAATATTTTCAACTAAGCAATATAAAGGGATTATGACCACAGGTATTTATGTTTAAATTGAGGGATAATTTTTTTCACAATTGAAAACTTTATAAGATTCCCTTTGTGTTTAAAAAATAAATATAAAAATTTTGGAGGCACTCATAAAATATAAAATTAAAATTACACTTTATTTATATTAAATATCAAGTTGAATTACTAGAAAAAACTCAGAAATGAGGTTATCAAATTTTCTTAAGGTAAAGTTATTTTGCCGTTTCCATCAGATCATATTTACAGTGTGTTTACAGGGCCCAGAAGTAACCGGAATGCCAAAGAGTCTTAAAAGCTTCATCTAAGAGTCCTTGTTTAGGTTATGAAGACCATAAACAGAGCTAAAAATACAACAACACAATGTAACTCAATCTAATCACACTTCTGTTAAATCAAACTGCCCATTTAGGATCCAACACCGATTGACAATCAATTTCACATGCTGTCGTGCAAATGGAATAGACGGAGTCTAAAACCCACACAAGTGGCTGAGATAGTGCAGCTCATCCAGGATGGCACATTAATGCAAGCTGTGGAAAGAAAGTGTCCTGCATCTGTCATCGCATGAATCCAGAGTATGGAGACACTACCTGGAGACAGACCAGCACATCAGGAGACGTGGAGGAGGGCGTAAGAGGAGAACAACCCAGAAGAGGACCGCTACCTCCGCTTTTGAGCAAGTAGGAACAGGAGGAGCGATACCAGAGCCCTGCAAAATAACCTCCAGTAGGCCTCAAATGTGTATGTGTCTGCTCCAACGGTCAGAATCAGACTCCATGATGGTGATATATGAGTCTGAGATCCACAGCCGGGGTTTTCCTTACATCCCAACACGGTGCAGGACGTCTGGCAATACCAGAGAACACCAAGATTGGCAGATTCGCCACTGGCTCCCTGTGCTCTTCACAGATGAAAGCAGATTATAACAAAGCATGTGAATGACATAACAGAGTTTGAAGATGCCATGGAGAACAATCTTCTGCCTGCAACATTCTCAGGTATGACCGCTTTGGCAGTGGGTCAGTAATGGTGTGGGGTGACATTTATTTGGAGGGCGGCACAGACCCCTATGAGCCGCCAGAGTTAGCCTGTCTGGCATTAAGGGCCGAGTTGAGATCCTGAGACCCCTTGTGAGACCATTTGCCAGAGCGGTTGGCCCTGGGTTCCTCAATCATTGACCTCATGTGGCTGGATTGTGTAAGAAGTTCCTGCAAGACGAATCATTGATGTTATGGACTGGTCAGTCCGTTTTCCAGGCCTGAATCCAATTAAGCACATCTAGGTCATCTTTTCTCTATCCATCAACTCCTTGCATCACAGACTGTCCAGGAGAATGCTCGGGCGTTGTAGGGAGGCCACACACACTTCTGAGCCTCATTTTGACTTGTTTTAAGGACATTACATAAAGTTAGATCAGCCTATAGTATGTGTTTTTCAAATCAGCTTTGATTTTGACTCGAAATCCGGAAATCATGGGTTATTAAATTTGTTTTCAAATTATAATTTTTATGTGATTTTGTTGTCAGCACATTAAACTGTCTAAAGAACAGTATTTAATGTCAGGAAAGGGATGAGGTGAAAGGAGAGAGAACCCAAATGCAGGCGAGATTGTGGGGGACAAACAAGACTTTAATGCACAAAAACACAAACAAAAAACCCACGATGGGGAAAACAGGACACTAAACACTATAAAATGGCAAACAAAAAACTTCCCACGATGGGGCACAAAACAAGAAGTACTAAAAAACTAAAACAAGGCAAAACAGGGACAATCCAAACAGGAACATGAAACTTGAAACACAATACAAGACCTTAACACGAACACGAACACGAACACGAACACGAACACGAACACGAACACGAACACGAACACGAACACGAACACGAACACGAACACGAACACGAACACGAACACGAACACGAACACGAACACGAACAACACTTGTAATGCCACGACACAGGACAGAAAACACAAGGGCTTTATAAAGGGAAACATAACAAGGGATAACGACACGAGGCAGGTGTGGGGAATGAAACACTGATGGGAAGCTAGACGGGATACCAAGGGGACGGGGTCAAGAGACGAGACAAGAGAGCACATGGCATGTAAGAAAACAATACCATGTGACACTCACACAAAACACAGGTCTGCCATGATTCTGCCAAAAACAGGAAAAACATGACCAAGAGAGGCAGAATCATGACAATTTAATATGACCATTTCATTTATTCAGATCTAGGATGTTATATAAGTGTTGGCTTTCTTTTTGCCATTATATTTAACACAAATACATTCGTCTTTATTGTCGTGTCTTTGGTGTATCTCGAGTTTTAATAAATTATCTTAAATTTTTATCCTAGAAAGAAAAGACAACCTGGCCTTTCATTAAAGTTCTTAATGTTTATTACATCTGTTTAAAAGATGAAACTACATCTTCAAGAATATATGCCATACAATTCAGACATTTGGATGCAACTGTAAACTTATCAACATTTCTAATTTTTTACTTGACTCCATTAACTTTCCTTGACTAAATGTCATGTCATGTTAAGAGATGTGATTGCGGCTTTCCTCCATCCATTGCTATCTATCGATCGGACAGAAGCGAAAAATCAAGTGAGTATTCTAAAAGTTAACAGACTTAGTGACATTTGTTAATGCTTTGGCACCAAACCTGTTTGCTGAAGTTTAAATGGGAATGAACGTGTAAATAATGATTTAAATTAACAACTTATCTCTATTTATTTATAACATGTTATGATTCGTATATGAATGTTAGTGAAAAGTTTACATCCAATAAGCATTAAATCAACAAATCAAACATTAATTTCTTGGATTTTGTTTACATTTTTCCCAACACACCTAGTATTTTGAGATTTGACGGAACCAGAGAAAAAATTACGCAAATATTTGGCAAACATGTCACATTTGTTCACTATTGTATGAGTAATACAAAGAAACAGGTCCTTATCAACGAATCCTATTTTATATCTTTCTTACAAGGACACTTAAATTAACCATTTTAAGCTTTGAAAATACCTTTTGGACGCCTTGTGCATCTCATAAATCTTTGAAGACTCAAAAGGCCGTGTTTCATAGAATGATACGTATCCACATTTTCCACACATTTCTGTTTAAATAAGGCTTTTTCTACATGTTAGGTGTATCTGACTTATTTTGGCTTAAAATAATATACAGTACTTGTTTATGTCATGCAAATACAGAAGCATAAAACATGACCAGTTTTTAGGAATGTCCTCACCAAGACGGCTATATCCTGAAAGTTGTGTCCAGCTTTGTGCAAGACATCACCGAGTCGAAATGTAGGACAGTAGGGATGATGAATCTTGTCATACAGGCAGCTCTTTAAATGTTCCATTATTGTCTCTAGAACATTAGATCTTTAACAAAAATATATATGTGAAACAGACACTGTATACTGTGAATAAAAGTTAATCTTCTGTATACTGGTAAAAAGTTTAGAACACAAAAATATTTCTCACTCTTTAAAAAGCTTGATCCTAAAGTGTGCCTTAAAATGTCAGATTCAAAACCTTATATAACATTTACATTTGTGTGTGTGTGTGTGTGTGTGTGTGTGTGTGTGTGTGTGTGTAAGTAGATGTAAATAATCTGTTACAAATCAAAGTTACGAATCTCAAAGTTCAAGCGAGATATCTTGGACTACGGTAAACGCCAGGATTGTAGGCATTCAGTTACATCTGTGACATTTCGTCAGAGATCCATCACGGAAGTAACCGGATTCACATGATGTCGTCTCTTCATTGGTCAAACGGGCTGAGTTACCAATCAGAGTTCACTTGGCACCGGATCATATAGATGCGAGTGTTTTTCAGACACACAAACATGTCCACTTTACATTCCCGTCTCACACACACACACACACACACACACACACACACACACACACACACACACACACACACACACACAGACACAGACACAGACACAGACACAGACACAGACACAGACACAGACACAGACACAGACACAGACACAGACACAGACACACACACACACACACACACACACACACACACACACACACACACACACACACACACACACACACACACACACACACACACACACACACACCTATGTTGACTTACTTTTTTTTGTTTCTTGTATTTCTGTCTTGTTTGTAAATACTTACCTGTGTTGAGCATCTTTATAGTCAGTTTTGTTTTTGCTCTCCTACAACCAGCTGGCAAACCAGAGCGTCTTCTAGTTGTCTGGCTATATAGTCTCAGGGGGAGTGGCAAACGACCAAAAGCTGACTAATCCAAAGTTTGTCTTACAGGGGACAAAGGGATTTTTGTGTTTACTTTGTAATATGTTTTCTTGTTGTTTTTATATGTAATTATTGTCTTTCTTTGTATATACACGAGACAATGGAATTGTTCTCTTGGGGAGTTTTGATTCGATGTTTGAATGTAAAATGTATATACTTGCCATTTTGCGGCTAACCTCTTTTCTTTTGGTTGTGTCTGAGGGGGAGGGGTTTGGCCTATTTAAAGAGGGCCTCAAGTACATGTTTTACCTGGCAAGCAAGCGTGCAGTTGTGGTGCCGTAAGCAGTTTGCGTAACAAGTTTGCGAGGTTATAGAGACTACTCTGATTTATTTGTTTGTTATTTTTTACTTCAAGTTTACATTCATTTTTGTGACTGGTACACCTCTTAATCACTGTAAATAAAATCATCTCTTCATCTAACATCTCTGCGAGTATCGCCATCATTTTGTAGGAATTTTCTTTTTTTTTTTTGTGACGGTGAACCCATTCGCCTGACTCCAGGCCATTGAAGGCCTGTTGTCTTACACACTCCACATGTTTTTTCTTTAAGTAACACGCATTCAAGGGAGAGATCTTAAGAAGCTGCTTCATATCCTATCTGAAAGGTGAATAAAGTGATATTTATAGAACTTGTTTTCTTTTTTTTGTTACAACATCTTTTGCTACAACTTTTACATTTACATTTACATTTAGGCATTTAGCAGACGTTTTTATCCAAAGCGACTTACAATAGTCGAGGAGACAATGAAGCGGTAAATAGCCGATAAAACAATAGGTGAACAAGTGCTACAACAATGTTACCAAGTTACACAGAGAGAGAAGTTACAAAATATGTTTTTTTTTTGATAGAGTGAGTAGGTTAGAAAAGAAGGTACTCCTAGTGAGTCCATAATTACCTGTCTTATATTTTATTTCACAAGTTTTTATTATTATTAATGTGATAATATTTTTCGACTGGGAGTGTATATGTTATCTTGCATATTTTTGGCTATTCTTTCTTCATTATATGGTCAAAGTCATACTGTTCAAAAACGGATCAGATCAAAACTTTTTAAAATAATAACTTAAGTGTCACTTTTAAGAAAAAGAAGCATGCTTAAAGTTCAATTTTATGTAAAAGTATATATTATATAAATGTATTATATGTAATTAATATAAATTTAGTTTTAGTATACTAATAGAAATTCAGCCTTAATTGTTTATAAAAATATTATAAAAAATAAATATAAAATATGAATAAAAGTATACATTAAAATGTTTAGTTTAAATAAGAACTGTATACTTACAACACAAATTAATAAAGTTGTTTTTCCTAAGGGATCCTAAAACTGATCCGTAGAATACATTTTATATTTCTGTAATAGTTTTGCATTTTTCCATGCATCACTCTTGAGAAATTAAACTTAAAAAAATCTGATGAAGTTCTTTATGTACAAGGTAAGCTTTTCCATGTAGTGGAATCCTAAAAATACATTTGTTTACTGTTTACTTTTTTTTAATTTATGCCTAATGTATGAAAGTCTGAATTATATTGTTTGGTTATAGTTTTTTCAGCTTGATGATAAATTCTTTGATAAATTATCTGTCAACCTTGTTTCTTAACATCTTTCTGTACTGCCATCTGGTGGCTTTTGGGGAAGAAACTTTCTTAATTCAACCTTTGGCTGTTTTCAATGGGACACCAGCCATAAACTTCATATGACAACTCCATTTTTCATGACATATGCCAGTCTTTACCCCTAAGGAATGAATGAATGAATCACATGAGGTTTTAACATGCTGTTTTATACAACAGCAAATAAGATGATTTATTACACAACATGGTCATTGAACTTTGTTCTCTTCATGTATAAAGGTAAAATAAAACATGCTATATATTTACACAACACACAACTGTTTCCTGATACAAAGTTATATGTTGTCATATGATGTACGTGCTGCATTATATACATTACAGAGTCTAAAACTATGGTTAGTTATTTTAATTTCAATAATAAATAAGGCTGTTCGTACTAGCCCTCTCTCATGTTTAACATTCTAAATAGTTTAAAACTTCTTCGTCCTTACAGAAAATTTAATCCAAAACAATAGAGATCTAGGGGAAACAACCATTGTTTTTCAGTAATGACACCTGGATACTTTTGTTAATCAGAAGTTTCCCAAAAAAATAAGGTCAAGACTTACAGTTTAAAAAGACGAAAGAAGAGAACTTGTAGAGACCTAAATCTTTAAACTACCTTTAACATATACATCCAAACTACGAACCCAGACTGCCATTATAAAGGCCAACATGGATATTTGCATAGGGTTTCGTTGCTTTGGCAAATGTCCTCATAGGGTAACTCTTTGTTAATAGAAAAATCTCAAAAAAGAGGCAAAAAATACAACCTGATGTGTGTAATTTATTAATGGACTTTCAACACAAGTTAATGGTACTCTTTATTAATATTAATTGATAATTAAATATTCCTAAACAGGAACTATTGTAAAACACGAAATATTCTTGTATTCATTTTCAAACCATAATGTTTTCGGGATTGCAATAATAAAAAGGATTGTGACTTCAGATGTATATGTTTTATATTTAAGAAGGGTCTTTTACAGACATCCAATCCATGTTTTTGATTTCCTTTGTGTGCAAATATTCTTGACAATAAATAAATATGAGATTTTAAGGTACTAATTTAATGTAAAATGAGCCTGCATTACATAAAATTCCAAGTAGTAAAAGGTATAAAATAAAGTTAAAAATCGTAACAGTATGTAACACTAGGCTAGCAGATGAAAAGCAATCAAGGGAGGAAGCGTCAAGAGTCCTTCAAACAACACAGCAACAAAAACAGAGAGAAACACAGCTCTGGAATCAGACATAACCCCAAAGGTTTGAAAAAAAGCACACAATTTTAACAAACAATATGCATAACTATATTCATGAAAATGTGTCACGAAAGTTCTGACCCCAGACTCTAAAACAAAGTGTTATTATATTTTAAAGGAATCAAGAACATGATCTCATTTTAAAATATAAGGATCCAGACATAGAAGTGCTCCAGATCCACGAACCCACCTGATACAAATTCATAGATGTCACTATTCTTCCTCAGGTCGATCTTAGCCTTGGACCAAAAGAGTAAGCAGGGACGGTGATCCATGATTTAAGGTTTCATTCATGCCTGCAGACTACAAGACAAGTTAAAAACATACTGTATTAAAAGTACTGTACATTGGCTTCCTGTAGCAGCTCGCATTGAATTTAAATGTCTTCTCATTGCCTACAAGACCACCACCGGTTCAGCACCCACTTACCTTAACTCACTAATGCAAAGATAAAGGACCTCAAGATCTCTGCGGCCCGCAAATAAGCTGAGACTTGTGGTACCAGCTCAAAAGGGTAAGAAATCTCTCTCTCGAACGTTCTCTGCTTCAGTTCCTCGATGGTGGAACGATCTGCCTCTGGCTTCACGCTTGTCAGACTCGATCTCTATCTTCAAAAAACTCCTAAAAACTAATCTTTTCCGGCTACACCTAACTCACTAACTCACTTCTTTTCTAACTACTCACTCTATCAAAAAAAAAAAAAAACTTTGTAACTTCTCTCTCTGTGTAACTTGGTAGCATTGTTGTAGCACTTGTTCACCTATTGTTGTCTCCTCGACTATTGTAAGTTGCTTTGGATAAAAGCGTCTGCTAAATGACTAAATGTAAATGTAAAAGTATCTAGCGGTGAGTAATATACTGCAACCAACGGCTCACTCCACCGCACAATTATATTGCATTTCTGTCAACAGATCCTCCAACAAATTCCACATAAGACCTCTAGACCTTGTCTGACATAGTTATAGAAAAAACTAATAAAGGAAAGAAGAATGGATAAATAAAAATAAAACTGTATATCAAAAATATTTATATATCAAACTGTAAAGAAATGTTTTTCATCTAATATATAGGAATATTGTGACAAAGCAGCACAGTGATCTAAGAATATTGTGTTTATACTGCCACACGAAACAAAGGCAGGTTACAAATAAAAATTTTATGAATTTTTTTCTGGAGATCATAATACAGATTTAAAGAAAAATGATTTCCTTAGGTGTACATCATAGACTTAAAAGCATATTTTTTTATGACCATAAAGCATTGGCTATTAAACTTTACATTCTGATCATAATAAACCTATACTATTAACTAATTACATTATTGCATTAATAATTATTAATTTATTAGAAATTCTATTTGTATTTAAATCCTATGCCCCGCCCCTTTATTTCCTTATTCATGACTCTGTTGTGAGTTTGTGCTCTTCACCTGTTTCCCTCGTTCCCTCCTCTAGTTTCTTCCCTGTTTAAACCCTTCGTGTTTGTCTTGTGCTGCACTGTTTGGTTACCCACCATCACGTCTTGACTGTGTGTGTTTTTATTGTGAGGAGTCTCGGTTGGAGGAGAGATGCCGAAAACTGACTCAAAGACTGAAGGTAAAATGATTGGTCTATATTTATTAAGACTACTTCTTACGCTGACAGAATAGATGATGTAATTGCTCACTATGAAAAGAATAGAAACTCAGTTTTGGTTCATATTTGATACAATTTTATAAATTTTATGAGTTGGTGAATTGAAAAATAATTGTGATGTATTTTATTCTATTGCATTAATTGTTAGCCTATATGTTTATTCACAGTTTAAATAAGAAAAACCTCTAGTAACCAGCTAAATAAAATGTCTTGCTATGATGTGTGACACTGTGTCTACACCAGATACAATACAACGCAGCTTGTTCTAATAGGACTGTGGCATCAAGCCACATCCAGTGTGGGAAAAACACTCAATCTAAACCCATTCTTACCAACATGTCTGGTGTAGACACAATGTAACTCTGTGGTGACCAGCTATTACTGCCTAAATTATGCATTCATTTCTTGTATACTTCCCTGTACTCAAGATGCTCCGCTTGACTTGGAAGGGTCTTTGTAACTCTTTCCCATTACAACCCATCATCAGTTATCCAGGGATGTTCCAGGAAATGGGCCATTCTATGCCATTTAAGTGGATTCAAGCAAGACTCAAAGAAATGTAGGCATTCTGTTTTAAGAAGAGAGAAGAGAACAGTTAGGTTCTTCATTACAAAGATATTACAGAAAACATCTGTATTGTAATCATCTTTAGGTAAATGCGTTGTATTTTTGGAGCTATATCATATTCCATTGGCTCTGAAAATGATCATGCTGTAAATCCACATAAGAATTTTATTCGAGTTGATGATTGGATTATCAGCAGCTTAAGCTGTTCTTGTGGTTTTAGCTGTTAAATCAAGGTTAGGTTCTACATAAAGGACCATAACCAGCCGCCTTCACCAGTTTATAACCGGATTAGTTTTAAAGAATTTTAAAATCATTCATAAACGTGTAGAGACCCCAGTGTTTAAATTGTCTTTCCTTTTTCAGCCAGAGATATTTTGCCGTTTTAACATGTAGATAAATACACAAAGAAAGTCGCTTGATGTAAGATTTTATACTATCCAGTAGTAAGTGTTTTGCTCTTACCCATCGACATGTCAAGGTATTCAGAGAACAGCCCAAACATCGAATTTGAAAGTTCAGGCAGTTGCGTGAGATAGGATCCATTCATCTCCCAGAGGTACCGATAAGTTTGAATGTATGGCACAGCTGTAAAATGAAATCAAAAGTTATTTGTGTAGATTTGAGAACGGCCCACAGTGACATATGACAATTATTACAGTTCTGCATTATAACATGACAGTCGAGATAGCCGCTGTGACTTACTTGATTGATCGCCCTCGAGATCTTTAAAAAACTGTCGTTCACTCTGACCAAAGCCGATAAGCTTCAGCTCCAAGGTCTCTCTGTTGACCATGATGTGTTGGGCTGTAATGGCAATATGGCACACCCTCCAGCGAACTAAGAAAGAGAAAGTCCGCAGTAGCTGAAGAATGATGTCCCGGCTTACACTCTGTCTCAGCGCGCCGTGATTTTCTTCGATAAAGTTGTCCAACCTCACCCAAGGTTCAGACAATCTCTCGAGGACCACAATGTATCCATCGGGATATTGGAACCAGTCGAGCATGTGGATGATTTCAGGGCATGGCTGGGGCGCAATTTGCATTTCCAACATCATGCCTATTTCCCTGAATACTGGTGTTGAATGACCAGGCTGAGTAAAGCAAAGAGAAAAACGGTGAACTCCAGCTCAATCAGATAAAGATATAGCCAATAGGAGTTTATAGCTTACCACAGCATGTCTGTATGATTTCATCGTACCACTATCATGTGGGTCATCAGGAGATACCAGAACACATTTCAGAATCACCTGCAAAAGCAAATTCGGTTTATGGACCATTTGGGTCAGTATCAAAACAATTGACATTTATTGGCAAGAGGATATGTGGTTGAGTGTTACCTGACAGCCATCAGTTCTTCGTGTAGCAGGAAAAAACTGGGCATCTTGTCCTAACACATAATCCTGTGACACTTCATAGCGAAAGCTGATTCGTTCTGAAAAACACAAACAATAAGAACATGTAAACATACACGTTGACTCCACAGAATATAAAAATAACAGGATAAAAAAGTGACCCACCATCAAGACCTATGCGGACATTGAAGGGAATTCCTTCTGATAAATCAGGATGAAAGCGAGCTAGATTTCCGTCCTGTTCTGGTGGCTGTTCCTCGACTTCTACTTGCAATTGCATTTCATCCTCTCCTTCATCCTCTTCTTCAAACGCAACAGGATGAGGTTCAGGATTTATTCCTGATGGTCCAGCAACAGCTTCTTCTTCAGGGTGGTAAAAAATCCACAATGAACAATGTATGATTTCTCATTTTCCCAAGAAAATGTTTTAACAACATTATTGTACAAAACCCCTTCATACAGTGGAGAACCCACTTGAAATTCTTATCTTAAAATAATCATTTTTGTTTAAAGAGTAACAGATGGAAGACTTACCATAAAGACTTGCTCCAAATCCAAAGAGAAGTCCTGGCATGGGCTCAACAGAATTTATTCCCAATGGAGCTTCATCTTCAAAATCCAAATGAAGAAAAAACAACATTGAAATTATACTCGCAACAATACAAATTCTCACATTGCCAAAAAAGTATTTGTTGAACACAGACTGGTTTGTGAAAATAATAATAATGGAACTTCTAGACCTACCTTCAGAAGATGAAGGTTCTGGCTCCATATCAACTTTCAGGTGTTTCGGAGCCGGCTCTGTCCCCTCATCTTCTGGAATATCCATTTTATCCGCTTTCCTTTTTGTCCCACGGCGCTCTTAAAAGGATTAAAGAACAGAATCTTTACAATCTATTCATTTTTAAATGTCCTTCAATATTATTACTAACTGTGGGTGTAATGCCACATCAACACAACACTGGGATCACAATTCAAGAGTATGACATGATATTAAGGATTAAAATTCTATTGCGAATTAAAGAGTAATATGAACAGTTGACATACCTGCAGAAGTTGATGCCACAGGTTCTGGGACAGATGTTAAACTCATATTTTTCTCCATGAGTCTAACAGACCTCCTGAGTTTTGGAGCCGGCTCGGTCCCATCGCTGTCCTTTTGAAAAGCTTTATCAGCCTTTCTCTTCCTCTCTAAAAAACACAATAATGTTCAATTATATTTCTTTCTTTTCTCATCGACATGACATAAATGAACATTACAATACTGAGAAATAATAAAGTTCAACCACACACAGATGAACTCTAGATTTCTAATATAATTCATTAGAATATTAATAACTTGTTAACAATCACTTGCAGTATAAGTTAAACATCTTTAAAATATTTATAATTATAAATCATAATTTATTTTAAGTAATTAAGTTTGGTATCTAACTCACAAACAAAAATTTAAATTAAATATGATATAAATTATGGAGAAATATCATCAGAATTTAACAGTAAATGATGCAGCAGCACCAATCAAATCATATCAAATACTAGCAATGTCTTAACTTTAATAATCGTTACAGATCTAGTTTATATTACAGATATTACAGTCAAACACAAACATTGATCATATTTTTAACACTTTTAAAAGATGAACTTACTGTTATCGCTCGTTGAAGGCATTCTGTTAGTAATCTCAGATGTTGAAAACACGAACAAACTGAGTTCAGACGATCTCTGAGAGACTTTAAAACGACTTTTTTAACGTTTAAAGTGTAGTAAAGAGTCTCTGTGTCTGGATTAAACCGAACACCGTCGAAGCGTCTTCACAACTGAAGCTCGTCCTCACAACTGCGCGCTTATTTATAGTTCTAGCGCTGCATGACGTAAGCACATAATATCCATGGTTACATCAGAAAACAACAACGCTTATTTATCAATAGTAAAAGTCCTCATATGATATTTAAGTCCGTTTATAAATTAAAATAAATTAAATTCTCGATTTTTTAATGCAGAAAGTTTTGTGTGAGAATTAAGAGAGAGATGTTTTATCTGACAAACCAGTCAGATGGTTTCTTAAACCGCACCAAGTTAAACTTCCGGTTTATAAAATATATTTTATATGTTTATATTGATTTTATTTTTAATCTTGTATTGAATATTCATTTTCAAAAAAATCATTAAGAATAATTATAAAATAAAATGACTCAAGTTATTAATTATTTGTAATTTGTTGCAGCTACAATCTTACCGTTATAATGAATATTACATTTGTGCGAAAATCTCATAAAATATTAAAAATAAAATGTGTCTGCAATTTATTAAAGGACTCTGAAAAATACAAGTTAAAGTGAATCCCAATATAACATGATAATAAAACACGTCAAATTACACTTTAAATAAAGGAATCATTGTAAAACAAGTATAATTCTCTTTTACTTATTTCTAACCCATAATACAATTTTCAACTAAGAAATGTAAAGGGATTATGACCACAGGTATTTATGTTTTAAATTTGAAGGATAATTTTTTTCCACATTTAAAAACTGTATAAGATTCCCTGTGTGTGCAAAAAAATAAATTAAAGTTTTAGAAGCACTCATAAAATGTAAAAATTAAAATTACACTTTAATTCTATTAAATATCAAGTTGAATTACTAGAAAAAAAAAGCAGAAATGTGGTTATCAAATTTTCTTAAGGTAAAGTTATTTTGCCGTTTCTGTCACGGGAGGTGGATGAAGAACCCAAATGTAGGTTGTGATATGGAAAAACAAGACTTTTAATAACAATAACAGAAAACAAAAACCCACGATGGGGAAAACAGTAACACTACAGAAACGGCAAACAATAAACTTCCCACAATGGGGCAAAAACAAGGTGTTACTAAAACTAAAACAAGGCAAGAGGACAAATCCAAACAGGAACAAGAAACTGGAACATTAACAAGACCGTAACACGAACACGAACACGAACACAAACACGAACACGAACACGAACACGAACACGAACACGAACACGAACACGAACACGAACACGAACACGAACACGAACACGAACACGAACACGAACACGAACACGAACACGAACACGAACACGAACACGAACACGAACACGAACACGAACACGAACACGAACACGAATCCAAGACACAGGTATAACATGTTATTTAACCACACAGGACAGCAAACACAAGGGCATTATATAGGAAAACATAACAAGGGATAACGACACAGGGCAGGTGTGGGGAATGAAACAATGATGGGAAGATAGACAGGATAACGAGGGGGCGGGGTCAAGAGAGCACATGGCATGTAAAACCAAATAATACCATGTGACCCTCACAAAAAACACATGGGTCTGCCATGATTCTGCTAAAATCAGGAAAAACGTAACCAGGAGAGCAAGAATCATGACAGACATTGACATTAAGCAGACACATAACAGAACAAATCATGGGCAAAACAGACATTACAATTAAAGGGTTAGGGTGACATAATAGAAACAACATTGAAGGGATGGGAGGGGGGGAACAAAATGTCCAAACCCTTGGGGACGAGACAAGGGTGTGACTGGGGGACCCTTAGGGGGTTTATTCCATGCGAGTTAGAGATGGGGACTTTGGGTGCCCGAAACTGGACCGGCGCTGAAGCCGCGGGGAACGCCGACTGGACCGGAGCCGGAACTGGATCCGGAACTGGGATCCGGGGCTGAAACCGGAACTGGGATCCGGGGCTGGAGCCGGAACTGGGATCCGGGGCTGGAGCCGGAACTGGGATCCGGGGCTGGAGCCCTCCGTTTCTTTTTCTTCTTAGAGCGGAGGGGTCTGAGGTCTACAATAGGGGGCGGGACCAGTTCGGCCCCCGAAGACTCGGACGGAGAGTCCCAGGACTGCCTCCTGGGACGTCTCCCCTGGATTGAGACAGGAGGACCGACAGGGAGAGTGGGGTTGGATGGGCTGGAGCAGTGAGGAGCTGAACACGAACACGAACACGACACTGGACCATGAACACGACACTGGACCACGAACACGAACACGACACTGGACCACGAACACGAACACGACACTGGACCACGAACACGAACACGACACTGGACCACGAACACGAACACGACACTGGACCACGAACACGACACTGGACCACGAACACGACACTGGACCACGAACACGAACACGACACTGGACCACGAACACGACACCACGAACACGAACACGACACTGGACCACGAACACGAACACGACACTGGACCACGAACACGAACACGACACTGGACCACGAACACGAACACGACACTGGACCACGAACACGAACACGACACTGGACCACGAACACGAACACGACACTGGACCACGAACACGAACACGACACTGGACCACGAAAACGAACACGACACTGGACCACGAACACGACACTGGACCACGACACTGGACCACGACACTGGACCACGACACTGGACCACGACACTGGACCACGACACTGGACCACGAACACGAACACGAACACGAACACGAACACGAATCCAAGACACAGGTAAAATATGTAATGCAATCACACAGGACAACAAACACAAGGGCATCATATAGGAAAACATAACAAGGGATAAAGACACGGGGCAGGTGTGGGGCATGAAACAATCATGGGAAGAAAGACAGGATAACAAGGGGGCGGGTTCAAGAGACGAGATAAGAGAGCACATGGCATGTAAAACCAAATAATACCATGTGACCCTCACAAAAAACACATGGGTCTGTCATGATTCTGCTAAAATCAGGAAAAACATAACCAGGAGAGGCAGAATCATGACAGTTTCGATCAGATCATTTTTACAGTGCGTTTACAGGGCCCAGAAGTACCCGGAATGCCAAAGAGTCTTAAAAGCTTCATCCAAGAGTCCTTGTTTAGGTTATGGAGACCATAAACAGAGCTAAAAAATAAAATAAAGAGAACACTTAAACAACACAATGTAACTCCTATCCAATCACACTTCTGTTAAATCAAAATGCCCATTTAGGATCCAACACCGATTGACAATCAATTTCACATGCTGTCGTGCAAATGGAATAGACGGAGTCTAAAACCCACACAAGTGGCTGAGATAGTGCAGCTCATCCAGGATGGCACATTAATGCAAGCTGTGGAAAGAAAGTGTCCTGCATCTGTCATCGCATGAATCCAGAGTATGGAGACACTACCTGGAGACAGACCAGCACATCACGAGACGTGGAGGAGGGCGTAAGAGGAGAACAACCCAGAAGAGGACCGCTACCTCCGCTTTTGAGCAAGTAGGAACAGGAGGAACGATACCAATGCCCTGCAAAACGACCTCCAGTAGGCCTCAAATGTGTATGTGTCTGCTCTAACGGTCAGAATCAGACTCCATGATGGTGATATACGAGTCTGAGATCCACAGCCGGGGTTGTGCTTACATCCCAACACGGTGCAGGACGTCTGGCAATACCAGAGAACACCAAGATTGGCAGATTCGCCACTGGCTCCCTGTGCTCTTCACAGATGAAAGCAGATTATAACAAAGCATGTGAATGACATAACAGAGTTTGAAGATGCCATGGAGAACAATCTTCTGCCTGCAACATTCTCAGGTATGACCGGTTTGGCAGTGGGTCAGTAATGGTGTGGGGTGACATATATTTGGAGGGCGGCACAGACCCCTATGAGCCGCCAGAGTTAGCCTGTGTGGCATTAAGGGCCGAGTTGAGATCCTGAGACCCCTTGTGAGACCATTTGCCAGAGCGGTTGGCCCTGGGTTCCTCAATCATTGACCTCATGTGGCTGGATTGTGTAAGAAGTTCCTGCAAGACGAATCATTGATGTTATGGACTGGTCAGTCCGTTTTCCAGGCCTGAATCCAATTAAGCACATCTAGGTCATCTTTTCTCTATCCATCAATTCCTTGCATCACAGACTGTCCAGGAGAATGCTCGGGCGTTGTAGGGAGGCCACACACACTTCTGAGCCTCATTTTGACTTGTTTTAAGGACATTACATAAAGTTAGATCAGCCTGTAGTGTGAGTTTTCCAATCAGCTTTGATTGTGACTCGAAATCCAGAAATCATGGGTTATTAAATTTGTTTTCAAATTATAATTTTTATGTGATTTTGTTGTCAGCACATTAAACTGTCTAAAGAACAGTATTTAATATGACTATTTAATTCATTCAGATCTAGGATGTTATATAAGTGTTGGCTTTCTTTTTGGCCAGTATATTTAACACAAATACATTCGTCTTTATTGTTGTGTCTTTGGTGTATCTCCAGTTTAAATAAATTATCTTAAATTTGACATGATATTTGTCTAACTTAACTAACTTTACATAAAAAAGCATTGTCAAAATTATTAAGCTCTTTTATCCTAGAAAGAAAAGACAACCTGGACTCCATTAACTTTCCTTGACAATCTAAATGTTAAGTCTTTACAGAAAGAACAGCCAATTAAAGAGCAGCATATGTATGAACTCCACATGTTTTTTTCTTTAAGTAAAACGCATTTCAGGGAGAGATCTTAAGAAGCTGCTTCATATCCTATCCGAAAGTTGAATAAACTGATATTGATAGAACTTATTTTCTTTTTTTAACATCTTTTGCTACAACTTGTTCCAATTTCCATAATTACCTTTCTTATATTTTATTTCATGAGTTTATTATTATTATTATTATTATTATTAATGTGATAATTTCTTTCGACTGGGAGTGTATATGTTATCTTGATAATTTATCAAGCATTTTTTTAAGGTCTCGTGTGCTCTTTGGCTATTTTTTTTTTCATTATATGGTCAAAGTCATACTGTTCAAAAACGGATCAGATCAAAACTTTTTCAAATAATAACTTAAGTGTCACTTTTAAGAAAAAGAAGCATGCTTAAAGGTCATTTTTAAAAGTATACTTTAAATGTCAATTTTATGTAAAAGTATACATTATATAAATCTAATATATGTAATTAATATAAATGTAGTTTTAGAATACTAATAGAAATTGGGACTAAATTGGCCCACTTTTAGTTTATAAAAGTATACATTCCAATTTTTAATTTTGAATAAGAACTGTATACTTACAACACAATTAAATAAACTTGTTTTCTTAAGGGATCCTAAAACTGACCCGTAGAGTACATTTTATATTTCTCTAATAGTTTTGCATTTTTCCATGAATCACTTTTGTGAAATTAAACTTGAAAAATCTGATGAAGTTCTTTATGTACAAGGTAAGCTTTTCCAAGTAGTGGAATCCTAAAAATACATTTGTGTACTGTTTACTTTTTTAATTTATGCCTAATGTATGAAAGTCTGAATTATATTGTTTGGTTATAGTTTTTTCAGCTTGATAATAAATTCTTTGATAAATTATCTGTCAACCTTGTTTCTTAACATCTTTCTGTACTGCCATCTGGTGGCTTTTGGGGAAAAACTTTCTTAATTCAACCTTTGGCTGTTTTCAATGGAACACCAGCCATAAACTTCATATGACAACTCCATTTTTCATGACATATGCCAGTCTTTACCCCTAAGGAATGAATGAATGAATCACATGAGGTTTTAACATGCTGTTTTATACAACAGCAAATAAGATGATTTATTACACAACATGGTCATTGAACTTTGTTCTCTTCATGTATAAAGGAAAAATAAAACATGCTATATATTTACACAACACACAACTGTTTCCTGAGACAAAGTTATATGTTGTCATATGATATGCATGCTGCATTATATACATTACAGAGTCTTAAACTATGGTTAGTTATTTTAATTTCAATAATAAATAAGGCTGTTCGTACTAGCCCTCTATCATGTTTAACATTCTAAATAGTTTAAAACTTCTTTGTCCTTACAGCAAATATAATCCAAACCAATAGAGATCTAGGGGAAACAACCATTGTTTTTCAGTAAACATGACACCTGGATACCTTTGTTTATCAGAAGTTTCCCAAAAGAATAAGGTCAAGACTTACAGTTTAAAAAGACGAAAAAAGAGCAGGCGCCTAGTTTTTCATTTTGTATCTCAATAAAATTGGTTGTTATGAAAATAACATGCTTACTCTGGAAACAAAAACTATAAAAACACTTTATTTACTTTACACCACCTTTTTATTTAAATCCTAAGTGTCACATGGACTCACCTGTTGTGGGATAACATAGCCCTCCGGCCCTCACATGTGTGCACCAGCACCTGTTGTGTTGGTGATCGCAATCCCTTTAACTTTTGTTAATACAGACTTTTATCGTCAGAAACAATGCGATGTCCCCCATCAAAACAGCTTCACATGCTGTAATAAGATTTGCAGATTGAAGTACGGGATCTGTGAATCTGTCGCGAGAGTTTTCATTAGTACAGCAGTCAATATCTTCATCATTATTACTCACTAGCTTTTCTGCTGGTTTTCAACTTACAAATACTCATTAATGTTATCCAGGAAACTTGTAGAGACCTAAATCTTTAAACTACCTTTAACATATACATTCAAACTACGAACCAAGACTGCCATTATAAAGGCCCACATGGATATTTGCAAATATTTGCATTTAATATTAATTGATAATTAAATATGCCTTAACAGGAACTATTGTAAAACACGAAATATTCTTGTATTCATTTTTAACCCATAATGTTTTTAATATTGCAATAATAAAAAGGATTGTGACTTGTGAGATGTATATGTTTTATATTTAAGGAGGGTCTTTTACAGACATCCAATCCATGTTTTTGATTTCCTTTGTGTGCAAATATTCTTGACAATAAATAAATATGAGATTTTAAGGTTCTAATTTAATGTAAAATGAGCCTGCATTACATAAAATTCCAAGTAGTAAAAGGTATAAAATAAAGTTAAAAATCGTAACAGTATGTAATACGAGGCTAGCAGATGAAAAGCATTCAAGGGAGGAAGTGTCAAGAGTCCTTCAAACAACACAGCAACAAAAACAGAGAGAAACACAGCTCTGGAATCAGACATTACCCCAAACGTTTGAAAAAAAGCACACAATTTTAACAAAGAATATGCATAACTATATTCATGAAAATATGTCATGAAAGTTCTGACCCCAGACTCTAAAACAAAGTGTTATTATATTTTAAAGGAATCAAGAACATGATCTCATTTTAAACAATAAGGATCCAGACATAGAAGTGCTCCAGATCCACAAACCCACCTGATACAAATTCATAGATGTCACTATTCTCCCTCAGGTCGATCTTAGCCATGGACCAACAGAGTAAGCAGGGACGGTGATCCATGATTTAAGGTTTCATTCATGCCTGCAGACTACAAGACAAGTTAAAAACATACTGTATTAAAAGTATCTAGCGGTGAGTAATATACTGCAACCAACGGCTCACTCCACCGCACTATTACATTGCATTTCTGTCAAGAGATCCTCTAACAAATTCCACATAAGACCTCTAGACCTTGTCTGACATAGTTGTAGAACAAACTAATAAAGGAAAGAAGAATGGATAAATAAAAATAAAACTGTATATCAAAAATATTTTATATATCAATCTTTAAAGGAATGTTTTTTACCTAATATATAGGAATATAGTGATAAAGCAGCACAGTGATCTAAGAATATTGTGTGTATACTGCCACACGAAACAAAGCCAGGTTACAAATAAAAAAAAAATTTATGAATTTTTTTCTGGAGATCATAATACAGATTTAAAGAAAAATGATTTCCTTAGGTGTACATCATAGACTTAAAAGCATATTTTTTTATGACCATAAAGCATTGGATATTAAACTTTATAATAAACCTATACTATTAACTAATTACATTATTGCATTAATAATTATTAATTTACTAGGAATTCTATTTGTATTTAAATCCTATGCCCCGATGTGTATTTCCTTATTCATGACCCTGTTATGAGTTTGTGCTCTTCACCTGTTTCCCTCGTTCCCTCCTCTAGTTTCTTCCCTGTTTAAACCCTTCGTGTTTGTCTTGTGCTGCACTGTTTGGTTACCCACCATCACGTCTTGACTGTGTGTGTTTTTATTGTGAGGAGTCTCGGTTGGAGGAGAGATGCCGAAAACGGACTCAAAGACTGAAGGTAAAATGATTGGTCTATATTTATTAAGATTACTTCTTACGCTGACAGAATAGATGATGTAATTGCTCATTATGAAAAGAATAGAAACTCAGTTTTGGTTCATATTTGATACAATTTTATAAATTTTATGAGTTGGTGAATTGAAAAATAATTGTGATGTATTTTATTCTATTGCATTAATTGTTAGCCTATATGTTTATTCACAGTTTAAATAAGAAAAACCTCTAGTAACCAGCTAAATAAAATGTCTTGCTATGATGTGTGACACTGTGTCTACACCAGATACAATACAACGCCGCTTGTTCTAATAGGACTGTGGCATCAAGCCACATCCAGTGTGGGAAAAACACTCAATCTAAACCCATTCTTACCAACATGTCTGGTGTAGACACAATGTAACTCTGTGGTGACCAGCTATTACTGCCTAAATTATGCATTCATTTCTTGTATACTTCCCTGTACTCAAGATGCTCCGCTTGACTTGGAAGGGTCTTTGTAACTCTTTCCCATTACAACCCATCATCGGTTATCCAGG
The DNA here is from genome assembly GCA_033220385.1 of Triplophysa yarkandensis. Lineage (NCBI taxonomy): Eukaryota > Metazoa > Chordata > Actinopteri > Cypriniformes > Nemacheilidae > Triplophysa > Triplophysa yarkandensis. Next base: position 3,633,390 of record CM065675.1, read on the forward strand.
GATGTTCCAGGAAATGGGCCATTCTATGCCATTTAAGTGGATTCAAGCAAGACTCAAAGAAATGTAGGCATTCTGTTTTAAGAAGAGAGAAGAGAACAGTTAGGTTTTTCATTACAAAGATATTATAGAAAACATCTGTATTGTAATCATCTTTAGGTAAATGCGTTGTATTTTTGGAGCTATATCATATTCCATTGGCTCTGAAAATGATCATGCTGTAAATCCACATAAGAAATTTATTCGAGTTGATGATTGGATTATCAGCAGTTTAAGCTGTTCTTGTGGTTTTAGCTGTTAAATCAACGTTAGGTTCTACATAAAGGACCATAACCTGCCGCCTTCACCAGTTTATAACCGGATTAGTTTCAAAGAATTTTAAAATCATTCATAAACGTGTAGAGACCCCAGTGTTTAAGTTGTCTTTTCCTTTTTCAGCCAGAGATATTTTGCCGTTTAACATGTAGATAAATACACAAAGAAAGTCGCTTGATGTAAGATTTTATACTATCCAGTAGTAAGTGTTTTGCTCTTACCCATCGACATGTCAAGGTATTCAGAGAACAGCCCAAACATCGAATTTGAAAGTTCAGGCAGTTGCGTGAGATAGGATCCATTCATCTCCCAGAGGTACCGATAAGTTTGAATGTATGGCACAGCTGTAAAATGAAATCAAGAGTTATTTGTGTAGATTTGAGAACGGCCCACAGTGACATATGACAATTATTACAGTTCTGCATTATAACATGACAGTAGAGATAGCCGCTGTGACTTACTTGATTGATCGCCCTCGAGATCTTTAAAAAACTGTCGTTCACTCTGACCAAAGCCGATAAGCTTCAGCTCCAAGGTCTCTCTGTTGACCATGATGTGTTGGGCTGTAATGGCAATATGGCACACCCTCCAGCGAACTAAGAAAGAGAAAGTCCGCAGTAGCTGAAGAATGATGTCCCGGCTTACACTCTGTCTCAGCGCGCCGTGATTTTCTTCGATAAAGTTGTCCAACCTCACCCAAGGTTCAGACAATCTCTCGAGGACCACAATGTATCCATCGGGATATTGGAACCAGTCGAGCATGTGGATGATTTCAGGGCATGGCTGGGGGGCAATTTGCATTTCCAACATCATGCCTATTTCCCTGAATACTGGTGTTGAATGGCCAGGCTGAGTAAAGCAAAGAGAAAGACGGTGAACTCCAGCTCAATCAGATAAAGATATAGCCAATAGGAGTTTATAGCTTACCACAGCATGTCTGTATGATTTCATCGTACCACTATCATGTGGGTCATCAGGAGATACCAGAACACATTTCAGAATCACCTGCAAAAGCAAATTGGGTTTATGGACCATTTGGGTCAGTATCAAAACAATTGACATTTATTGGCAAGAGGATATGTGGTTGAGTGTTACCTGACAGCCATCAGTTCTTCGTGTAGCAGGAAAAAACTGGGCATCTTGTCCTAACACATAATCCTGTGACACTTCATAGCGAAAGCTGATTCGTTCTGAAAAACACAAACAATAAGAACATGTAAACATACACGTCGACTCCACAGAATGTAAAAATAACAGGATAAAATAGTGACCCACCATCAAGACCTATGCGGACATTGAAGGGAATTCCTTCTGATAAATCAGGATGAAAGCGAGCTAGATTTCCGTCCTGTTCTGGTGGCTGTTCCTCGTCTTCTACTTGCAATTGCATTTCATCCTCTCCTTCATCCTCTTCTTCAAACGCAACAGGATGAGGTTCAGGATTTATTCCTGATGGTCCAGCAACAGCTTCTTCTTCAGGGTGGTAAAAAATCCACAATGAACAATGTATGATTTTTCATTTTCCCAAGAAAATGTTTTAACAACATTATTGTACAAAACCCCTTCATACAGTGGAGAACCCACTTGAAATACTTATCTTAAAATAATCATTTTTGTTTAAAGAGTAACAGATGGAAGACTTACCATAAAGACTTGCTCCAAATCCAAAGAGAAGTCCTGGCATGGGCTCAACAGAACTTATTCCCAATGGAGCTTCATCTTCAAAATCCAAATGAAGAAAAAACAACATTGAAATTATACTCGCAACAATACAAATTCCCACATTGCCAAAAAAGTATTTGTTGAATACAGACTGGTTTGTGAAAATAATAATAATGGAACTTCTAGACCTACCTTCAGAAGATGAAGGTTCTGGCTCCATATCAACTTTCAGGTGTTTCGGAGCCGGCTCTGTCCCCTCATCTTCTGGAATATCCATTTTATCCGCTTTCCTTTTTGTCCCACGGCGTTCTTAAAAGGATTACAGAACAGAATCTTTACAATCTATTCATTTTTAAATGTCCTTCAACATTATTACTAACTGTGGGTGTAATGCCACATCATCACAACACTGGGATCACAATTCAAGAGTATGACATGATATTAAGGATTAAAATTCTATTGTGAATTAAAGAGTAATATGAACAGTTGACATACCTGCAGAAGTTGATGCCACAGGTTCTGGGACAGATGTTAAACTCATATTTTTCTCCATGAGTCTAACAGACCTCCTGAGTTTTGGAGCCGGCTCGGTCCCATCGCTGTCCTTTTGAAAAGCTTTATCAGCCTTTCTCTTCCTCTCTAAAAAACACAATAATGTTCAATTATATTTCTTTCTTTTCTCATCGACATGACATAAATGAACATTACAATACTGAGAAATAATAAAGTTCAACCACACACAGATGAACTCTAGATTTCTAATATAATTCATTAGAATATTAATAATTTGTTAACAATCACTTGCAGTATAAGTTTAACATCTTTAAAATATTTATAATTATAAATCATAATTTATTTTAAGTAATTAAGTTTGGTATCTAACTCACAAACAAAATAAAAATTAAATATAATATAAATTATGGAGAAATATCATCAGAATTTAACAGTAAATGATGCAGCAGCACCAATCAAATCATATCAAATACTAGCAATGTCTTAACTTTAATAATCGTTACAGATCTAGTTTATATTACAGATATTACAGTCAAACACAAACATTGATCATATTTTTAACACTTTTAAAAGATGAACTTACTGTTATCGCTCGTTGAAGGCATTCTGTTAGTAATCTCAGATGTTGAAAACACGAACAAACTGAGTTCAGACGATCTCTGAGAGACTTTAAAACGACTTTTTTAACGTTTAAAGTGTAGTAAAGAGTCTCTGTGTCTGGATTAAACCGAACACCGTCGAAGCGTCTTCACAACTGAAGCTCGTCCTCACAACTGCGCGCTTATTTATAGTTCTAGCGCTCCATGACGTAAGCACATAATATCCATGGTTACATCAGAAAACAACAACGCTTATTTATCAATAGTAAAAGTCCTCATATGATATTTAAGTCCGTTTATAAATTAAAATAAATTAAATTCTCGTTTTTTTAATGCAGAAAGTTTTGTGTGAGAATTAAGAGAGAGATATTTTATCTGACAAACCAGTCAGATGGTTTCTTAAACCGCACCAAGTTAAACTTCCGGTTTATAAAATATATTTTATATGTTTATATTGATTTTATTTTTAATCTTGTATTGAATATTCATTTTCAAAAAAATCATTAAGAATAATTATAAAATAAAATAAAATGACTCAAGTTATTAATTATTTGATATTTGTTGCAGCTACAATCTTACCGTTATAAGAAATATTACATTTGTGGGAAAATCTCAAAATATTAAAAATAAAATGTGTCTGCAATTTATTAAAGGACTCTGAAAATAATATATAATATTACATGATAATAAAACACGGAATCATTGTAAAACAAGTATAATTCTCTTTTACTTATTTCTAACCCATTATAATATTTTCAACTAAGCAATATAAAGGGATTATGACCACAGGTATTTATGTTTAAATTGAGGGATAATTTTTTTCACAATTGAAAACTTTATAAGATTCCCTTTGTGTTTAAAAAATAAATATAAAAATTTTGGAGGCACTCATAAAATATAAAATTAAAATTACACTTTATTTATATTAAATATCAAGTGGAATTACTAGAAAAAACTCAGAAATGAGGTTATCAAATTTTCTTAAGGTAAAGTTATTTTGCCGTTTCCATCAGATCATATTTACAGTGTGTTTACAGGATAAAGAAGTAACCGGAATGCCAAAGAGTCTTAAAAGCTTCATCTAAGAGTCCTTGTTTAGGTTATGAAGACCATAAACAGAGCTAAAAATACAACAACACAATGTAACTCAATCTAATCACACTTCTGTTAAATCAAACTGCCCATTTAGGATCCAACACCGATTGACAATCAATTTCACATGCTGTCGTGCAAATGGAATAGACGGAGTCTAAAACCCACACAAGTGGCTGAGATAGTGCAGCTCATCCAGGATGGCACATTAATGCAAGCTGTGGAAAGAAAGTGTCCTGCATCTGTCATCGCATGAATCCAGAGTATGGAGACACTACCTGGAGACAGACCAGCACATCAGGAGACGCGGAGGAGGGCGTAAGAGGAGAACAACCCAGAAGAGGACCGCTACCTCCGCTTTTGAGCAAGTAGGAACAGGAGGAGCGATACCAGAGCCCTGCAAAATAACCTCCAGTAGGCCTCAAATGTGTATGTGTCTGCTCCAACGGTCAGAATCAGACTCCATGATGGTGATATATGAGTCTGACTTCCACAGCCGGGGTTTTCCTTACATCCCAACACGGTGCAGGACGTCTGGCAATACCAGAGAACACCAAGATTGGCAGATTCGCCACTGGCTCCCTGTGCTCTTCACAGATGAAAGCAGATTATAACAAAGCATGTGAATGACATAACAGAGTTTGAAGATGCCATGGAGAACAATCTTCTGCCTGCAACATTCTCAGGTATGACCGCTTTGGCAGTGGGTCAGTAATGGTGTGGGGTGACATTTATTTGGAGGGCGGCACAGACCCCTATGAGCCGCCAGAGTTAGCCTGTCTGGCATTAAGGGCCGAGTTGAGATCCTGAGACCCCTTGTGAGACCATTTGCCAGAGCGGTTGGCCCTGGGTTCCTCAATCATTGACCTCATGTGGCTGGATTGTGTAAGAAGTTCCTGCAAGACGAATCATTGATGTTATGGACTGGTCAGTCCGTTTTCCAGGCCTGAATCCAATTAAGCACATCTAGGTCATATTTTCTCTATCCATCAACTCCTTGCATCACAGACTGTCCAGGAGAATGCTCGGGCGTTGTAGGGAGGCCACACACACTTCTGAGCCTCATTTTGACTTGTTTTAAGGACATTACATAAAGTTAGATCAGCCTATAGTATGTGTTTTTCAAATCAGCTTTGATTGTGACTCGAAATCCGGAAATCATGGGTTATTAAATTTGTTTTCAAATTATAATTATGTGATTTTGTTGTCAGCACATTAAACTGTCTAAAGAACAGTATTTAATGTCAGGAAAGGGATGAGGTGAAAGGAGAGAGAACCCAAATGCAGGCGAGATTGTGGGGGGACAAACAAGACTTTAATGCACAAAAACACAAACAAAAAACCCACGATGGGGAAAACAGGACACTAAACACTATAAAATGGCAAACAAAAAACTTCCCACTATGGGGCACAAAACAAGGAGTACTAAAAAACTAAAACAAGGCAAAACAGGGACAATCCAAACAGGAACATGAAACTTGAAACACAATACAAGACCTTAACACGAACACGAACACGAACACGAACACGAACACGAACACGAACACGAACACGAACACGAACACGAACACGAACACGAACACGAACACGAACACGAACACGAACACGAACACGAACAACACTTGTAATGCCACGACACAGGACAGAAAACACAAGGGCTTTATAAAGGGAAACATAACAAGGGATAACGACACGAGGCAGGTGTGGGGAATGAAACACTGATGGGAAGCTAGACGGGATACCAAGGGGACGGGGTCAAGAGACGAGACAAGAGAGCACATGGCATGTAAGAAAACAATACCATGTGACACTCACACAAAACAGGTCTGCCATGATTCTGCCAAAAACAGGAAAAACATGACCAAGAGAGGCAGAATCATGACAATTTAATATGACCATTTCATTTATTCAGATCTAGGATGTTATATAAGTGTTGGCTTTCTTTTTGCCATTATATTTAACACAAATACATTCGTCTTTATTGTCGTGTCTTTGGTGTATCTCGAGTTTTAATAAATTATCTTAAATTTTTATCCTAGAAAGAAAAGACAACCTGGCCTTTCATTAAAGTTCTTAATGTTTATTACATCTGTTTAAAAGATGAAACTACATCTTCAAGAATATATGCCATACAATTCAGACATTTGGATGCAACTGTAAACTTATCAACATTTCAAATTCTCCATTAACTTTCCTTGACTAAATGTCATGTCATGTTAAGAGATGTGATTGCGGCTTTTCTCCATCCATTGCTATCTATCGATCAGACAGAAGCGAAAAATGAAGTCAGTATTCTCAAAGTTAACAGACTTAGTGACATTTGTTAATGCTTTGGCACCAAACCTGTTTGCTGAAGTTTAAATGGGAATGAACTTGTAAATAATGATTTAAATTAACAACTTATCTCTATTTATTTATAACATGTTATGATTCGTATATGAATGTTAGTGAAAAGTTTACATCCAATAAGCATTAAATCAACAAATCAAACATTAATTTCTTGGATTTTGTTTACATTTTTCCCAACACACCTAGTATTTTGAGATTTGACGGAACCAGAGAAAAAATTACGCAAATATTTGGCAAACATGTCACATTTGTTCACTATTGTATGAGTAATACAAAGAAACAGGTCCTTATCAACGAATCCTATTTTATATCTTTCTTACAAGGACACTTAAATTAACCATTTTAAGCTTTGAAAATACCTTTTGGACGCCTTGTGCATCTCATAAATCTTTGAAAACTCAAAAGGCCGTGTTTCATAGAATGATACGTATCCACATTTTCCACACATTTCTGTTTAAATAAGGCTTTTTCTACATGTTAGGTGTATCTGACTTATTTTGGCTTAAAATAATATACAGTACTTGTTTATGTCATGCAAATACAGAAGCATAAAACATGACCAGTTTTTAGGAATGTCCTCACCAAGACGGCTATATCCTGAAAGTTGTGTCCAGCTTTGTGCAAGACATCACCGAGTCGAAATGTAGGACAGTAGGGATGATGAATCTTGTCATACAGGCAGCTCTTTAAATGTTCCATTATTGTCTCTAGAACATTAGATCTTTAACAAAAATATATATGTGAAACAGACACTGTATACTGTGAATAAAAGTTAATCTTCTGTATACTGGTAAAAAGTTTAGAACACAAAAATATTTCTCACTCTTTAAAAAGCTTGATCCTAAAGTGTGCCTTAAAATGTCAGATTCAAAAACCTTATATAACATTTACATTTGTGTGTGTGTGTGTGTGTGTGTGTGTGTAAGTAGATGTAAATAATCTGTTACAAATCAAAGTTACGAATCTCAAAGTTCAAGCGAGATATCTTGGACTACGGTAAACGCCAGGATTGTAGGCATTCAGTTACATCTGTGACATTTCGTCAGAGATCCATCACGGAAGTAACCGGATTCACATGATGTCGTCTCTTCATTGGTCAAACGGGCTGAGTTACCAATCAGAGTTCACTTGGCACCGGATCATATAGATGCGAGTGTTTTTCAGACACACAAACATGTCCACTTTACATTCCCGTCACACACACACACACACACACACACACACACACACACACACACACACACACACACACACACACACACACACACACACACACACACACACACACACACACACACACACACACACACACACACAGACACAGACACAGACACAGACACAGACACAGACACAGACACAGACAGACACACACACACACACACACACACACACACACACACACACACACACACACACACACACACCTATGTTGACTTACTTTTTTTTGTTTCTTGTATTTCTGTCTTGTTTGTAAATACTTACCTGTGTTGAGCATCTTTATAGTCAGTTTTGTTTTTGCTCTCCTACAACCAGCTGGCAAACCAGAGCGTCTTCTAGTTGTCTGGCTATATAGTCTCAGGGGGAGTGGCAAACGACCAAAAGCTGACTAATACAAAGTTTGTCTTACAGGGGACAAAGGGATTTTTGTGTTTACTTTGTAATATGTTTTCTTGTTGTTTTTATATGTAATTATTGTCTTTCTTTGTATATACACGAGACAATGGAATTGTTCTCTTGGGGAGTTTTGATTCGATGTTTGAATGTAAAATGTATATACTTGCCATTTTGCGGCTAAACTTTTTTCTTTTGGTTGTGTCTGAGGGGGAGGGGTTTGGCCTATTTAAAGAGGGCCTCAAGTACATGTTTTACCTGGCAAGCAAGCGTGCAGTTGTGGTGCCGTAAGCAGTTTGCGTAACAAGTTTGTGAGGTTATAGAGACTACTCTGATTTATTTGTTTGTTATTTTTTACTTCAAGTTTACATTCATTTTTGTGACTGGTACACCTCTTAATCACTGTAAATAAAATCATCTCTTCATCTAACATCTCTGCGAGTATCGCCATCATTTTGTAGGAATTTTTCTATTTTTTTTTGTGACGGTGAACCCATTCGCCTGACTCCAGGCCATTGAAGGCCTGTTGTCTTACACACTCCACATGTTTTTTCTTTAAGTAACACGCATTCAAGGGAGAGATCTTAAGAAGCTGCTTCATATCCTATCCGAAAGGTGAATAAAGTGATATTTAAAGAACTTGTTTTCTTTTTTTTGTTACAACATCTTTTGCTACAACTTTTACATTTACATTTACATTTAGGCATTTAGCAGACGTTTTTATCCAAAGCGACTTACAATAGTCGAGGAGACAATGAAGCGGTAAATAGCCGATACAACAATAGGTGAACAAGTGCCACAACAATGTTACCAAGTTACACAGAGAGAGAAGTTACAAAATATGTTTTTTTTTTTGATAGAGTGAGTAGGTTAGAAAAGAAGGTACTCCTAGTGAGTCCATAATTACCTGTCTTATATTTTATTTCACAAGTTTTTATTATTATTAATGTGATAATATTTTTCGACTGGGAGTGTATATGTTATCTTGCATATTTTTGGCTATTCTTTCTTCATTATATGGTCAAAGTCATACTGTTCAAAAACGGATCAGATCAAAACTTTTTAAAATAATAACTTAAGTGTCACTTTTAAGAAAAAGAAGAATGCTTAAAGTTCAATTTTATGTAAAAGTATATATTATATAAATGTATTATATGTAATTAATATAAATTTAGTTTTAGTATACTAATAGAAATTCAGCCTTAATTGTTTATAAAAATATTATAAAAAATAAATATAAAATATGAATAAAAGTATACATTCCAATGTTTAGTTTAAATAAGAACTGTATACTTACAACACAAATTAATAAAGTTGTTTTTCCTAAGGGATCCTAAAACTGATCCGTAGAATACATTTTATATTTCTGTAATAGTTTTGCATTTTTCCATGCATTACTTTTGAGAAATTAAACTTAAAAAATCTGATGAAGTTCTTTATGTACAAGGAAAGCTTTTCCAAGTAGTGGAATCCTAAAAATACATTTGTTTACTGTTTACTTTTTTTTAATTTATGCCTAATGTATGAAAGTCTGAATTATATTGTTTGGTTATAGTTTTTTCAGCTTGATGATAAATTCTTTGATAAATTATCTGTCAACCTTGTTTCTTAACATCTTTCTGTACTGCCATCTGGTGGCTTTTGGGGAAGAAACTTTCTTAATTCAACCTTCGGCTGTTTTCAATGGGACACCAGCCATAAACTTCATATGACAACTCCATTTTTCATGACATATGCCAGTCTTTACCCCTAAGGAATGAATGGATGAATCACATGAGGTTTTAACATGCCGTTTTATACAACAGCAAATAAGATGATTTATTACACAACATGGTCATTGAACTTTGTTCTCTTCATGTATAAAGGTAAAATAAAACATGCTATATATTTACACAACACACAACTGTTTCCTGATACAAAGTTATATGTTGTCATATGATGTACATTATATACATTACAGAGTCTAAAACTATGGTTAGTTATTTTAATTTCAATAATAAATAAGGCTGTTCGTACTAGCCCTCTATCATGTTTAACATTCTAAATAGTTTAAAACTTCTTCGTCCTTACAGAAAATATAATCCAAACCAGTAGAGATCTAGGGGAAACAACCATTGTTTTTCAGTAAACATGACACCTGGATACCTTTGTTAATCAGAAGTTTCCCAAAAAAATAAGGTCAAGACTTACAGTTTAAAAAGACGAAAAAAGAGCAGGCGCCTAGTTTTTCATTTTGTATCTCAATAAAATTGGTTGTAATGAAAATAACATGCTTACTCTGGAAACAAAAACTATAAAAACACTTTATTTACTTTACACCGCCTTTTTATTTAAATCTTAAGTGTCACATGGACTCACCTGTTGTGGGATAACATAGCCCTCCGGCCCTCACATGTGTGCACCAGCACCTGTTGTGTTGGTGATCGCAATCCCTTTAACTTTTGTTAATACAGACTTTTATCGTCAGAAACAATGCGATGTCCCCCATCAAAACAGCTTCACATGCTGTAATAAGATTTGCAGATTGAAGTACGGGATCTGTGAATCTGTCGCGAGAGTTTTCATTAGTACAGCAGTCAATATCTTTATCATCATTACTCACTAGCTTTTCTGCTGGTTTTCAACTTACAAATACTCATTAATGTTATCCAGGAAACTTGTAGAGACCTAAATCTTTAAACTACCTTTAACATATACATCCAAACTACGAACCAAGACTGCCATTATAAAGGCCCACATGGATATTTGCAAATATTTGCATTTAATATTAATTGATAATTAAATATGCCTTAACAGGAACTATTGTAAAACACGAAATATTCTTGTATTCATTTTTAACCCATAATGTTTTTAATAATGCAATAATAAAAAGGATTGTGACTTGTGAGATGTATATGTTTTATATTTAAGGAGGGTCTTTTACAGACATCCAATCCATGTTTTTGATTTCCTTTGTGTGCAAATATTCTTGACAATGAATAAATATGAGATTTTAAGGTTCTAATTTAATGTAAAATGAGCCTGCATTACATAAAATTCCAAGTAGTAAAAGGTATAAAATAAAGTAAAAAATCGTAACAGTATGTAATACGAGGCTAGCAGATGAAAAGCATTCAAGGGAGGAAGTGTCAAGAGTCCTTCAAACAACACAGCAACAAAAACAGAGAGAATCACAGCTCTGGAATCAGACATTACCCCAAAGGTTTGAAAAGAAGCACACAATTTTAACAAAGAATATGCATAACTATATTCATGAAAATGTGTCATGAAAGTTCTGACCCCAGACTCTAAAACAAAGTGTTATTATATTTTAAAGGAATCAAGAACATGATCTCATTTTAAACAATAAGGATCCAGACATAGAAGTGCTCCAGATCCACAAACCCACCTGATACAAATTCATAGATGTCACTATTCTTCCTCAGGTCGATCTTAGCCATGGACCAAAAGAGTAAGCAGGGACGGTGATCCATGATTTAAGGTATCATTCATGCCTGCAGACTACAAGTTAAAAACATACTGTATTAAAAGTATCTAGCGGTGAGTAATATACTGCAACCAACGGCTCACTCCACCGCACTACTATATTGCATTTCTGTCAACAGATCCTCTAACAAATTCCACATAAGACCTCTAGACCTTGTCTGACATAGTTGTAGAACAAACTTATAAAGGAAAGAAGAATGGATACATAAAAATAAAACTGTATATCAAAAATATTTTATATGTCAATCTTTAAAGGAATGTTTTTCACCTAATATATAGGAATATAGTGATAAAGCAGCACAGTGATCTAAGAATATTGTGTGTATACTGCCACACGAAACAAAGCCAGGTTACAAATAAAAAAAAAAATTATTAATTTTTTTCTGGAGATCATAATACAGATTTAAAGAAAAATGATTTCCTTAGGTGTACATCATAGACTTAAAAGCATATTTTTTTATGACCATAAAGCATTGGACATTAAACTTTACATTCTGATCATAATAAACCTATACTATTAACTAATTACATTATTGCATTAATAATTATTAATTTACTAGGAATTCTATTTGTATTTAAATCCTATGCCCCGATGTGTATTTCCTTATTCATGACCCTGTTATGAGTTTGTGCTCTTCACCTGTTTCCCTCGTTCCCTCCTCTAGTTTCTTCCCTGTTTAAACCCTTTGTGTTTGTCTTGTGCTGCACTGTTTGGTTACCCACCATCACGTCTTGACTGTGTGTGTTTTTATTGTGAGGAGTCTCGGTTGGAGGAGAGATGCCGAAAACTGACTCAAAAACTGAAGGTAAAATGATTGGTCTATATTTATTAAAACTACTTCTTACGCTGACGGAATAGATGATGTAATTGCTCATTATGAAAAGAATAGAAACTCAGTTTTGGTTCATATTTGATACAATTTTATAAATTTTATGAGTTGGTGAATTGAAAAATAATTGTGATGTATTTTATTCTATTGTATTAATTGTTAGCCTATATGTTTATTCACAGTTTAAATAAGAAAAACCAGCTAAATAAAACCAGCTAAATAAAATGTCTTGCTATGATGTGTGACACTGTGTCTACACCAGATACAATACAACGCAGCTTGTTCTAATAGGACTGTGGCATCAAGCCACATCCAGTGTGGGAAAAACACTCAATCTAAACCCATTCTTATCAACATGTCTGGTGTAGACACAATGTAACTCTGTGGTGACCAGCTATTACTGCCTAAATTATGCATTCATTTCTTGTATACTTCCCTGTACTCAAGATGCTCCGCTTGACTTGGAAGGGTCTTTGTAACTCTTTCCCATTACAACCCATCATCAGTTATCCAGGGATGTTCCAGGAAATGGGCCATTCTATGCCATTTAAGTGGATTCAAGCAAGACTCAAAGAAATGTAGGCATTCTGTTTTAAGAAGAGAGAAGAGAACAGTTAGGTTCTTCATTACAAAGATATTATAGAAAACATCTGTATTGTAATCATCTTAAGGTAAATGCGTTGTATTTTTGGAGCTATATCATATTCCATTGGCTCTGAAAATGATCATGCTGTAAATCCACATAAGAATTTTATTCGAGTTGATGATTGCATTATCAGCAGTTTAAGCTGTTCTTGTGGTTTTAGCTGTTAAATCAACGTTAGGTTCTACATAAAGGACCATAACCTGCCGCCTTCACCAGTTTATAACCGGATTAGTTTTAAAGAATTTTAAAATCATTCATAAACGTGTAGAGACCCCAGTGTTTAAGTTGTCTTTTCCTTTTTCAGCCAGAGATATTTTGCCGTTTTAACATGTAGATAAATACACAAAGAAAGTCGCTTGATGTAAGATTTTATACAATCCAGTAGTAAGTGTTTTGCTCTTACCCATCGACATGTCAAGGTATTCAGAGAACAGCCCAAACATCGAATTTGAAAGTTCAGGTAGTTGCGTGAGATAGGATCCATTCATCTCCCAGAGGTACCGATAAGTTTGAATGTATGGCACAGCTGTAAAATGAAATGAAGAGTTATTCGTGTAGATTTGAGAACGGCCCACAGTGACATATGACAATTATTACAGTTCTGCATTATAACATGACAGTCGAGATAGCCGCTGTGACTTACTTGATTGATCGCCCTCGAGATCTTTAAAAAACTGTCGTTCACTCTGACCAAAGCCGATAAGCTTCAGCTCCAAGGTCTCTCTGTTGACCATGATGTGTTGGGCTGTAATGGCAATATGGCACACCCTCCAGCGAACTAAGAAAGAGAAAGTCTGCAGTAGCTGAAGAATGATGTCCCGGCTTACACTCTGTCTCAGCGCCCCGTGATTTTCTTCGATAAAGTTGTCCAACCTCACCCAAGGTTCAGACAATCTCTCGAGGACCACAATGTATCCATCGGGATATTGGAACCAGTCGAGCATGTGGATGATTTCAGGGCATGGCTGGGGCGCAATTTGCATTTCCAACATCATGCCTATTTCCCTGAATACTGGTGTTGAATGGCCAGGCTGAGTAAAGCAAAGAGAAAGACGGTGAACTCCAGCTCAATCAGATAAAGATATAGCCAATAGGAGTTTATAGCTTACCACAGCATGTCTGTATGATTTCATCGTACCACTATCATGTGGGTCATCAGGAGATACCAGAACACATTTCAGAATCACCTGCAAAAGCAAATTCGGTTTATGGACCATTTGGGTCAGTATCAAAACAATTGACATTTATTGGCAAGAGGATATGTGGTTGAGTGTTACCTGACAGCCATCAGTTCTTCGTGTAGCAGGAAAAAACTGGGCATCTTGTCCTAACACATAATCCTGTGACACTTCATAGCGAAAGCTGATTCGTTCTGAAAAACACAAACAATAAGAACATGTAAACATACACGTCGACTCAACAGAATGTAAAAATAACAGGATAAAATAGTGACCCACCATCAAGACCTATGCGGACATTGAAGGGAATTCCTTCTGATAAATCAGGATGAAAGCGAGCTAGATTTCCGTCCTGTTCTGGTGGCTGTTCCTCGTCTTCTACTTGCAATTGCATTTCATCCTCTCCTTCATCCTCTTCTTCAAACGCAACAAGATGAGGTTCAGGATTTATTCCTGATGGTCCAGCAACAGCTTCTTCTTCAGGGTGGTAAAAAATCCACAATGAACAATGTATGATTTTTCATTTTCCCAAGAAAATGTTTCAACAACATTATTGTACAAAACCACTTCATACAGTGGAGAACCCACTTGAAATACTTATCTTAAAATAATCATTTTTGTTTAAAGAGTAACAGATGGAAGACTTACCATAAAGACTTGCTCCAAATCCAAAGAGAAGTCCTGGCATGGGCTCAACAGAATTTATTCCCAATGGAGCTTCATCTTCAAAATCCAAATGAAGAATAAACAACATGGAACTTATACTCGCAACAATACAAATTCTCACATTGCCCTTAAGTCACTTTAGTTTAAAAATAAAAAAGTATTTGTTGAACACAGACTGGTTTGTTAAAATAATAATAATGGTACTTCTAGACCTACCTTCAGAAGATGAAGGTTCTGGCTCCATATCAACTTTCAGGTGTTTCGGAGCCGGCTCTGTCCCCTCATCTTCTGGAATATCCATTTTATCCGCTTTCCTTTTTGTCCCACGGCGTTCTTAAAAGGATTACAGAACAGAATCTTTACAATCTATTCATTTTTAAATGTCCTTCAATATTATTACTAACTGTGGGTGTAATGCCACATCATCACAACACTGGGATCACAATTCAAGAGTATGACATGATATTAAGGATTAATTCTATTGTGAATTAAAGAGTAATATTAACAGTTGACATACCTGCAGAAGTTGATGCCACAGGTTCTGGGACAGATGTTAAACTCATATTTTTCTCCATGAGTCTAACAGACCTCCTGAGTTTTGGAGCCGGCTCGGTCCCATCGCTGTCCTTTTGAAAAGCTTTATCAGCCTTTCTCTTCCTCTCTAAAAAACACAATAATGTTCAATTATATTTCTTTCTTTTCTCATCGACATGACATAAATGAACAGTACAATACTGAGAAATAATAAAGTTCAACCACACACAGATGAACTCTAGATTTCTAATATAATTCATTAGAATATTAATAACTTGTTAACAATCACTTACAGTATAAGTGTAACATCTTTAAAATATTTATAATTATAAATCATAATTTATTTTAAGTAATTAAGTTTGGTATCTAACTCACAAACAAAAATTTAAATTAAATATGATATAAATTATGGAGAAATATCATCAGAATTTAACAGTAAATGATGCAGCAGCACCAATCAAATCATATCAAATACTAGCAATGTCTTAACTTTAATAATCGTTACAGATCTAGTTTATATTACAGATATTACAGTCAAACACAAACATTGATCATATTTTTAACACTTTTAAAAGATGAACTTACTGTTATCGCTCGTTGAAGGCATTCTGTTAGTAATCTCAGATGTTGAAAACACGAACAAACTGAGTTCAGACGATCTCTGAGAGACTTTAAAACGACTTTTTTTAACGTTTAAAGTGTAGTAAAGAGTCTCTGTGTCTGGATTAAACCGAACACCGTCGAAGCGTCTTCACAACTGAAGCTCGTCCTCGCAACTGCGCGCTTATTTATAGTTCTAGCGCTCCATGACGTAAGCACATAATATCCATGGTTACATCAGAAAACAACAACGCTTATTTATCAATAGTAAAAGTCCTCATATGATATTTAAGTCCGTTTATAAATTAAAATAAATTAAATTCTCGTTTTTTTAATGCAGAAAGTTTTGTGTGAGAATTAAGAGAGAGATGTTTTATCTGACAAACCAGTCAGATGGTTTCTTAAACCGCACCAAGTTAAACTTCCGGTTTTTAAAATATATTTTATATGTTTATATTGATTTTTATTTTTAATCTTGTATTGAATATTCATTTTCAAAAAAATCATTAAGAATAATTATAAAATAAAATAAAATGACTCAAGTTATTAATTATTTGATATTTGTTGCAGCTACAATCTTACCGTTATAAGAAATATTACATTTGTGGGAAAATCTCAAAATATTAAAAATAAAATGTGTCTGCAATTTATTAAAGGACTCTGAAAATAATATATAATATTACATGATAATAAAACACGGAATCATTGTAAAACAAGTATAATTCTCTTTTACTTATTTCTAACCCATTATAATATTTTCAACTAAGCAATATAAAGGGATTATGACCACAGGTATTTATGTTTAAATTGAGGGATAATTTTTTTCACAATTGAAAACTTTATAAGATTCCCTTTGTGTTTAAAAAATAAATATAAAAATTTTGGAGGCACTCATAAAATATAAAATTAAAATTACACTTTATTTATATTAAATATCAAGTTGAATTACTAGAAAAAACTCAGAAATGAGGTTATCAAATTTTCTTAAGGTAAAGTTATTTTGCCGTTTCCATCAGATCATATTTACAGTGTGTTTACAGGGCCCAGAAGTAACCGGAATGCCAAAGAGTCTTAAAAGCTTCATCTAAGAGTCCTTGTTTAGGTTATGAAGACCATAAACAGAGCTAAAAATACAACAACACAATGTAACTCAATCTAATCACACTTCTGTTAAATCAAACTGCCCATTTAGGATCCAACACCGATTGACAATCAATTTCACATGCTGTCGTGCAAATGGAATAGACGGAGTCTAAAACCCACACAAGTGTCTGAGATAGTGCAGCTCATCCAGGATGGCACATTAATGCAAGCTGTGGAAAGAAAGTGTCCTGCATCTGTCATCGCATGAATCCAGAGTATGGAGACACTACCTGGAGACAGACCAGCACATCAGGAGACGTGGAGGAGGGCGTAAGAGGAGAACAACCCAGAAGAGGACCGCTACCTCCGCTTTTGAGCAAGTAGGAACAGGAGGAGCGATACCAGAGCCCTGCAAAATAACCTCCAGTAGGCCTCAAATGTGTATGTGTCTGCTCCAACGGTCAGAATCAGACTCCATGATGGTGATATATGAGTCTGACTTCCACAGCCGGGTTTTCCTTACATCCCAACACGGTGCAGGACGTCTGGCAATACCAGAGAACACCAAGATTGGCAGATTCGCCACTGGCTCCCTGTGCTCTTCACAGATGAAAGCAGATTATAACAAAGCATGTGAATGACATAACAGAGTTTGAAGATGCCATGGAGAACAATCTTCTGCCTGCAACATTCTCAGGTATGACCGGTTTGGCAGTGGGTCAGTAATGGTGTGGGGTGACATTTATTTGGAGGGCGGCACAGACCCCTATGAGCCGCCAGAGTTAGCCTGTCTGGCATTAAGGGCCGAGTTGAGATCCTGAGACCCCTTGTGAGACCATTTGCCAGAGCGGTTGGCCCTGGGTTCCTCAATCATTGACCTCATGTGGCTGGATTGTGTAAGAAGTTCCTGCAAGACGAATCATTGATGTTATGGACTGGTCAGTCCGTTTTCCAGGCCTGAATCCAATTAAGCACATCTAGGTCATATTTTCTCTATCCATCAACTCCTTGCATCACAGACTGTCCAGGAGAATGCTCGGGCGTTGTAGGGAGGCCACACACACACTTCTGAGCCTCATTTTGACTTGTTTTAAGGACATTACATAAAGTTAGATCAGCCTATAGTATGTGTTTTTCAAATCAGCTTTGATTGTGACTCGAAATCCGGAAATCATGGGTTATTAAATTTGTTTTCAAATTATAATTTTTATGTGATTTTGTTGTCAGCACATTAAACTGTCTAAAGAACAGTATTTAATGTCAGGAAAGGGATGAGGTGAAAGGAGAGAGAACCCAAATGCAGGCGAGATTGTGGGGGACAAACAAGACTTTAATGCACAAAAACACAAACAAAAAACCCACGATGGGGAAAACAGGACACTAAACACTATAAAATGGCAAACAAAAAACTTCCCACTATGGGGCACAAAACAAGGAGTACTAAAAAACTAAAACAAGGCAAAACAGGGACAATCCAAACAGGAACATGAAACTTGAAACACAATACAAGACCTTAACACGAACACGAACACGAACACGAACACGAACACGAACACGAACACGAACACGAACACGAACACGAACACGAACACGAACACGAACACGAACACGAACACGAACACGAACACGAACACGAACACGAACACGAACACGAACAACACTTGTAATGCCACGACACAGGACAGAAAACACAAGGGCTTTATAAAGGGAAACATAACAAGGGATAACGACACGAGGCAGGTGTGGGGAATGAAACACTGATGGGAAGCTAGACGGGATACCAAGGGGACGGGGTCAAGAGACGAGACAAGAGAGCACATGGCATGTAAGAAAACAATACCATGTGACACTCACACAAAACACAGGTCTGCCATGATTCTGCCAAAAACAGGAAAAACATGACCAAGAGAGGCAGAATCATGACAATTTAATATGACCATGTCATTTATTCAGATCTAGGATGTTATATAAGTGTTGGCTTTCTTTTTGCCATTATATTTAACACAAATACATTCGTCTTTATTGTCGTGTCTTTGGTGTATCTCGAGTTTTAATAAATTATCTTAAATTTTTATCCTAGAAAGAAAAGACAACCTGGCCTTTCATTAAAGTTCTTAATGTTTATTACATCTGTTTAAAAGATGAAACTACATCTTCAAGAATATATGCCATACAATTCAGACATTTGGATGCAACTGTAAACTTATCAACATTTCTAATTTTTTACTTGACTCCATTAACTTTCCTTGACTAAATGTCATGTCATGTTAAGAGATGTGATTGCGGCTTTTCTCCATCCATTGCTATCTATCGATCAGACAGAAGCGAAAAATCAAGTGAGTATTCTCAAAGTTAACAGACTTAGTGACATTTGTTAATGCTTTGGCACCAAACCTGTTTGCTGAAGTTTAAATGGGAATGAACTTGTAAATAATGCTTTAAATTAACAACTTATCTCTATTTATTTATAACATGTTATGATTCGTATATGAATGTTAGTGAAAAGTTTACATCCAATAAGCATTAAATCAACAAATCAAACATTAATTTCTTGGATTTTGTTTACATTTTTCCCAACACACCTAGTATTTTGAGATTTGACGGAACCAGAGAAAAAATTACGCAAATATTTGGCAAACATGTCACATTTGTTCACTATTGTATGAGTAATACAAAGAAACAGGTCCTTATCAACGAATCCTATTTTATATCTTTCTTACAAGGACACTTAAATTAACCATTTTAAGCTTTGAAAATACCTTTTGGACGCCTTGTGCATCTCATAAATCTTTGAAAACTCAAAAGGCCGTGTTTCATAGAATGATACGTATCCACATTTTCCACACATTTCTGTTTAAATAAGGCTTTTTCTACATGTTAGGTGTATCTGACTTATTTTGGCTTAAAATAATATACAGTACTTGTTTATGTCATGCAAATACAGAAGCATAAAACATGACCAGTTTTAAGGAATGTCCTCACCAAGACGGCTATATCCTGAAAGTTGTGTCCAGCTTTGTGCAAGACATCACCGAGTCGAAATGTAGGACAGTAGGGATGATGAATCTTGCCATACCGGCAGCTCTTTAAATGTTCCATTATTGTCTCTAGAACATTAGATCTTTAACAAAAATATATATGTGAAACAGACAATGTATACTGTGAATAAAAGTTAATCTTCTGTATACTGGTAAAAAGTTTAGAACACAAAAATATTTCTCACTCTTTAAAAAGCTTGATCCTAAAGTGTGCCTTAAAATGTCAGATTCAAAAACCTTATATAACATTTACATTTGTGTGTGTGTGTGTGTGTGTGTGTAAGTAAATGTAAATAATCTGTTACAAATCAAAGTTACGAATCTCAAAGTTCAAGCGAGATATCTTGGACTACGGTAAACGCCAGGATTGTAGGCATTCAGTTACATCTGTGACATTTCGTCAGAGATCCATCACGGAAGTAACCGGATTCACATGATGTCGTCTCTTCATTGGTCAAACGGGCTGAGTTACCAATCAGAGTTCACTTGGCACCGGATCATATAGATGCGAGTGTTTTTCAGACACACAAACATGTCCACTTTACATTCCCGTCTCACACACACAGACACAGACACAGACACAGACACAGACAGACAGACAGACAGACAGACAGACAGACAGACAGACAGACAGACAGACAGACAGACAGACAGACAGACAGACAGACAGACAGACAGACAGACAGACAGACAGACAGACAGACAGACACACACACACACACACACACACACACACACACACACACACACACACACACACACACACACACACACACACCTATGTTGACTTACTTTTTTTTGTTTCTTGTATTTCTGTCTTGTTTGTAAATACTTACCTGTGTTGAGCATCTTTATAGTCAGTTTTGTTTTTGCTCTCCTACAACCAGCTGGCAAACCAGAGCGCCTTCTAGTTGTCTGGCTATATAGTCTCAGGGGGAGTGGCAAACGACCAAAAGCTGACTAATACAAAGTTTGTCTTACAGGGGACAAAGGGATTTTTGTGTTTACTTTGTAATATGTTTTCTTGTTGTTTTTATATGTAATTATTGTCTTTCTTTGTATATACACGAGACAATGGAATTGTTCTCTTGGGGAGTTTTGATTCGATGTTTGAATGTAAAATGTATATACTTGCCATTTTGCGGCTAAACTTTTTTCTTTTGGTTGTGTCTGAGGGGGAGGGGTTTGGCCTATTTAAAGAGGGCCTCAAGTACATGTTTTACCTGGCAAGCAAGCGTGCAGTTGTGGTGCCGTAAGCAGTTTGCGTAACAAGTTTGTGAGGTTATAGAGACTACTCTGATTTATTTGTTTGTTATTTTTTACTTCAAGTTTACATTCATTTTTGTGACTGGTACACCTCTTAATCACTGTAAATAAAATCATCTTTTCATCTAACATCTCTGCGAGTATCGCCATCATTTTGTAGGAATTTTTCTATTTTTTTTTGTGACGGTGAACCCATTCGCCTGACTCCAGGCCATTGAAGGCCTGTTGTCTTACACACTCCACATGTTTTTTCTTTAAGTAACACGCATTCAAGGGAGAGATCTTAAGAAGCTGCTTCATATCCTATCCGAAAGGTGAATAAAGTGATATTTATAGAACTTGTTTTCTTTTTTTTGTTACAACATCTTTTGCTACAACTTTTACATTTACATTTACATTTAGGCATTTAGCAGACGTTTTTATCCAAAGCGACTTACAATAGTCGAGGAGACAATGAAGCGGTAAATAGCCGATACAACAATAGGTGAACAAGTGCCACAACAATGTTACCAAGTTACACAGAGAGAGAAGTTACAAAATATGTTTTTTTTTTTGATAGAGTGAGTAGGTTAGAAAAGAAGGTACTCCTAGTGAGTCCATAATTACCTGTCTTATATTTTATTTCACAAGTTTTTATTATTATTAATGTGATAATATTTTTCGACTGGGAGTGTATATGTTATCTTGCATATTTTTGGCTATTCTTTCTTCATTATATGGTCAAAGTCATACTGTTCAAAAACGGATCAGATCAAAACTTTTTAAAATAATAACTTAAGTGTCACTTTTAAGAAAAAGAAGAATGCTTAAAGTTCAATTTTATGTAAAAGTATATATTATATAAATGTATTATATGTAATTAATATAAATTTAGTTTTAGTATACTAATAGAAATTCAGCCTTAATTGTTTATAAAAATATTATAAAAAATAAATATAAAATATGAATAAAAGTATACATTCCAATGTTTAGTTTAAATAAGAACTGTATACTTACAACACAAATTAATAAAGTTGTTTTTCCTAAGGGATCCTAAAACTGATCCGTAGAATACATTTTATATTTCTGTAATAGTTTTGCATTTTTCCATGCATTACTTTTGAGAAATTAAACTTAAAAAATCTGATGAAGTTCTTTATGTACAAGGAAAGCTTTTCCAAGTAGTGGAATCCTAAAAATACATTTGTTTACTGTTTACTTTTTTTTAATTTATGCCTAATGTATGAAAGTCTGAATTATATTGTTTGGTTATAGTTTTTTCAGCTTGATGATAAATTCTTTGATAAATTATCTGTCAACCTTGTTTCTTAACATCTTTCTGTACTGCCATCTGGTGGCTTTTGGGGAAGAAACTTTCTTAATTCAACCTTCGGCTGTTTTCAATGGGACACCAGCCATAAACTTCATATGACAACTCCATTTTTCATGACATATGCCAGTCTTTACCCCTAAGGAATGAATGGATGAATCACATGAGGTTTTAACATGCCGTTTTATACAACAGCAAATAAGATGATTTATTACACAACATGGTCATTGAACTTTGTTCTCTTCATGTATAAAGGTAAAATAAAACATGCTATATATTTACACAACACACAACTGTTTCCTGATACAAAGTTATATGTTGTCATATGATGTACGTGCTGCATTATATACATTACAGAGTCTAAAACTATGGTTAGTTATTTTAATTTCAATAATAAATAAGGCTGTTCGTACTAGCCCTCTATCATGTTTAACATTCTAAATAGTTTAAAACTTCTTCGTCCTTACAGAAAATATAATCCAAACCAGTAGAGATCTAGGGGAAACAACCATTGTTTTTCAGTAAACATGACACCTGGATACCTTTGTTAATCAGAAGTTTCCCAAAAAAATAAGGTCAAGACTTACAGTTTAAAAAGACGAAAAAAGAGCAGGCGCCTAGTTTTTCATTTTGTATCTCAATAAAATTGGTTGTAATGAAAATAACATGCTTACTCTGGAAACAAAAACTATAAAAACACTTTATTTACTTTACACCACCTTTTTATTTAAATTCTAAGTGTCACATGGACTCACCTGTTGTGGGATAACATAGCCCTCCGGCCCTCACATGTGTGCACCAGCACCTGTTGTGTTGGTGATCGCAATCCCTTTAACTTTTGTTAATACAGACTTTTATCGTCAGAAACAATGCGATGTCCCCCATCAAAACAGCTTCACATGCTGTAATAAGATTTGCAGATTGAAGTACGGGATCTGTGAATCTGTCGCGAGAGTTTTCATTAGTACAGCAGTCAATATCTTCATCATTATTACTCACTAGCTTTTCTGCTGGTTTTCAACTTACAAATACTCATTAATGTTATCCAGGAAACTTGTAGAGACCTAAATCTTTAAACTACCTTTAACATATACATCCAAACTACGAACCAAGACTGCCATTATAAAGGCCCACATGGATATTTGCAAATATTTGCATTTAATATTAATTGGTAATTAAATATGCCTTAACAGGAACTATTGTAAAACACGAAATATTCTTGTATTCATTTTTAACCCATAATGTTTTTAATAATGCAATAATAAAAAGGATTGTGACTTCAGATGTATATGTTTTATATTTAAGGAGGGTCTTTTACAGACATCCAATCCATGTTTTTGATTTCCTTTGTGTGCAAATATTCTTGACAATGAATAAATATGAGATTTTAAGGTTCTAATTTAATGTAAAATGAGCCTGCATTACATAAAATTCCAAGTAGTAAAAGGTATAAAATAAAGTTAAAAATCGTAACAGTATGTAATACGAGGCTAGCAGATGAAAAGCATTCAAGGGAGGAAGTGTCAAGAGTCCTTCAAACAACACAGCAACAAAAACAGAGAGAAACACAGCTCTGGAATCAGACATTACCCCAAAGGTTTGAAAAGAAGCACACAATTTTAACAAAGAATATGCATAACTATATTCATGAAAATGTGTCATGAAAGTTCTGACCCCAGACTCTAAAACAAAGTGTTATTATATTTTAAAGGAATCAAGAACATGATCTCATTTTAAACAATAAGGATCCAGACATAGAAGTGCTCCAGATCCACAAACCCACCTGATACAAATTCATAGATGTCACTATTCTTCCTCAGGTCGATCTTAGCCATGGACCAAAAGAGTAAGCAGGGACGGTGATCCATGATTTAAGGTATCATTCATGCCTGCAGACTACAAGTTAAAAACATACTGTATTAAAAGTATCTAGCGGTGAGTAATGTACTGCAACCAACGGCTCACTCCACCGCACTATTAAATTGCATTTCTGTCAACAGATCCTCTAACAAATTCCATATAAGACCTCTAGACCTTGTCTGACATAGTTGTAGAACAAACTTATAAAGGAAAGAAGAATGGATACATATAAAATATTTTTGATATACAGTTTTATTTTTATGTCAATCTTTAAAGGAATGTTTTTCACCTAATATATAGGAATATAGTGATAAAGCAGCACAGTGATCTAAGAATATTGTGTGTATACTGCCACACGAAACAAAGCCAGGTTACAAAAAAAAAAAAAATTTATTAATTTTTTTCTGGAGATCATAATACAGATTTAAAGAAAAATGATTTCCTTAGGTGTACATCATAGACTTAAAAGCATATTTTTTTATGACCATAAAGCATTGGACATTAAACTTTACATTCTGATCATAATAAACCTATACTATTAACTAATTACATTATTGCATTAATAATTATTAATTTACTAGGAATTCTATTTGTATTTAAATCCTATGCCCCGATGTGTATTTCCTTATTCATGACCCTGTTATGAGTTTGTGCTCTTCACCTGTTTCCCTCGTTCCCTCCTCTAGTTTCTTCCCTGTTTAAACCCTTCGTGTTTGTCTTGTGCTGCACTGTTTGGTTACCCACCATCACGTCTTGACTGTGTGTGTTTTTATTGTGAGGAGTCTCGGTTGGAGGAGAGATGCCGAAAACTGACTCAAAGACTGAAGGTAAAATGATTGGTCTATATTTATTAAGACTACTTCTTACGCTGACGGAATAGATGATGTAATTGCTCATTATGAAAAGAATAGAAACTCAGTTTTAGTTCATATTTGATACAATTTTATAAATTTTATGAGTTGGTGAATTGAAAAATAATTGTGATGTATTTTATTCTATTGTATTATTTGTTAGCCTATATGTTTATTCACAGTTTAAATAAGAAAAACCAGCTAAATAAAACCAGCTAAATAAAATGTCTTGCTATGATGTGTGACACTGTGTCTACACCAGATACAATACAACGCAGCTTGTTCTAATAGGACTGTGGCATCAAGCCACATCCAGTGTGGGAAAAACACTCAATCTAAACCCATTCTTATCAACATGTCTGGTGTAGACACAATGTAACTCTGTGGTGACCAGCTATTACTGCCTAAATTATGCATTCATTTCTTGTATACTTCCCTGTACTCAAGATGCTCCGCTTGACTTGGAAGGGTCTTTGTAACTCTTTCCCATTACAACCCATCATCAGTTATCCAGGGATGTTCCAGGAAATGGGCCATTCTATGCCATTTAAGTGGATTCAAGCAAGACTCAAAGAAATGTAGGCATTCTGTTTTAAGAAGAGAGAAGAGAACAGTTAGGTTCTTCATTACAAAGATATTATAGAAAACATCTGTATTGTAATCATCTTAAGGTAAATGCGTTGTATTTTTGGAGCTATATCATATTCCATTGGCTCTGAAAATGATCATGCTGTAAATCCACATAAGAATTTTATTCGAGTTGATGATTGCATTATCAGCAGTTTAAGCTGTTCTTGTGGTTTTAGCTGTTAAATCAAGGTTAGGTTCTACATAAAGGACCATAACCTGTTGCCTTCACCAGTTTATAACCGGATTAGTTTTAAAGAATTTTAAAATCATTCATAAACGTATAGAGACCCCAGTGTTTAAGTTGTCTTTTCCTTTTTCAGCCAGAGATATTTTGCCGTTTTAACATGTAGATAAATACACAAAGAAAGTCGCTTGATGTAAGATTTTATACAATCCAGTAGTAAGTGTTTTGCTCTTACCCATCGACATGTCAAGGTATTCAGAGAACAGCCCAAACATCGAATTTGAAAGTTCAGGTAGTTGCGTGAGATAGGATCCATTCATCTCCCAGAGGTACCGATAAGTTTGAATGTATGGCACAGCTGTAAAATGAAATCAAGAGTTATTCGTGTAGATTTGAGAACGGCCCACAGTGACATATGACAATTATTACAGTTCTGCATTATAACATGACAGTCGAGATAGCCGCTGTGACTTACTTGATTGATCGCCCTCGAGATCTTTAAAAAACTGTCGTTCACTCTGACCAAAGCCGATAAGCTTCAGCTCCAAGGTCTCTCTGTTGACCATGATGTGTTGGGCTGTAATGGCAATATGGCACACCCTCCAGCGAACTAAGAAAGTGAAAGTCCGCAGTAGCTGAAGAATGATGTCCCGGCTTACACTCTGTCTCAGCGCGCCGTGATTTTCTTCGATAAAGTTGTCCAACCTCACCCAAGGTTCAGACAATCTCTCGAGGACCACAATGTATCCATCGGGATATTGGAACCAGTCGAGCATGTGGATGATTTCAGGGCATGGCTGGGGCGCAATTTGCATTTCCAACATCATGCCTATTTCCCTGAATACTGGTGTTGAATGGCCAGGCTGAGTAAAGCAAAGAGAAAGACGGTGAACTCCAGCTCAATCAGATAAAGATATAGCCAATAGGAGTTTATAGCTTACCACAGCATGTCTGTATGATTTCATCGTACCACTATCATGTGGGTCATCAGGAGATACCAGAACACATTTCAGAATCACCTGCAAAAGCAAATTCGGTTTATGGACCATTTGGGTCAGTATCAAAACAATTGACATTTATTGGCAAGAGGATATGTGGTTGAGTGTTACCTGACAGCCATCAGTTCTTCGTGTAGCAGGAAAAAACTGGGCATCTTGTCCTAACACATAATCCTGTGACACTTCATAGCGAAAGCTGATTCGTTCTGAAAAACACAAACAATAAGAACATGTAAACATACACGTCGACTCAACAGAATGTAAAAATAACAGGATAAAATAGTGACCCACCATCAAGACCTATGCGGACATTGAAGGGAATTCCTTCTGATAAATCAGGATGAAAGCGAGCTAGATTTCCGTCCTGTTCTGGTGGCTGTTCCTCGTCTTCTACTTGCAATTGCATTTCATCCTCTCCTTCATCCTCTTCTTCAAACGCAACAAGATGAGGTTCAGGATTTATTCCTGATGGTCCAGCAACAGCTTCTTCTTCAGGGTGGTAAAAAATCCACAATGAACAATGTATGATTTTTCATTTTCCCAAGAAAATGTTTCAACAACATTATTGTACAAAACCCCTTCATACAGTGGAGAACCCACTTGAAATACTTATCTTAAAATAATCATTTTTGTTTAAAGAGTAACAGATGGAAGACTTACCATAAAGACTTGCTCCAAATCCAAAGAGAAGTCCTGGCATGGGCTCAACAGAATTTATTCCCAATGGAGCTTCATCTTCAAAATCCAAATGAAGAAAAAACAACATTGAAATTATACTCGCAACAATACAAATTCTCACGTTGCCAAAAAAGTATTTGTTGAACACAGACTGGTTTGTGAAAATAATAATAATGGAACTTCTAGACCTACCTTCAGAAGATGAAGGTTCTGGCTCCATATCAACTTTCAGGTGTTTCGGAGCCGGCTCTGTCCCCTCATCTTCTGGAATATCCATTTTATCCGCTTTCCTTTTTGTCCCACAGCGTTCTTAAAAGGATTACAGAACAGAATCTTTACAATCTATTCATTTTTAAATGTCCTTCAATATTATTACTAACTGTGGGTGTAATGCCACATCATCACAACACTGGGATCACAATTCAAGAGTATGACATGATATTAAGGATTAATTCTATTGCGAATTAAAGAGTAATATTAACAGTTGACATACCTGCAGAAGTTGATGCCACAGGTTCTGGGACAGATGTTAAACTCATATTTTTCTCCATGAGTCTAACAGACCTCCTGAGTTTTGGAGCCGGCTCGGTCCCATCGCTGTCCTTTTGAAAAGCTTTATCAGCCTTTCTCTTCCTCTCTAAAAAACACAATAATGTTCAATTATATTTCTTTCTTTTCTCATCGACATGACATAAATGAACAGTACAATACTGAGAAATAATAAAGTTCAACCACACACAGATGAACTCTAGATTTCTAATATAATTCATTAGAATATTAATAACTTGCAGTATAAGTTTAACATCTTTAAAATATTTATAATTATAAATCATAATTTATTTTAAGTAATTAAGTTTGGTATCTAACTCACAAACAAAAATTTAAATTAAATATGATATAAATTATGGAGAAATATCATCAGAATTTAACAGTAAATGATGCAGCAGCACCAATCAAATCATATCAAATACTAGCAATGTCTTAACTTTAATAATCGTTACAGATCTAGTTTATATTACAGATATTACAGTCAAACACAAACATTGATCATATTTTTAACACTTTTAAAAGATGAACTTACTGTTATCGCTCGTTGAAGGCATTCTGTTAGTAATCTCAGATGTTGAAAACACGAACAAACTGAGTTCAGACGATCTCTGAGAGACTTTAAAACGACTTTTTTAACGTTTAAAGTGTAGTGAAGAGTCTCTGTGTCTGGATTAAACCGAACACCGTCGAAGCGTCTTCACAACTGAAGCTCGTCCTCACAACTGCGCGCTTATTTATAGTTCTAGCGCTCCATGACGTAAGCACATAATATCCATGGTTACATCAGAAAACAACAACGCTTATTTATCAATAGTAAAAGTCCTCATATGATATTTAAGTCCGTTTATAAATTAAAATAAATTAAATTCTCGTTTTTTTAATGCAGAAAGTTTTGTGTGAGAATTAAGAGAGAGATGTTTTATCTGACAAACCAGTCAGATGGTTTCTTAAACCGCACCAATTTAAACTTCCGGTTTATAAAATATATTTTATATGTTTATATTGATTTTATTTTTAATCTTGTATTGAATATTCATTTTCAAAAAAATCATTAAGAATAATTATAAAATAAAATAAAATGACTCAAGTTATTAATTATTTGTAATTTGTTGCAGCTACAATCTTACCGTTATAAGAAATATTACATTTGTGGGAAAATATCATAAAATATTAAAAAATAAAATGTGTCTGCAATTTATTAAAGGATAAAATATTACATGATAATAAAAAACGGAATCATCGTAAAACAAGTATAATTCTCTTTTACTTATTTCTAACCCATAATAATATTTTCAATTAAGCAATATAAAGGGATTATGACCACAGGTATTTATGTTTTAAATTTGAGGGATAATTTTTTTGACATTTGAAAACTTTATAAGATTCCCTTTGTGTTTAAAAAAAAAAAAAAAAAAATTTTTGGAGGCACTCATAAAATATAAAATTAAAATTACACTTTAATTCTATTAAATATCAAGTTGAATTACTAGAAAAAAATCAGAAATGTGGTTATCAAATTTTCTTAAGGTAAAGTTATTTTGCAGTTTCCATCAGATCATATTTACAGTGTGTTTACAGGGCCCAGAAGGAACCGGAATGCCAAAGAGTCTTAAAAGCTTCATCTAAGAGTCCTTGTTTAGGTTATGAAGACCATAAACAGAGCTAAAAATACAACAACACAATGTAACTCAATCTAATCACACTTCTGTTAAATCAAACTGCCCATTTAGGATCCAACACCGATTGACAATCAATTTCACATGCTGTCGTGCAAATGGAATAGACGGAGCCTAAAACCCACACAAGTGTCTGAGATAGTGCAGCTCATCCAGGATGGCACATTAATGCAAGCTGTGGAAAGAAAGTGTCCTGCATCTGTCATCGCATGAATCCAGAGTATGGAGACACTACCTGGAGACAGACCAGCACATCAGGAGACGTGGAGGAGGGCGTAAGAGGAGAACAACCCAGAAGAGGACCGCTACCTCCGCTTTTGAGCAAGTAGGAACAGGAGGAGCGATACCAGAGCCCTGCAAAACGACCTCCAGTAGGCCTCAAATGTGTATGTGTCTGCTCCAACAGTCAGAATCAGACTCCATGTGTCATGATTCTGCCTATCTTGGTCATGTTTTTCCTGTTTTTGGCAGAATCATGGCAGACCTGTGTTGTGTGAGTGTCACATGGTATTGTTTTCTTACATGCCATGTGCTCTCTTGTCTCGTCTCTTGACCCCGCCCCCTTGTTATCCTGTCTATCTTCCCGCCATTGTTTTATTCCCCACACCTGCCCAGTGTCGTTATCCCTTGTTGTGTTTACCCTATTTAAAGCCCTTGTGTTTTCTGTCCTGTGCTGGTTCATCACCTACCTGTCTGTGGTTTTCTTGTCAAGTTAAGTTTCTTTTTATCTTGTTTAGCCCCTTGAGGGATTTTTTGTTGTATTTTTTGTGAAAATAAAACCTTTTGTTTATGAGTTGTCTGCAATTGGGTTCTGTCAACACAAACCTCGTGACACCATGATGCTGATATATGAGTCTGACTTCCACAGCCGGTGTTTTCCTTACATCCCAACACGGTGCAGGACGTCTGGCAATACCAGAGAACACCAAGATTGGCAGATTCGCCACTGGCTCCCTGTGCTCTTCACAGATGAAAGCAGATTATAACAAAGCATGTGAATGACATAACAGAGTTTGAAGATGACATGGAGAACAATCTTCTGCCTGCAACATTCTCAGGTATGACCGCTTTGGCAGTGGGTCAGTAATGGTGTGGGGTGACATTTATTTGGAGGGCGGCACAGACCCCTATAAGCCCGACAGAGTTAGCCTGTCTGGCATTAAGGACCGAGTTGAGATCCTGAGACCCCTTGTGAGACCATTTGCCAGAGCGGTTGGCCCTGGGTTCCTCAATCATTGACCTCATGTGGCTGGATTGTGTAAGAAGTTCCTGCAAGACGAATCATTGATGTTATGGACTGGTCAGTCCGTTTTCCAGGCCTGAATCCAATTAAGCACATCTAGGCAGAGCCGATCAGCCCTATACGCTCACTACGCAACCTGCGTAGGGCCCTGCAAATGACTCAAGGCCCCGCCTCCTCCTCGTGTCATAGCGCGTCACGTCACCGTCAATTAATATTTACAACATCCATGACAAAATGAAGCGAAACTCCTTCTGGTCACGAAAAGAGGAAAAAACCCATGAAAGTGAACTGCGGGAACAACAATCAGGTAAACTTGACTTCTCTCTTCTCTAAGTTTGAGGTCAGCAAAGTAAAGTTTATGTGCATTTCTGTTGTGTTTTTTCCGTCTTGCTAACCTAGCTGGGCAGGCAGTGCATCTCTTGCGTCACTTTGTGCCTGACAAAAGTGAGAGTAAAATACAAATATTTATTACGTTTGTTTTTGATAAACGACAAAGTGCAACGGTGTTTGTTTACTGCAGCTCGGAGAAGATAACCGCGTCACGTGTGTTATCATGCGCTCATATGCGCGTGCACGAAATGACAGACTGTACAATATATGGGCGTGAATCATGGCACTCCTCATCAAAAGTGCACATTATACATTATACTTTTAAAACAAGACACTGATTATCTAGTGTTAGTCAATGTGTAGTTAAAAACTCTATAGGCCTACAACTGCACTCCACTAATTATGCAAAATGGAAATCAATGTATTGATAATTTGACAGTGATTGACTTGATTTATAGGCTATATTGCATTTAAAATGTTGATTAGCTGGACATACTGGTCAATATGTGGATGCACATCCCTCAGTTAATAATAACCATAAATCAAGAATCGCTTCACCATATATATTACAAAAATAAAGAAACCTTTAACATGCTATGGCAAGCCATTTTAGCTTTTATTCATTCACAGTTTATGCATTTTTGATATCAAGCATTAATTTTTTTACTATTTGCAATGTGAATTCTTGATCATTTTTACTAATAGTTAGTCAATAATAGCTAATACTAATAATATTAATACTAATAGCTAATAGTAATACTAAGTTAAATTTTTATCTATCAATTTCTATTTTTGATATCAGGAATTACATGTTAACTTGTACAAAAGTTCATTCTTGATATCATTGATTAGGATTTTAATTCAAACATTCAAATGTTTACGCATTTGTAACATGTAACGAGTCACATGTAAGATTGTGTTAATGACTGTATAACTAACTATGTGATATTCTTCTCAGTTTCTTCTAGACGGTCAAAATAGACTGGTGTTGCCCATACTGATGCCGAAAATGCCCAGGCTGTAAAGAGAACCTAAGTTAATCCCAAAAGCCAAAGCTCAGAGTTATAATTTATTATTTTCTTCTTATTTATGTTTACGTTAATGTTCAGTTACTTAATACTATTCACTTGTTATCTTAATATTCTATAAGAAATACTCCATTCAATAAATATTGTTTGTTTGAACCTCATTCTGTTCTATATTGTTGTTCTATATTGTCGACTGTTTTGTTTAAAAGAGGGAGGATTGTGTTGGGATCACTGAAGTGTCAGGTGTGACTGTGTGGCAATGGCAAATGGTTTACATAGCTCACGGCGTCACGGGTTCAGTAAGAGGGCCCCTTAGCAGAATTTTGCTTAGGGCCCCAGGGAGGTCAGGATCGGCACTGCATCTAGGTCATCTTTTCTCGGTCTATCCAACAAATCCTTGCATCACAGACTGTCCAGGAGAATGCTCGGGCGTTGTAGTGAGGCCACACACACTTCTGAGCCTCATTTTGATTTGTTTTAAGGACATTACATAAAGTTAGATCAGTCTGTAGTGTGTGTTTTTCAAATCAGCTTTGATTGTGACACAAAATCCGGAAATCATGGGTTATTAAATTAGATTTCAAATGATAATTTTTGTGTGATTTTGTTTTCAGCATATTAAACTGTCTAAAGAACAGTATTTAACATGACTATTTAATTTATTCAGATCTAGGATGTTATGTAAGTGTTGGCTTTCTTTTTGGCCAGTATATTAAACACAAATACATTCGTCTTTATTGTCGTGTATCTCGAGTTTAAATAAACTGTCTTAAATTTTTAAATTTCTAACTTAACTAACTTGACAGAAAAAAAGGCCGTGTTTCATAGAATGATACGTATCCACATTTTCCACACATTTCTGTCTAGATAAAGCATTTTCTACATGTAAGGTGTATCTGACTTTTTTGGCTTAAAATAATATACAGTACTTGTTTATGTCATGCAAATACATAAGTATAAAACATGACCAGTTTTTAGGAATGTCCTCACCAAGACGGCTATATCCTGAAAGTTGTGTCCAGCTTCGTGCAAGACATCACCGAGTCGAAATGTAGGACAGTAGGGATGATGAATCTTGCCATACAGCCAGCTCTTTAAATGTTTCATTATTGTCTCTAGAACATTAGATCTTTAACAAAAATATATATGTGAAACAGACACTGTATACTGCGAATAAAAGTTAATCTTCTGTATACTGGTCAAAAGTTTAGGACACTTGAAATATAATATTATAAACCTTATTTAACATTTACTGTGTGTGTATGTGTGTGATTGTGTGTGTATGTGTGTGATTGTGTGTGTGTGTGATTGTGTGTGTTTGTGATTGTGTGTGTGTGTGTGTGTGTGTGTGTGTGTGTGTGATTGTGTGTGTGTGTGTGTGTGTGTGTGATTGTGTGTGTGTGTGTGTGTGTGTGTGTGAGTGTGTGTGTGATTGTGTGTGATTGTGTGTGTGTGTGTGTGTGTGTGTGTGTGTGTGTGTGTGTGTGGGATTGTGTGTGTGTGTGTGTGTGTGTGTGTGATTGTGTGTGTGTGTGTGTGTGTGTGTGTGTGTGGGATTGTGTGTGTGTGTGTGTGTGTGTGTGTGTGTGTGTGTGTGTGTGTGTGTGTGTGTGTGTGTGTGTGTGTGTGTGTGTGTGTGTGTGTGTGTGTGTGTGTGTGATTGTGTGTGTGTGTGTGTGTGTGTGTGTGATTGTGTGTGTGTGATTGTGTGTGTGTGTGTGTGTGTGTGATTCTGTGTGTGTGTGTGTGATTCTGTGTGTGTGTGTGTGTGTGTGTGTGTGTGTGTGTGTGTGTGTGATTCTCTGTGTGTGTGTGATTCTGTGTGTGTGATTCTGTGTGTGTGTGTGTGTGTGATTCTGTGTGTGTGATTGTGTGTGTGTGACTCTGTGTGTGTGTGTGTGTGTGTGTGTGTGATTGTGTGTGTGTGTGTGTGTGTGTGTGTGTGTGTAGGTGTGTGTGTGTGTGTGTGTGTGTGTGTGTGTGTGTGTGTGTGTGTGTGTGTGTGTGTGTGTTAGTAGCTGTAAATAATCTGTTAGAAATCAAAGTTACAAATCTCAAAGTTCAAGCGAGATATCTTGGACTATGGTAAACATCAGGATCGTAGGGATTCAGTTACGTCTGTGACGTTTCGTCAGAGATCCATCACGGAAGTAACCGGATTCACATGATGTCGTCTCTTCATTGGTCAAACGGGCTGAGTTACCAATCAGAGTTCACTCGGCACCGGATCATATAGATGCGAGTGTTTTTCAGACATTAGGAGGAACGTGAACCAAAAAGGTACATAATAAAACTAATAATGCGTTCTTTAAAGATTTAGTGGCATTTATGTATAGTTGAGCACTCAAACAATACAATTAATAATAGTTTTTTCAGCAAAAAATGGTGTCTTTACAGAAAGAACAGCCAATTAAAGAGCAGCATATGTATGAACTCCACATGTTTTTTTCTTTAAGTAAAACGCATTTCAGGGAGAGATCTTAAGAAGCTGCTTCATATCCTATCCGAAAGGTGAATAAACTGATATTTATAGAACTTATTTTCTTTTTTTTTTGTTACAACTTTTGTTCCAACTTGTTCCAATTTCCATAATTATATTTTATTTCATGAGTTTATTATTATTATTAATGTGATAATTTTTTTGACTGGGAGTGTATATGTTATCTTGATAATTTATCGAGCATTTTTTTAAGGTCTCGTGTGCTTTTTGGCTATCCTTTTTTCATTATATGGTCAAAGTCATACTGTTCAAAAACGGATCAGATCAAAATCTTTTTAAAATAATAACTTAAGTGTCACTTTTAAGAAAAAGAAGCATGCTTAAAGGTCATTTTTAAAAGTACACTTTAAATGTCAATTTTATGTAAAAGTATACATCATATAAATGTAATATATGTAATTAATATAAATGTAGTATTAGTATACTAATAGAAATTGGGACTAAATTGGCCCACTTGTAGTTTATAAAAGTATACATTACAATTTTTAATTTTGAAATAAGAACTGTATACTTACAACACAATTTAATAAACTTGTTTTTCTTAAGGGATCCTAAAACTGATCCGTAGAATACATTTTATATTTCTGTAACAGTTTTGCATTTTCCATGCATCACTTTTGAGAAATTAAACTTAAAAAATCTGATGAAGTTGTTTATGTACAAGGTAAGCTTTTCCAAGTAGTGGAATCCTAAAATACATTAGTGTACTGTTTACTATTTAATTTATGCCTAATGTATGAAAGTCTGAATTATATTGTTTGGTTATAGTTTTTTCAGCTCGATGATAAATTCTTTGATAAATTATCTGTCAACCTTGTTTCTTAACATCTTTCTGTACTGCCATCTGGTGGCTTTTGAGGAAAAAACTTTCTTAATTCAACCTTTGGCTGTTTTCAATGGAACACCAGCCATAAACTTCATATGACAACTCCATTTTTCATGATATATGCCAGTCTTTACCCCTAAGGAATGAATGCATGAATCACATGAGGTTTTAACATGCTGTTCTATACAACAGCAAATAAGATGATTTATTACACAACATGGTCATTGAACTTTGTTCTCTTCATGTATAAAGGAAAAATAAAACATGCTATATATTTACACAACACACAACTGTTTCCTGAGACAAAGTTATATGTTGTCATATGATATGCATGCTGCATTATATACATTACAGAGTCTAAAACTATGATTAGTTATTTTAATTTCAATAATAAATAAGGCTGTTCGTACTAGCCCTCTATCATGTTTAACATTCTAAATAGTTTAAAACTTCTTTGTCCTTACAGCAAATATCATCCAAACCAATAGAGATCTAGGGGAAACAACCATTGTTTTTCAGTAAACATGACACCTGGATACCTTTGTTTGTCAGAAGTTTCCCAAAAAAATAAGGACAAGACTTACAGTTTAAAAAGACGAAAGAAGAGAACTTGTAGAGACCTAAATCTTTAAACTACCTTTAACATATACATCCAAACTACGAACCCAGACTGCCATTATAAAGGCCAACATGGATATTTGCATAGGGTTTCGTTGCTTTGGCAAATGTCCTCATAGGGTAACTCTTTGTTAATAGAAAAATCTCAAAAAAGAGGCAAAAAATACAACCTGATGTGTGTAATTTATTAATGGACTTTCAACACAAGTTAATGGTACTCTTTATTAATATTAATTGATAATTAAATATTCCTAAACAGGAACTATTGTAAAACACGAAATATTCTTGTATTCATTTTCAAACCATAATGTTTTCGGGATTGCAATAATAAAAAGGATTGTGACTTCAGATGTATATGTTTTATATTTAAGAAGGGTCTTTTACAGACATCCAATCCATGTTTTTGATTTCCTTTGTGTGCAAATATTCTTGACAATAAATAAATATGAGATTTTAAGGTACTAATTTAATGTAAAATGAGCCTGCATTACATAAAATTCCAAGTAGTAAAAGGTAAAAAATAAAGTTAAAAATCGTAACAGTATGTAACACTAGGCTAGCAGATGAAAAGCAATCAAGGGAGGAAGCGTCAAGAGTCCTTCAAACAACACAGCAACAAAAACAGAGAGAAACACAGCTCTGGAATCAGACATAACCCCAAAGGTTTGAAAAAAAGCACACAATTTTAACAAACAATATGCATAACTATATTCATGAAAATGTGTCACGAAAGTTCTGACCCCAGACTCTAAAACAAAGTGTTATTATATTTTAAAGGAATCAAGAACATGATCTCATTTTAAAATATAAGGATCCAGACATAGAAGTGCTCCAGATCCACGAACCCACCTGATACAAATTCATAGATGTCACTATTCTTCCTCAGGTCGATCTTAGCCTTGGACCAAAAGAGTAAGCAGGGACGGTGATCCATGATTTAAGGTTTCATTCATGCCTGCAGACTACAAGACAAGTTAAAAACATACTGTATTAAAAGTACTGTACATTGGCTTCCTGTAGCAGCTCGCATTGAATTTAAATGTCTTCTCATTGCCTACAAGACCACCACCGGTTCAGCACCCACTTACCTTAACTCACTAATGCAAAGATAAAGGACCTCAAGATCTCTGCGGCCCGCAAATAAGCTGAGACTTGTGGTACCAGCTCAAAAGGGTAAGAAATCTCTCTCTCGAACGTTCTCTGCTTCAGTTCCTCGATGGTGGAACAATCTGCCTCTGGCTTCACGCTTGTCAGACTCGATCTCTATCTTCAAAAAACTCCTAAAAACTAATCTTTTCCGGCTACACCTAACTCACTAACTCACTTCTTTTCTAACTACTCACTCTATCAAAAAAAAAAAAAACTTTGTAACTTCTCTCTCTGTGTAACTTGGTAGCATTGTTGTAGCACTTGTTCACCTATTGTTGTCTCCTCGACTATTGTAAGTTGCTTTGGATAAAAGCGTCTGCTAAATGACTAAATGTAAATGTAAAAGTATCTAGCGGTGAGTAATATACTGCAACCAACGGCTCACTCCACCGCACAATTATATTGCATTTCTGTCAACAGATCCTCCAACAAATTCCACATAAGACCTCTAGACCTTGTCTGACATAGTTATAGAAAAAACTAATAAAGGAAAGAAGAATGGATAAATAAAAATAAAACTGTATATCAAAAATATTTATATATCAAACTGTAAAGAAATGTTTTTCATCTAATATATAGGAATATTGTGACAAAGCAGCACAGTGATCTAAGAATATTGTGTTTATACTGCCACACGAAACAAAGGCAGGTTACAAATAAAAATTTTATGAATTTTTTTCTGGAGATCATAATACAGATTTAAAGAAAAATGATTTCCTTAGGTGTACATCATAGACTTAAAAGCATATTTTTTTATGACCATAAAGCATTGGATATTAAACTTTACATTCTGATCATAATAAACCTATACTATTAACTAATTACATTATTGCATTAATAATTATTAATTTATTAGAAATTCTATTTGTATTTAAATCCTATGCCCCGCCCCTTTATTTCCTTATTCATGACTCTGTTATGAGTTTGTGCTCTTCACCT
This sequence comes from Triplophysa yarkandensis, assembly GCA_033220385.1. Taxonomy (NCBI): domain Eukaryota; kingdom Metazoa; phylum Chordata; class Actinopteri; order Cypriniformes; family Nemacheilidae; genus Triplophysa; species Triplophysa yarkandensis. Next base: position 3,672,223 of record CM065675.1, read on the forward strand.
GTTTCCCTCGTTCCCTCCTCTAGTTTCTTCCCTGTTTAAACCCTTCGTGTTTGTCTTGTGCTGCACTGTTTGGTTACCCACCATCACGTCTTGACTGTGTGTGTTTTTATTGTGAGGAGTCTCGGTTGGAGGAGAGATGCCGAAAACTGACTCAAAGACTGAAGGTAAAATGATTGGTCTATATTTATTAAGATTACTTCTTACGCTGACAGAATAGATGATGTAATTGCTCACTATGAAAAGAATAGAAACTCAGTTTTGGTTCATATTTGATACAATTTTATAAATTTTATGAGTTGGTGAATTGAAAAATAATTGTGATGTATTTTATTCTATTGCATTAATTGTTAGCCTATATGTTTATTCAAAGTTTAAATAAGAAAAACCTCTAGTAACCAGCTAAATAAAATGTCTTGCTATGATGTGTGACACTGTGTCTACACCAGATACAATACAACGCAGCTTGTTCTAATAGGACTGTGGCATCAAGCCACATCCAGTGTGGGAAAAACACTCAATCTAAACCCATTCTTACCAACATGTCTGGTGTAGACACAATGTAACTCTGTGGTGACCAGCTATTACTGCCTAAATTATGCATTCATTTCTTGTATACTTCCCTGTACTCAAGATGCTCCGCTTGACTTGGAAGGGTCTTTGTAACTCTTTCCCATTACAACCCATCATCAGTTATCCAGGGATGTTCCAGGAAATGGGCCATTCTATGCCATTTAAGTGGATTCAAGCAAGACTCAAAGAAATGTAGGCATTCTGTTTTAAGAAGAGAGAAGAGAACAGTTAGGTTCTTCATTACAAAGATATTACAGAAAACATCTGTATTGTAATCATCTTTAGGTAAATGCGTTGTATTTTTGGAGCTATATCATATTCCATTGGCTCTGAAAATGATCATGCTGTAAATCCACATAAGAATTTTATTCGAGTTGATGATTGGATTATCAGCAGCTTAAGCTGTTCTTGTGGTTTTAGCTGTTAAATCAAGGTTAGGTTCTACATAAAGGACCATAACCAGCCGCCTTCACCAGTTTATAACCGGATTAGTTTTAAAGAATTTTAAAATCATTCATAAACGTGTAGAGACCCCAGTGTTTAAATTGTCTTTCCTTTTTCAGCCAGAGATATTTTGCCGTTTTAACATGTAGATAAATACACAAAGAAAGTCGCTTGATGTAAGATTTTATACTATCCAGTAGTAAGTGTTTTGCTCTTACCCATCGACATGTCAAGGTATTCAGAGAACAGCCCAAACATCGAATTTGAAAGTTCAGGCAGTTGCGTGAGATAGGATCCATTCATCTCCCAGAGGTACCGATAAGTTTGAATGTATGGCACAGCTGTAAAATGAAATCAAAAGTTATTTGTGTAGATTTGAGAACGGCCCACAGTGACATATGACAATTATTACAGTTCTGCATTATAACATGACAGTAGAGATAGCCGCTGTGACTTACTTGATTGATCGCCCTCGAGATCTTTAAAAAACTGTCGTTCACTCTGACCAAAGCCGATAAGCTTCAGCTCCAAGGTCTCTCTGTTGACCATGATGTGTTGGGCTGTAATGGCAATATGGCACACCCTCCAGCGAACTAAGAAAGAGAAAGTCCGCAGTAGCTGAAGAATGATGTCCCGGCTTACACTCTGTCTCAGCGCGCCGTGATTTTCTTCGATAAAGTTGTCCAACCTCACCCAAGGTTCAGACAATCTCTCGAGGACCACAATGTATCCATCGGGATATTGGAACCAGTCGAGCATGTGGATGATTTCAGGGCATGGCTGGGGCGCAATTTGCATTTCCAACATCATGCCTATTTCCCTGAATACTGGTGTTGAATGACCAGGCTGAGTAAAGCAAAGAGAAAGACGGTGAACTCCAGCTCAATCAGATAAAGATATAGCCAATAGGAGTTTATAGCTTACCACAGCATGTCTGTATGATTTCATCGTACCACTATCATGTGGGTCATCAGGAGATACCAGAACACATTTCAGAATCACCTGCAAAAGCAAATTGGGTTTATGGACCATTTGGGTCAGTATCAAAACAATTGACATTTATTGGCAAGAGGATATGTGGTTGAGTGTTACCTGACAGCCATCAGTTCTTCGTGTAGCAGGAAAAAACTGGGCATCTTGTCCTAACACATAATCCTGTGACACTTCATAGCGAAAGCTGATTCGTTCTGAAAAACACAAACAATAAGAACATGTAAACATACACGTTGACTCCACAGAATATAAAAATAACAGGATAAAATAGTGACCCACCATCAAGACCTATGCGGACATTGAAGGGAATTCCTTCTGATAAATCAGGATGAAAGCGAGCTAGATTTCCGTCCTGTTCTGGTGGCTGTTCCTCGTCTTGCACTTGCAATTGCATTTCATCCTCTCCTTCATCCTCTTCTTCAAACGCAGCAGGACGAGGTTCAGGATTTATTCCTGATGGTCCAGCAACAGCTTCTTCTTCAGGGTGGTAAAAAATCCACAATGAACAATGTATGATTTCTCATTTTCCCAAGAAAATGTTTTAACAACATTATTGTACAAAACCCCTTCATACAGTGGAGAACCCCCTTGAAATACTTATCTTGTAATAATCATTTTTGTTTAAAGAGTAACAGATGGAAGACTTACCATAAAGACTTGCTCCAAATCCAAAGAGAAGTCCTGGCATGGGCTCAACAGAATTTATTCCCAATGGAGCTTCATCTTCAAAATCCAAATGAAGAAAAAACAACATTGAAATTATACTCGCAACAATACAAATTCTCACATTGCCAAAAAAGTATTTGTTGAACACAGACTGGTTTGTGAAAATAATAATAATGGAACTTCTAGACCTACCTTCAGAAGATGAAGGTTCTGGCTCCATATCAACTTTCAGGTGTTTCGGAGCCGGCTCTGTCCCCTCGTCTTCTGGAATATCCATTTTATCCGCTTTCCTTTTTGTCCCACGGCGTTCTTAAAAGGATTACAGAACAGAATCTTTACAATCTATTCATTTTTAAATGTCCTTCAATATTATTACTAACTGTGGGTGTAATGCCACATCAACACAACACTGGGATCACAATTCAAGAGTATGATATGATATTAAGGATTAAAATTCTATTGCGAATTAAAGAGTAATATGAACAGTTGACATACCTGCAGAAGTTGATGCCACAGGTTCTGGGACAGATGTTAAACTCATATTTTTCTCCATGAGTCTAACAGACCTCCTGAGTTTTGGAGCCGGCTCGGTCCCATCGCTGTCCTTTTGAAAAGCTTTATCAGCCTTTCTCTTCCTCTCTAAAAAACACAATAATGTTCAATTATATTTCTTTCTTTTCTCATCGACATGACATAAATGAACAGTACAATACTGAGAAATAATAAAGTTCAACCACACACAGATGAACTCTAGATTTCTAATATAATTCATTAGAATATTAATAACTTGTTAACAATCACTTGCAGTATAAGTTTAACATTTTTAAAATATTTATAATTATAAATCATAATTTATTTTAAGTAATTAAGTTTGGTATCTAACTCACAAACAAAAATTTTAATTAAATATAATATAAATTATGGAGAAATATCATCAGAATTTAACAGTAAATGATGCAGCAGCACCAATCAAATCATATCAAATACTAGCAATGTCTTAACTTTAATAATCGTTACAGATCTAGTTTATATTACAGATATTACAGTCAAACACAAACATTGATAATATTTTTAACACTTTTAAAAGATGAACTTACTGTTATCGCTCGTTGAAGGCATTCTGTTAGTAATCTCAGATGTTGAAAACACGAACAAACTGAGTTCAGACGATCTCTGAGAGACTTTAAAACGACTTTTTTAACGTTTAAAGTGTAGTAAAGAGTCTCTGTGTCTGGATTAAACCGAACACCGTCGAAGCGTCTTCACAACTGAAGCTCGTCCTCACAACTGCGCGCTTATTTATAGTTCTAGCGCTCCATGACGTAAGCACATAATATCCATGGTTACATCAGAAAACAACAACGCTTATTTATCAATAGTAAAAGTCCTCATATGATATTTAAGTCCGTTTATAAATTAAAATAAATTAAATTCTCGTTTTTTTAATGCATAAAGTTTTGTGTGAGAATTAAGAGAGAGATGTTTTATCTGACAAACCAGTCAGATGGTTTCTTAAACCGCACCAAGTTAAACTTCCGGTTTTTAAAATATATTTTATATGTTTATATTAATTTTATTTTTAATCTTGTATTGAATATTCATTTTCAAAAAAATCATTAAGAATAATTATAAAATAAAATAAAATGACTCAAGTTATTAATTATTTGTATTTTGTTGCAGCTACAATCTTACAGTTATAAGAAATATTACATTTGTGGGAAAATCTCATAAAATATAAATAAAATGTGTCTGCAATTTATTAAAGGACTCTGAAAATAATATATAATATTACATGATAATAAAACACGGAATCATTGTAAAACAAGTATAATTCTCTTTTACTTATTTCTAACCCATAATAATATTTTCAACTAAGCAATATAAAGGGATTATGACCACAGGTATTTATGTTTAAATTGAGGGATCATTTTTTTGACATTTGAAAACTTTATAAGATTCCCTTTGTGTTAAAAAATAAATTAAAGTTTTGTAGGCACTCATAGAATGTAAAAATTAAAATTACACTTTAATTCTATTAAATATCAAGTTGAATTACTAGACAAAAGCAGAAATGAGGTTATAAAATTTTCTTAAGGTAAAGTTATTTTGCCGTTTCCATCAGATCATATTTACAGTGTGTTTACAGGGCCCAGAAGTAACCGGAATGCCAAAGAGTCTTAAAAGCTTCATCTAAGAGTCCTTGTTTAGGTTATGAAGACCATAAACAGAGCTAAAAATACAACAACACAATGTAACTCAATCTAATCACACTTCTGTTAAATCAAACTGCCCATTTAGGATCCAACACCGATTGACAATCAATTTCACATGCTGTCGTGCAAATGGAATAGACGGAGTCTAAAACCCACACAAGTGTCTGAGATAGTGTTACATCTTTGGGGTTCATAAAACGGCTTTCAGTAAGGATGACACACAGGCGGACTTAACGTGACTGCTTCTTTATTTTTTTACGAATCAGAGAGCGAACACACCGGAGTATATCCGGGAATACACATTACAAGTGCATTATGGGAAATGTAGTTAAATAACACTTCTATAACATACACAACATTTCCTCCCCTCTAACTCTTTGAGGTATAACACAAAGACTATAAATTAACTGTACCACTTTAAATGATAATAATACAAATTTAGTTTCTTATATCAACATATTTATAACATGAACATCAAGTCTTTATTTAAGTCCTGTTGTAAAGTAACACAACTATATCCTGGGAATGAGGGTCGACTACCTCAGACCCTAGCTTACCCATAGGGGATTATTCTGCCCCGAACAATATGGGTAGCCCCTATCTAGTGTAATCCACTAAATGTTGAGGTGGACGCCGCTCCCTTACTGGATACCGGCGGTCTATTTGGTTTCCATTTCCTGTCGGTGAATGTGATTGTTCGTTAGCAAAAGTACCATTTGTGGTCAACAAAGGCTCATTTGTGGAAACTATTGAAGTTGGAGAATTTTCATGTATTTGATCAGTTACTTCAGTGGCTTTAGAAAGATCTGTTACAGTGCTGGCTCCACCAAGCAACTGATCCGTATGTCTCCTCCAGGAAAGATTTTCTGCAGTCTTGACCTTATATGACACTGGACCCGTCTGGGCCTCCACAGTAGCTGGAACCCATCTCGGACCACTACCATAGTTCCTAGCAAGCACTGATGAGCCTGTTGCAAAATCTCTGTCCTTAGGTCGTAGATTTCGTCGCTGTACTTGATGCTCTTGTTGTCGTTGGACAGTTTCTTTGAGTGTAGCTGGTTTAATCAGCTCAAAACTTGTTCTGAGCTCCCTACTAAACAACAAATACGCTGGCGACACTTTGGTAGTCGCATGCGGAGTACTACGATAGGAGAGCAAAAAGCTGTGTAGACGTTGATGAAATGTGCCTTGCCCGAGCGAAGCTTTCAAAGCATGTTTCAAGGTTTGGACAAACCTTTCAGCTAATCCATTAGTGGCAGGATGGTAGGGAGATGACCTGATATGTTGCACACCGTTAGCTTGTAGAAAAGTGGTCATTTCGTTAGCTGTAAACTGGGGGCCGTTGTCTGAGACAAGCTGCATTGGTGATCCAAACCTGCTGAAAATTTCTCCCAGTTTCTCAATGGTCTTTTCAGCTGAAGTAGATCTCATAATGGCCACCTCAGGCCACTTGCTGTGTGCGTCCATGACCACCAACAGCATTTTATCCTCGACTGGGCCTGCAAAATCAATATGAATGCGTTGCCATGGTTTTTCAGGGTATTCCCATGGGTGCAGCGGTGCAGGTTGTGGTGCATTTCGTATGTGCTGGCATGAGGTACACATCCTAGCTTTTTCCTCAATTTGTCCATCTACTCCTGGCCACCAGAAGTAGCTCCTGGCGATCTCCTTCATGCGAACCATTCCACAGTGTCCCGCATGCAGCTGTTTCAGCACGGGCTTGCGTAAAGCCGGGGGAATCACTACTCTCCTTCCCCACAATAAACAGCCTGACTGCACTGAAAGTTCATGACGTCGAGAGATGTAAGGTTTTAGCTCCATGTCATTGCTCTCTCCTTTGTCTGTCATGACCATATCCACGACTCTTGACAAGACAGGGTCATTTCGGGTCCCCCTGCGTACTTGCGCAGCCGTTATAGGGGCCCGTTCCACCTGTTTGAAATAGAAAATTTCAGCAACCTTTGTTTCTTTTACTCTTTCAGTGAGAGGCTACCTGGACAGACCGTCTGCATTTCCGTGCAACTCCGATTTTCGGTACTTGATGTCATAAGTGTGAGCAGATAACAACAAAGCCCACCTTTGCATCCTACTGGCAGCTAGGGCAGGAATGCCATGGTGTGGACCAAATATTGCAGTGAGTGGACGATGATCCGTCAGCAGCGTAAACTTCCTTCCAAAAATATACTGATAGAACTTACGTACTCCAAAAACAATGCTCAATGCTTCTCGTTCAATCTGAGCATAGTTTGCTTCGGCTTTGTTCAGACTCCTGGAAGCAAAAGCGATTGGTCTCTCTTGACCATTCGGCATGATGTGGGACAATACAGCTCCCACACCATATGGGGAAGCATCGCAGGCCAACTGGATAGGAAGAGCAGGATCAAAATGAGTGAGTGCATTTGACCCTAAAAGTGTCTCCTTTGCTTTTATGACTCCTGGCATTCAGAGGTCCATTTCCAATTATTTTCATGGCATAATAATTTATGCAGAGGTTTCAACAGCGTAGCGATATTTGGGATGAAACGCCCATAATAGTTCAGTAAGCCGAGGAAAGACCGTAACTGACTGACATTTTTGGGTACTGGAGCATCCACAATAGCCTTAACCTTTGATGGAGACGTATGCAGACCAGAGGCATCAATGACATGACCCAAGTACTCGACAGCAACCTGGAAAAATTCACATTTTTCTTTGCGTACTCTTAGTCCGTATTCTTTCAATCTTTCAAGGGTAGCATCCAAGTGTTGTAAGTGTGACTGTTCATCTGCTCCCGTCACTAGAATGTCGTCTAGATAACACACAACTCCTGAAAGTCCCGCGAGGAATCTGATCCATCGCTCGCTGAAAAATAGATGGAGCTGACGTTATTCCAAATGGTAAACGTTTGTACCGAAATAGCCCTTTGTGTGTATTAATGGTGAGGAGTTCTCTTGACTGTTCCTCAACATGCATCTGTAGGTATGCTTGATTTAGGTCGATTTTGCTGAATCTTTGTCCTCCTGTCAACCCAGTAAACAGGTCATTTATGTGAGGCAGGGGGTACTGTTCTGCGGACAAAACTGGATTTACAGTTAGTTTAAAATCCCCACAGATCCTTATGCCTCCATCCTTCTTTACAACTGGAACAATAGGAGTTGCCCACTTACTCACGTTGACTGGTTCCAGTACACCATTTTTTACAAGTTCAGCCAAGCTCGCCTCTACTTTAGGTTTGAGTGCATATGGCAGGGGTCGGGAATTTAAGAACTTTGGTTGGCTTCCCTGCTCCACCGTCAGTTTTACTGTGATTCCTTTCATGCTGCCTAACTGATGTTTGAAAACTTCACTGTGTTTTTCAAGGATACCTTCAAGGTCCAGGTTTTTCAGTGTCATCATATGTATGGACGACCAGTCCACCTTGAGTTGTTCCAACCAGGAACGTCCCATCAATCAGGGGTAATCACCTGTAACCACATACAATGGCAGTTTTTTATTTGTCCATTCAGTTCAACTGTTACATTTGTGAGTCCTTTCATGGTCACCGATTCTCCAGTATAAGTCTTAAGGACAACATCAGGGGGTTTGAGTCGCAGGTGGCTGAGTATTTTTATATATACTGCCTCTGACACCAGCGATACAGCAGCACCAGTGTCGATTTCCATTTTCACAGGCTGTCCTTCCAGCAACGCCATGACTTTATAAGCCTTCGTTCCACCTGCAACAGTGAGGACATGCAGGGGAAATTCTTTCTCAGATGTGTCAGTACTCTCTTTATTTTCTTGTCCGACTGTAAATATGCGCTTCTTTTGTTTCCTTCTGAAAACTGGTTTCTGATGCACTTTTTTCTTTTCGGTCTTATTTCTACACGCCCGCTCAATGTGTCCCTTTTTCATACAGTTGCGGCATTCCATATCCTTAAACCTGCATGAAACAGGTAAGTGTCCAGTCTTACTGCAACGGAAACATGGGTCTTTACTTACAATTTGTTTTTCTGTCTCCATCATGTACACTTTACTATTTGAGCTTAATTGCTGGGCTTCCTTAGCAGCCAATTCCATAGACACACTCAGCTCAATTGCTCTTTGTAGTGTCAGGTTGCTCTCTGTTAACAATCTTTTCTGTATGCCCTCGCATCGTAGTCCGCATACTAATCTGTCTCGAAGTGTATCATTGAGCACCTCACCAAATTCACAGTGTTCAGCTAATTTTTTTAGAACTGCCACAAACACTGCCACCGATTCCCCTTCTAGCTGATTTCGTCTGTGGAACCGGAATCGCTCTGCAATTACCAAGGGTTTTGGTGAGAAATGTGCTTTAAGAGTGTTCACTATTTCATCATAGGTTTTCTCTCCAGGTTTCTCTGGCTGCAGTAGGTTTCGCAGTAGTGTATATGTCTTTGGACCCATTACACTTAAAAACGTGGGTACCACTTTCTCTTCAGCGATAGCATTTGCTGCTACAAAGTACTCAAATCTTTCTGTGTAAGAACACCACTGCTCACTGCTTTCCTCAAAAGGACCCAAATTTCCATAAACTGATGCCATTTTAGCCGTTTTTTTTTTTTTTTTTTTTTTTTTAACAATCAATTCAGTCGCTTATCTGAATCGTTGTCTTTCCTCCCCGCGTATCAGCGAACACGTGAACTTGAAGCGGACTGTCAATCGCGTTGTTTAGCGATCTTGCCGTTCAGCCCCTTCATTTCTGCATCTTTAAACACATACGGGGTAATGAGATCCTCGTCGCCACTTTGTTGCGTCTTTGGGGTTCATAAAACGGCTTTCAGTAAGGATGACACACAGGCGGACTTAACGTGACTGCTTCTTTATTTTTTTACGAATCAGAGAGCGAACACACCAGAGTATATCCGGGAATACACATTACAAGTGCATTATGGGAAATGTAGTTAAATAACACTTCTATAACATACACAACAGATAGTGCAGCTCATCCAGGATGGCACATTAATGCAAGCTGTGGAAAGAAAGTGTCCTGCATCTGTCATCGCATGAATCCAGAGTATGGAGACACTACCTGGAGACAGACCAACACATCAGGAGACGTGGAGGAGGGCGTAAGAGGAGAACAACCCAGAAGGGGACCGCTACCTCCGCTTTTGAGCAAGTAGGAACAGGAGGAGCGATACCAGAGCCCTGCAAAATGACCTCCAGTAGGCCTCAAATGTGTATGTGTCTGCTCCAACGGTCAGAATCAGACTCCATGATGGTGATATATGAGTCTGAGATCCACAGCCGGGGTTGTCCTTACATCCCAACACGGTGCAGGGCGTTTGGCAATACCAGAGAACACCAAGATTGACAGATTCGCCACTGGCTCCCTGTGCTCTTCACAGATGAAAGCTCGTTCACACAGAGCATGTGAATGACAACAGAGTTTGAAGATGCCATGGAGAACAATCTTCTGCCTGCAACATTCTCAGGTATGACTGGTTTGGCAGTGGGTCAGTAATGGTGTGGGGTGACATATATTTGGAGACCCCTATGAGCCGCCAGAGTTAGCCTGTCTGGCATTAAGGGCCGAGTTGAGATCCTGAGACCCCTTGTGAGACCATTTGCCAGAGCGGTTGGCCCTGGGTTCCTCAATCATGTGGCTGGATTGTGTAAGAAGTTCCTGCAAGACGAATCATTGATGTTATGGACTGCTCAGTCCGTTTTCCAGGCCTGAATCCAATTAAGCACGTCTAGGTCATCTTTTCTCGGTCTATCCATCAACTCCTTGCATCACAGACTGTCCAGGAGAATGCTCGGGCGTTTTAGGGAGGCCACACACACTTCTGAGCCTCATTTTGACTTGTTTTAAGGACATTACATAAAGTTAGATCAGCCTGTAGTGTGAGTTTTCCAATCAGCTTTGATTGTGACTCAAAATCCGGAAATCATGGGTTATTAAATTAGATTTCATTTTGTTGTCAGCACATTAAACTGTCTAAAGTACAGTATTTAATATGACTATTTAATTCATTCAGATCTAGAATGTTATTCAAGTGTTCGTTTTATTTTTTGGCCAGTATATTTAACACAAATACATTCGTCTTTATTGTCGTGTCTTTGTACCAAACTTGATGGCACAACCCCCTCATGGTGGACAAGGGCCGCTTTGACTCGTTGGTCCGGTCATAAATCTGTCGCTGAAGTGAATTAGAATCAGAATCAGAATGAGCTTTATTACCAGTAATGCTTTAACACACAAGAAATTCGCTTGGTGAATGAAACATCCAGTACATACACAATGTAAAGTGACAAAACATGTAACAAGTAAAAAGGTAACAAAAAGTACAAAATGATACATTTGTTAGACACATTGTTAGAAATGCAGGGGAACATTTAACTGTTCATGAGGTAGATGGCCTGAGGAAAGAAACGTTCCTGTGTCTGGCTGTTTTTTGCTCGAATTTTTCGACCTCGATGCACACAGTTTAGCACAAACCTCTTAAGGAAAGAAGAATGTTTATTATTAATAGTAAAACTACAACGATATATCAGAAATGATATAACCGACAGCAAATAAATATTTTCTTTTAAAATACCAAAATTTAGTGGATAAAACAGCAGGGGGATGTGAAAAGTACTGTGTGTATACTGCCGCAGAAAGAAAAATCAGGTTTCAACATTTAGTTTATCTGGAAACAATTACAGACAAATTATATAGTTGTGTGTATAGTATAGAGACTGAATTAAGTATATCTTTTGTATGTCTGTAAATGCATTCGATATCTGATGTTATTTTCTCGTTCGTAATAGATGTATACTTTCAACAAATGACATTATTGCTTTAATAGTAATTAATTTAGAATTATAAATGACATTATAATAAATTATTTATAATTTGTACTTTAATTTAAAATAAATATACAAAATGGGTTGTAATGGCAAAAAACGAACAATCCGGGTGAATTTCCACATTATCTAATGTATCAATGATTCTGCCTCTCTCGGTCAAGGTTTTCATGAGTTTGGCAGAATCATGGCAGATCCATGTGTTTTTCTGCCCTGTTCTGGATCGTTGTCCTTGTCCATGTCTGTGTCTCTGGAGTATGTTACTGTTTGTGGCCCTTCATCTGGATACCTGTCTCTGGGCCTTCCTGTGTGTTCCAGTTTGTGGGCCCCCTGGTTGAAGCTGGGTGAGGGCCCTCTGGAGGTTCTCGGTGGCCCTTCAAGTATGTTTGTGTCTCCGGGTCTTGTCTTTTGTGTTTCTGTGTGTCCTATCCTCCTTGTGGTTATTTTCAAGAATTCTAATATAATTCATTATAATATTAATAACTTATTTACAATCACTTGTAGTATAAGTTTAACATCTTTAAAATATTAACTGAAGAAAATGTCTTTAAAATATTTATAATTATAAATCATTAAGATCTGGTCAAAACTTAATCTGTCTCTGCAGGAAACTAAGTTTGGAATCGAACTGACTCACAAACAAAAATAAAAATTAAATATGATATAAATTATGGAGAAATATCATCAGAATTTAACAGTAAATGATGCTGCAGCATCAATCAAATCATATCAAATACTAGCAATGTCTTAACTTTAATTATCGTTACAGATATAGTTTATATTACAGATATTACAGTCAAACACAAACATTGATTATATTTTTAACACTTTTAAAAGATGAACTTGCTGTTATTGCTCGTTGAAGGCATTCTGTTAGTAATCTCAGATGTTTAAAACACGGAAAAAGTTCAGACGATCTCTGAGAGACTTTAAAACGACTTTTTTAACGTTTAAAGTGAAGTAAAGAGTCTCTGTCTCTAAAAAGCCCTCATATGATATTTAAGTCCGTTTATAAATTTAAAAAAAAAACGTTAAAACCGTTAAAATTAAGGGAAAGATGTTTTATATGAGGGACAAATTTAACTTCCGGTCTGTTTGTAAAATAATTCTTGAACATAAATGGTTAAAACATTTTACATAATGTTAATTTTTTAATAATCTATTTTATATCAATTATATCAAATAAAAATCAAGTTATTCATCATTTGCAAACATATACCGGAAATTACGTTTAGGCCACATGACTTTCCGCACAGTTGAGACCGTATAAAAAACTTTGGGTTTATGGAAAATCTTAAATGAAAAACACGCTTTGTTTTTTTTATATCTATGGTCTTTGAAAACACAAGATGATGGGACCATTTTTTATTATTACCTGATAATAAAACATGTTATACTACACTTTAAATAAAGATTGCCTACCGTTGTCTCTTTTATTTATTAATAATTGTTATTCATTGTTGTTTTCAAGTGAGCAGCAATGAAATGAATATGTCTTTAGATGTCTATGTTTAATATGTATAGTTTTTTTTATAGACATTAACCTGTATTAGATTCCCTGTGTGTAAAAATGTGATTAAGAGGTTGGAAGGCCCTTATACACTGTACGAATTTCATTACATTACATTAAATATCAACTTGTTTAACTTAATAAATAAAGTCCAAACATGGATAGCATATTTTCGTACATCATGATAACTTTCAATTTTCAGTGTATAAATAGAAATACCGAGGAGACCTTCTAAGAAGACTTGTACAGGCTATGGGGCCTAAATGTTTAAAATAAATATTCATTTGCTATATTGGATTCATTTATGAGGTATACATGGACATGGACATGTGAACGGTACAGCTTACAGAGAATAAATAAAACATTTAACACTGAAACAATATCAACAAGAAGACTGACATTAAACACAAGCAATTTCATCACTATAAATTGTATAATTTTTTAATGAACAAGAACAATATAAATCGTGCTTTCATGAATCCATGTATAAATAGGGTTTATAAGATGTTTAGTCTTTCATGTAATGTTCTAGTCATTATGAAAATAATGCATCATACTTAGACATTATCTTTGAATTTTTTTTACAACGTTTAGGCATTTTGTGTGTATGTGTCCCTGTTTGTGTGTGTCCGTGTGTGTGTGTCCGTGTGTGTGTGTGTGTGTGTGTGTGTGTGTGTGTGTGACGTATGAAGGATTTTGTGTCAATTCTTTTATATGTAATCTATGTCTGACATTGATTTATACATGTGCCCCAGATGCAAATAACTTTATACATGTAAGGATAAAACCTCATGCGGATCACCTTATGCTTGCTCCCCGTCTGTCATTAACATCTGAGATAAACAATTAGATAAACATTGTTCTTTAGAGGCATGACCTTTTCAACTCATGGCTTCACGCATTTCTAATGTTAGCTCTCCTGTAGGGGGTCCTTTTGATGTCCACCTTTTGTCTTAAGACCTTTCTATGCAAGGTATAAAATCTGGTCACACAGACTGTTTCCTTGGGGTTTTAACATCAGAAGACAGCTGCGCTACATGAACATCTTCAATAAAGAATTTCCACCGGAACATGGTCTAACTTTCTTCATTTATGTACTAGAAGCATTCTAGTACATTGGCGAGCCACCCAACGGTTGTTTAGCCAAATTCAGCAAAATCTAACACGTATATTATATTTGTAATATAGGTTTGGGTTTATTTTGTCATTTGTTATTCAAGTTATCATAATTTCTGTGGTTAACCCTCTTTGTAAGTGAAATATATCTCTCTCTTTTATTTCTGCATTGATAGAAGTGTGCGTGTACAGTAAAACTGCACATTTCCTCATATATGCATGACAGTGCATTGAACGTATTCTTCAGGCAGTATCCTCTAGCTCCTCTTTCCTCTTGCCATGCCTATGAAGATCAAAATGTGAGTTTATTAGTGTTCTCAGTTACATGTTGATCATGTGACACAATTAAAAGTAAGAAGTTTTATTATCGTTACATCATGCATAACTTAATTAAATAATAGTTGAGGTAGCATGCATACTTTTATTACATACTTGATCACAGTCTCATACTTTGACACCCTATAAAGAGTGCTCCTCTTCATCGTGTACAGTAGTATTATGTCACAGAAATAAGAACCCTGGGGAACAAACAATAGTGTAAGCAGCTATTAACATTTAAAATTGAGGATTTTTGAAGATTGTGTTAGAAGTTTGAGTAATTATTAATCATGCAAATTGATTTTTTGGTAATAATTATATTCTATAATGGCTTTGTTCAACTTTCGAGTAATATACACAAACAGAAAGTAATGACACACTGCAGATGTTTTATTCCGTACATACTTACAGCACCCAGAAAAGCAAGAGTTGAGCCTATGTTGACAAGGGTAGGAATAATATTGAACTTTCCTGCCTAGAAAAAAATCAATATTAACAATGTATACAAACAAAAACAGAACAGTGGTTACATTTGAATTACATTATCATTATAAGTATTTATGTAGCATACCGCTCCATAAATTATGATGGAAAAATGAATTCCAAACGCAGTGTAAAGAGTCCTGTGCTTCACTCCATTGGCATCTCTGAAATAGTGAACCTTTCTGACAACAATAAAAGTCACCATAATAGATTTGCAAGTGAAAATATAAAATATGTAAAAATATGTAATTTAAATCATTGTCATTTTAATAAAAACATGATTTATTAGTTAAGCAGAAAAACAAGAAAATAACTGAAAATACAAATTGTCAATTATTTACGTGAATTTATATTTTGTTGTGTTTTCAGCGTCCAGCTGTGTAAAGTGGTAGCGAGGGTGGCACTCTGAATATCCTTTATCAAGATCACAGCGCCATTCAATCAGAATTCCAATTGAGCCACCCTGACATCACATGACAACGTTATATATAATATAATAATAAATAAGCGTAAGCATATCCAATCTGCAGTCCTTACCTCTACAGCCATCTCTTGAAAGTTGTGCCCAGCTTCTTGTACAATATATCCCAGACGAAATACAGGACAGTACTGTCCTGTGGTTCTATTGTAGAAGCAAGTCTTTAAATATGCTCTGTTAGATTTCTGTAGAACATTTGATCTGAGAAAAAAAAGAAAAAAAAACAAGAATGGTGGGATTGTGTTGTAGAGCCATATTTCCATTTTTAATTTACTATTTTTAAGCAAAAGTTGAAAGATCAGAAAGTAACTAAAGCCTTAGCTTAGTTTAATGTATGATGTTATTTTTAACTGGAATATGTCTGGATATTAAAATGGCCATAACAGAGGCAGATATAAGGTTTCCTTGAATACTTTTGGTAGGCCAGAAAATCTTGATGAAATGATGGAGTGCAGAAAAGTGGGTAGATAATGTTCACTTTCTGTCCGTCTCTCGATGTTTGTTGAACTTGAGAACCTATCAACTCTGAAACTTAATTTGAAAGGCCAATGAAATTGGCGAATTAAATTTGCATGCCATGGCCCTCCCCGCACAGTATACGTACGGGTACAAAAGGGGAGATGGCGTGCTCATTCATCACCTTTTATTCTTCGGATCTTGGCGGATGACATCTCATCTAGCTGCATATTGACGACTGGGCGATTATCTTACCAGCTGGTCTTACGACGCGGTGCAGCAGACTGTCTCTCTACAGCAACCTCCTCTGGGCGATTCAGCAGAAGCCAGAGATTTCCTAAAAGAGCAAATTTCTGAACAGCGTGTTGCCCCTTCATGGTGCACCGCTGTACCCTGGTTGTGGCAGACTAGTCCAGGACAGGGTCACCCATGCAACTGCCTCACTTGTTTGGATCTCTGACACGCTGAGGCAGTGTTCATGGATCCGACCTGCTCTGCGAACAAATGTCGGTGAGGACGTTGCGGTGGTGATCTAGGGGGTCTAGGTTACTAGTGTAACCCTGGTTTCCTGATGGAGGGAACGAGACATTGTGTCCTTTCGTGACAATGCTGTGCAACCCGCTGCAAGCGTTTTTGAGACATCCTCACCTTCCTCAGCAAAAAGGTGATGAATGAGCATAACTATATGTGCCGGCGGGCCATGGCATGCAAATTTCAAGTTCAAGTTCAGAGTCGATCGGTTCTCAAGTTCAAATATTTTGAAAATCCATCTTTAAAATATCTTCCTTTGTATTCTATGACAGGTATTAATTTAGGTTTAAAATAACAGGAGGGTGAGTAAATGACAGAATTTGAGTGAACTATCCCTTTAAAGCCAACACATTCTCTTTACTAACCATTTTAATGTCAAAGCAACATCATTTTTTTTTTTTGATAAAACCATTAACATGTCACATTCATATTTCAATGAAAGCAAAATAGGAAACTTTTATTACATAATGCAAAAAAGCCTTTTAGTTTAATTCCCATGTAGTGGTAGTGTCACCTATTTGTGCAACGTTCTAGCCAATTGCATTTGTCTTTCACTGCTTTTCCTTAAAAAAAAGCAGTTATCACTGGAATATGTTCAATGAAATGTGATGTCATATTATAATAATTATTACTATACAGAAAATGTCTTACTTTGAGAAGTTAAACTTGGAAAATCTGACGAAGTTCTTTATGTACAAGGTGAAATTTTCAGCTGCACTCAGCGTCGGCACACTAAACAAGAAAAAAATTGAGACAATAATGTGTTATCTGTATAAAAACTACAGCAGCAAACAAAGATACAAAAACAAACGAAACATTATATAAAAATACAGTGACAAAATATGCTTACTCTGGACGCTTTCTCATTTCAACTGGACACCACCCATATATTTCACAAGTGTTCATGCTGAGGTTACATTTGCCAGTCTTTATTCCTGGAGAATAATAAAACCCTCATTATCAGATTGATAAAAACAAGGGAACTGAGATAGAAATTATAAACATTGAAAAGGCCATGACACACACTGTATTGACGTGAAGTAACGTGTGGCCCATGGTGTACACACACATTCCAGTGTACACACACATTTAGTGAACAAACACACACACTGTGAACACACAACCGGAGCAGTGAGCAGCCATGCTGCGGCGCAGTTGGGAGGATGGTGCCTTGCTCAGTCGTGGTATTCCCACGGGTACCAAGTCTCGAACCAGCGACCTTGGGATCACGAGTCCAACACTCCAAGCACCAAGCTACAACTGGCCCCTTATGATGAAATCACCAGGCCCCACTTACTCACTCACCGGAATTAGAAGTTATACAAATTTAGTCAGTTATGTGGTGGAATCTCAAGGAAAATGAGTTGATATAGTACTTTTATGTAAGAGCTGACTGTACTCAACTCTTTATTAATTATTGTGGTGATATCATTCCTGTGGATCCAGAAAGATTATGTATCACTTTCAGACACTGAATGAATTCTGAATAGTTAATGTAGAATATGAAGATGTCATTTATACCATTTCCGACAACAATAGTCTCCCCCTTTGTGCAGTCTTTATCCGAAGTGCAATTGCTTTTGGGTGTCGATGGATTCTAAAAAACATTCTGTTAGTAACAACTGAAATAGCATTAACTTAAAGTGATCCTTTGTTTAACCGACCGATTAAATATGTCCTAAACACATCATATATGTTTAAACTATATGTTTAAAGAGGGGCACTTCCAGTGTTATGGACATGACATTTTGCATTATAGACGTGACCTAAAAATACCATTGAACTGAAGCAACTGTTAATATCATACAAAACCCTTGTTGATAGTATTTAAACATGAAAACAATTAAAATCTATTTTTAAGTTTTATATTTTTTTAAAGTTAAATAGACCTGCGTTAAGGACATGTCAAAAAAGGACACCATTTTTGGGGGAAAACAAACTTATGATTTGTGTGAATTAAAATGTACAAACCAGAATAAAAAATATCAAACAAATGGCCAATGGTTATGTCTTTGTAGAACATAATACAATTACTATATTTTTTATATCATGTGTCCATTTATAAATAATGTTTAGCGTTATGAATGTGACAATCCTGAAAATATCCCTTAATTGGGATATGCTATAAAAATTTAAAAAGAGACATAACGTGGGGATTTTACCCATCAAATTTTGCCATCTATGTTAAAAGTATATTAAAGTCCTTCTCTATATTTTTCCTGGCAAGGTTGACATTTTCACGGAATGGTCCAGATGTGTTCAAGTGTACATGATAATAGCAATGTAAAAGCCGGAAAAGATTAACTGGTTCTATGATGCACTGTGCATTAGTTTAAACCACACGTGCACTTAATGGTCAGATGATAAATGAGAAAGCATTTTAGTAATTGACATAACCTTCGGAGTATAACGCATAGCAATAAAGCAATAAGCTTGAATAATTCATTCAAGTAAATTTGTTTGAGGTAATAGCTAATGTGCCTAAATTGTTGTTAAAAGGAAGAGTGTTGATATGGTATTCTGTGATGCATTTCATGTATGCATGTGTGTTACAGAAAGATCCGTCTTACCTCTGGACAGTTGCCTATCGTTTGGTTTGGGGCCTCTAAAAAATTTGTTGTTATAAGAAAAACTTTGTCACCCTGTAAACAAAGGTTATCAATTATTGATAAAGAAGTTAGAAAGCTGCAATCTTAATCAGTAGTCCAAGCTGGACTTTCAAGGAACCAAAAAGGACCCATGTAACACATCTTTTCATTAAACTACATTGGCTTTCCATAGCAGCTCGCATTGAATTCAAATGTCTTCTCATCGCCTACAGGACCACCACCGGCTCAGCACCCAGATACCTTAACTCACTGATTCAAAGGTATAGACCCTCAAGATCTCTGCGCTCCGCAAATGAGCTGAGATTTGTGGTGCCATCTCAGAAAAGTAAGAAATCTCTCTCTCGAATCTTCTCTGCCTCGGTTCCTTGATGGTTAACCGAGCTGCCTCTTGCTTCACGCTTGGCGGACTCAGTCTTTATCTTTAAAAAACTCATCTTTTCCGGCTAAACCTAACCCACTAGGAGTACCTTCTTTTCTAACCTACTGACTCTATCTATAAAATATAAAAAAATAATACATAAATAAAAAAAATAAAAACTTTTCTACCTACAGGTTTTGATCACGCTTTGTGTAACTTGGTAACCTTGTTGTTGCAGTTGTTCACCTATTGTTGTATCGGCTATTCACCGCTTCATTGTCTCCTCGACTCTTTGTAAGTCATTTTGGGTAAAAGCGTCTGCTAAATGCCTAAATGTAAATGTAAATGTAAAATTAAAGTGCAAAACAATGTCACAAAATTGGTCGTTTGGTTCAAAAAATACCGTACAAATTTTGCAGTCTTTGTAACCTCGATAGCACAGATACAGATAAGATCCCTGTATGCTGTGTAATTATTTTAAAATAATGATATATCTTACAAACATCTTCTAAAGTTTTTTATTACGTCTGACAGCAGATATCAGCAGATGAAAAGACAGGAAAGGTACGTCACAAAACTAAGAATGTTAATTAAAAAAGTTATTTGAAAGTGTTTGTCAAGATTTTAACACCTACTTAAGTCAATTATTGTGACTAACCTGTTGTGGGACAACGTAGTCCTCCGGTCCCCAAAGGTCTCGCTCAGAATCTTTAGTCTTGACCTCGGCAAATCCTCGAATTCCGGTTTTTACAGAGCTCTCTATGGTCTCATCTACTATTTGGTATTTTTTCTTCATCAGGAACACCCACCTGTTTAAAAAAATCATGTTTAAACAATTGACCAAACCGATAATTATATAATAGTTTTAAACAAAATTATAAAAATTATTTTTGTTACCCGATGAGATAAGCAATAACAATGAGTTGAAATGTTCTGTACAACATTCCAACTTTTCTGTTCTGAGCGACCACATATTTGACAGTTTTATATTCGAATAAACATCCGAGTGAAACCATTCTGCTGCTGCTCCAACAAAATCTGATGGGTTTTGTCCCCAAGAGCGTTCCATATAAGCTCTGCCTCCGAACATCAATTTGTGACGTCACACAGTCAGCGTCATCGATTTATTTCTAATTATTTTTTTTATTTTTCACTCCATTTAAAATAAAATCTGCATTTTATCAGCGCATTATAAAACACCAAACTACACATTTGAACTATATTAAAATCAAAAAAATATATATATAAAAGTCCCCTGGCTGCTGTGGAGCAAAGGATGACTTTTTTATTGTATGGTTTTATTCTATTGACTTATTTATTGTAATCAACTTATATAAAAATACGTTCATATTATGTATTCATTTATTTGGAGTTAAAGCGTAAAATAAGTTAACAATACAAAAGTCATCCTTTGCTCCACAGCAGCCAGGGGACTTTTATTTTAAAATCGTACACCCATAACGACCCGTTCACACTTATTTTTGCAATTCATTGGTAGCAGGAATATTTATGATCATATTCCCAGGAAAAAGAAATTAAAACATGGCCAAATACGAGGAGGTTTCTGTCCATGGATATGAGGAGTTTAGTCAGGCTGTGTCAGACCGGAAGGGGAAAGACATCTTTGCTTACTTTTCTGGCAATAAAGATAACAATGGCAAAAGCTGGTGTCCAGATTGTGTTAAAGGTACAAATGTTGTTAAAACAAACAATTAAAGTTTAAGTCATAATGAATAATGTGTTTGTTCTCTTTCTGGTGTATTATAGCAGAGCCAGTGGTCAGGGGAGAGATGTCTCATCTTCCAGATGGATCTGTCTTCATTTATTGTCAAGTTGGAGACAGACCTTAGTAAGTATAATGTAGAATGGCATTTCTATTCATCTCAAGTTACTCAATGTATTATAAATGAAATAATCATTTTCAGCCTTATTTATTTTCTCTGTAGTGTGCATTCAAAACTAATAATGTCAGATTGAAATGTAACCAACGTTAAAAGGATCGTTCGCCCCAAAAACACAAATTCCTTCTGCATTTAGTTACCCTAAAGGTTTACAAATCTGCACACGTGAATTTTGAGTAACGCCGAGAAAGATATTTGGAAGAATGCTTGTAACACTTAATAAAGTGAAAAGTATGTGTTAGATATGGTGTACCGAAATACGTCCCCTAAGTTTAACCCATCAAGTGAGTAGTGAACACACACACACACACACACACACACACACACACACACACACACACACACACACACACACACACACACACACACACACACACACACACACACACACACACACACACACACTGGAAGTCGTGAACACACAAACACACACACACACACTGCAAGTCGTGAACACACACACACACACACACACACACACACACACACACACACACACACACACACACACACTGCAAGTCGTGAACACACACACACACACACACAGACACACACACACACACACACACACACACACACACTGGAAGTCGTGAACACACACACACACACACACACACACACACACACACACACACACACACACACACACACACACACACACTGGAAGTCGTAAACACACACACACACACACACACACACTGCAAGTCGTGAACACACACACACACACACACACACACACTGCAAGTCCTGAACACACACACACACACACACACACACACACACACACACACAACGGAATGGAAGGATTGGGTGCCTTGCTCAAGGGCCCGTCAGTCGTATCCTATCGGGCCTGGGAATTAAACCTGCGACCTTGTGATCACAAGATCGACTCACTCACCACTAGGTCATGACTGCCCCCCAAAAATGTTCTTGGATGCTTTATACAACCAAGATAGAAAAAATACACGACTGTTTTTGTTGGACACAAAGCAGATATTTTGAAGAATGTGGGCGAGCACAAAAGTTTTTTTCTACTATGGTAGTCTATGGGTTGCAAAAACTGTTTAGTTGAAAGCATTTGTCCGTATCTCTTTCTATGTGTTCATTTAAACAAAGACATTATATGGGTTAAGATCCTTGAGAGTAATTCATTACAGAATTTTCATTTTTGAACGCACCATCCCTTTAAATGCCTGTTGCTCTGATGTGAGATTGTGCAGAATTTGAAATTTTATATTTATAATTCTGGTGCCATCTTGGGCTCAGTTTAAGAACCACCATTCTAGATTAATCCCAAGACTTGAAATATGCATCGGAGATGTTTACATTTCTCAAGTTCAGGCATATTGCATACAGTTTCGTAAAATAACATTTTTTATATGTGCCAGAAAATTTAAAAGCTGCAAATGCCCAGCAAAATAGCAAGGTGGCAAAGATACATTTATGCAGAGAAAAAATATGTCTTATACATGACAAAAAGGAAAATAAAAACATACTGTATTAAATGTACAGAAATAGACAGAAAAATGACAGCATGACCTCTCATTAGTGGCAGGTTCAATCATGATTTCAAATGATGTACCTCTGACCTACCTGACATCATTTTCCAAATATGTCACCGTTGTTATAGCATGTTTTGCCTGTAAATCCAGCTAATGGAGTTATGATCAATATGGAAAATTACAGCTTACATTTGACTTAATTATATTTATTAGGACAGCCTGATGCCTAAACTTGTCACCTTGCATGGGAACTGGGCTCGTGTAAACTAAAGCAGCTTTTCAAGATTGGGCAAATTGTGTGTGTCACTGTTAAAATATTCACACATAACATTTATATAATGAGAAGGGATTACAAAAATATTTTGGCATTGATATTTCAAATATATAAAATTACTGTCCAGGAAAATCCTCAGAATGTGAAAAGAATGAGATTTATGCCCACATTTACAATCATTTTGATCTTTGCAGCTGGAAGGATCCAAACAATGAATTTAAGAAGACTCTAAGACTGACGGGTGTACCCACACTCCTGCGCTATGGCACGGTAAACATGAATAGGTTTATTAATGATACGCAATGTTATATGTGTGCTAATTGTAAATGTTTGTAATGTTTTGTAATGTTTTATGTTGTTTTCAGCCCCAGAAGCTGGTTGAGGAAGAGTGTTTTAAAGCAGATCTGGTTCGAATGATGTTTACAGAGGATTAGCTTTCTCATATACTGCAAGAACGAAACATTTCATCATGTCCAACTCTTTCAACGAACGATACGGTTTCAGTAATGTTACCAATTGTAATCCGCGATCTTAGTCTTGAATGTTCAGCAAAACAAATGAGATTCTGGAATTGTGCAGATGTTTTTTGTGTTGATTGTGAATGTTTTAAAGCATCGTGATTGTTAAAGTATGAATCAAAGAAAGCTTGAAGTGATTTTCAAAGGAAAGACACTAGAATATTAAAGAACATAGGGAATTATAATATGCAAAATAAAAGGGTTTAACAATCCCGAGCTGGGACACAGAAATGAATAAAACCATGATTATTTCAAAGAGAAAGTATTTTTAGTTTTTTTTAATAAAATTTTGCTTGTTTTGTGTAATCCGAACAAAATAAACTTTATTTTGAAAAGGTCTGATCTACTGTTATATTCACGATCAACATTTTTTGTAGGTTACTCTGGCATTTATGTTTTCAAATCTGTTTGGGTGTTTTCTACAGAATGTGGACCTCTTTAAGTCAATATAATCTATATTGATATTGATATATTGATCTTTAAAATTTCTATTTTTTCAGCTTAAACTGCTAATTCTGGTGTACATGGTATGCATGACATCATTACTGCGATTTCATTGGTCCTCACTCCTACATGCAAGTTGGCCAGAAGCACAGAAAATGGCACACATTTAAATTATTTTTTTGACGTTTTATCATATATTAAGCAATATTACATAAAAAAAATGATAAAAATTTAAATGCAATTTTAAAAAGGAAATTATATTAATATATTATTGTTTTAAATAAAAAATAGTTCTAATGGAAGGAACACTTCTGCTTAGAATAACTTGACTGAAATCTTTTCCAGGCTATTACACATTTTTATTTTAATATGCATACATTTAACTTACATTTATTCATTTAGCATACTCTTTTATTAAAGTCAACTCATTAAATGTTTTGTCTTAGGAACCACAGATTTTAATTAAAAAAAGGTTACACATTTTTGCAATCTTTAGACGAAATGGTGTCTCATTCAACGCTGCAATTGTTCATTTATCTTAGAAATATCTTTTAATTCTAATCTACAGTAATCTAATGTAATCTAATGTAATCTGATCTAATGTAATCTAATGTAATCTAATCTAATGTAATCTGATTTTATGTAATCTAATGTAATCTAATCTAATGTAATCTGATATAATGTAATCTAATCTAATGTAATCTAATGTAATGTAATCTAATCTAATGTAATGTAATCTAATCTAATGTAATCTAATCTAATGTAATGTAATCTAATGTAATCTAATGTAATCTAATCTAATGTAATCTAATGTAATCTAATGTAATCTAATCTAATGTAATCTAATCTAATCTAATGTAATCTAATGTAATCTAATCTAATGTAATCTAATCTAATCTAATGTAATCTAATCTAATCTAATGTAATCTAATCTAATCTAATCTAATCTAATCTAATATGTGATTAATCTCCATGGAAACGCTGATTGTTGAGAGGCGCAGTTGCACGTCATCACCGTTAGATGTCAGTAAAGCGTCACAGCGTGAGCGCCGCGCGCGCTGATGTCACCGCGCCGATGTCCGTGTGTGAGCGGAGCTCGCATTCCTGCACACCGCTCACAGTGACGCGAACCCCGGCCGCCGTCCTCCCGACCCACCGCCACAACCGAGCAGCGGGGCCCCCGGATCTGACACCAAAGCCTCAGAAGAAAGCGAGCGAGCCCACAACGGTCCGTTCGGAGCGCGCAGCGGCGATGTCGGAGTTTCTGCTGGATCTGCTCGGCGAGCGGCTCGTCAACCGAGAGAAAGCCGAGCTGGATGTCCACTCACTGGGCAGCAGACTGTCGCTGCTCGGCCTCTACTTCGGCAGCAGTCTGAACGCCCCCTGCAAGCAGTTCAACGCCAGTCTGTGCGAGTTCTACAGCAAGTTTAAGAAATCCTCCGAGCACAAAGACAAACTGGAGGTGGTGTTCATCTCTTCTGATCAGGACCAGAAACAGTGGCAGGACTTCTTGCAGGAAATGACATGGCCTGCATTGCCTTTCAAAGACAGACACAAGAAGGTAAGACTCACCAAACATGACATGGGAGAGAAGAGTGTGTTAAATGAATGCATTGTGCACTTTTTTCTAAGTTAAATCCCATGCATTATAATAAAACCATGTGATACACATCATTTGCATTCTTTCCATCTATTCCATAAGGTTCAATCCTATTGATTTCCAGCATCCCAAAATCAATGCATTTGTGTTCCCAAACCCTTCTTGGTTCTTGAAAGCTTGTGTTCTTTACACTACTGTCACACTTTCAATCTGAGTGTGGGGATGCCACTGACATCCCATAACATATGGAAGCAGGGATTTGTGAGTCCTCTCCTTTTAGGCTGGATTCTCCTGCATCCTGAAGTTGAAACACATGCTTTGGAACCCACAGCAAATCCCACATCAGCTGTTCCTGAATCAGCTGACTGCAGTCTGGTTTTATTCCTGCAATAGTTCCCTAATAAAATGTGCTCTTGTTTGACAGCTTGGAGGGGTTTGGAAGTTTGGAGGTGTAGCCACAATTGATCTCCGGAAGCTCATCAGGAAGGATCAGTCACAATTAGTTATGGAATCACGCAAAGTTGTGTAATCTAGAAAGTTGTCCGGATATCTGCAGGCTTGATAAAAATAGGCCACAATTTAAGATTTACGATCAATCACTGCGGTTTGTCATATGTCAATATGATTCTTTAGCTTTGCTTTAATGATAGTACATTTATACGATTCACAACAGATTTTCTCGATTTATGTTGGCCTATTTTGATTTCAAGCATATTCGCTCGTCTGATTTTTAAAATGTTAGAATTTAGGTTCATTTATTTAAAACAAACCTGGGAATTATTACTGCATCTCAGAGCACTTTTAGTTGAGCTGTACTGTTTATACAAATAAGATCTTGTGGTTGTAAATATTTCTGGGTTCGAGCTCTCGCATACCATTGATGAGAAATCCACTACATGTGAAAACTATAAAAAAAGAAAATGATAGATCTGATTTGTTTTTTGTAAACACATTATTGTTGCATAAACTGTGGTGTTGTTGTGTTGCCCCCTGCTATCGTTAGGTCGATATTTTCATTTAGTGTGTTTTTTTTTGTGTGTCTTTTGTGTGATTGTTTTGCTGAATACAATGTTGGATCACATTCAGATTTGCCCCCTTATGTTGGCATCCATTTTGGTCCATTGCACCATCTTCACCTCCCGCTGCGTGTCTTGGCACGTCTGGGTGTCGAGCAGGTGATGGACGTTTAATGGCTCATACAGTTTTACAGTGACAGGAATATAAATATTTCAGATAAAATCTACATCTGCTACCCTGCAAGATTCAGAACGGATTGCATGCGATATTGTGAGCGAGGAATGAATTTGTGTGATAGCTTTTTGTAAGACAAAATTCAAGTTCAGTGCAAAATGCATCCTGTTTTGTATATTAAGGCACAATAATCTATTTCAATTGGTTTTAGGGCTCAAAAAACTTTTGAGTTTTGTTTATGATTTGTTTCATGCGCTGATTTACGTTTGTGCAAACTGTCATGCATCATGTTTAGAAAGAAGGGATTTTCATGGATTTTGTATATTTTGTTACGCAAGATTCTGTATTACAAATGTGCATATATTTAAAATGTTTGCATACATAATCACGATTATTATTGAATGCCAGTATTGTTTTACATTTATCCAACAGTGCATGTTGACATCTTTTCGTCATTTTGGCTCCTTTTTAGGTTGCAGGGTTTATTCTTTATTTGTAAAAACAATCCCGTCATATTTTTAAATATTTTTGTGCAATGCAATACATTTCATTATTTATAGGGAGAGGTCGCCCATAAATAAAAATGGTGTAATTGTTAACACACATTTTTGTCAATTCAAACCTGTATGACTTACTTTCCTCTGCAGAAAACAGGACAAGATATTTTGAAGAAAGTTGATCACTGATAGCAGTCGCATCACTTCCCTTCTATTATAGGGATACAAAACCAATGGAAGCGAAGGGGTATCTCTTACCAAAATTCCTCTAAATATATATATATATATTTGTGTTGGGCAGAAAAAAAAGTCATACAGGTTTAAAATATCCATTAAAGCAATATTTTTTTGTCGTTGGCAGGATAAAAATAGCTGTAACACAATATTAATCCATAAATAACCCTATAAAAGATACAGAGGTGGTATGTGGATCAAATGTCTTGGACATCTTCTTAGCTTGCTCTTAATGGGAGATGTAAATGACCCGGCCTGGATCAGATAAGTGTGTTTGTCTTGAAGAAATAACATCTCGTGTCCCACTGAGCTCTTAAGATTTTAACCGGCCTATGTTACATTCTTATTTGCAATCTCTGCATGAGGAGACCATCTTTCCTCTCTTCATGGGAGATGGAATATAATAGGATTTTTTGTTCGTGTTCACTGGAGGCATTCATGGGTGTGTGATGTCGGCGTGCTGCAAAGCCGGGTTTGGTTTGTGGTACCGCCGGGTTAAATGGACTTTTCTCGGCTGTTTTCAAGGCTTGAATTGAGACTGTATGGGATGAGTAAGACCCTGTTCTTCTCAATTGTCTCTTCTAATCTCTTGTGTCACCTGGTGTCATTTCCTCTCTCACTCCCCTCTGTATGTTCTGCTATCCATCAGCAAGAGATTTGCTTCCCAGTCATGTGGAGATAAGCCATCCACACTAAAATACGATCTCGGAGGTTTAAAGCTTTTTAATATCCAAAATGAACAAAAATGTTTTAAGATCGTTAGCGTTCCAGTTACGTATGAAAACATTATTTAACACTTCTAAAAAAATGTTTTCATAACATTTATAGAATGTTTAGATACTCATGTTATAAAAATATTGTTAAAGTTAATGCAAAACATACATAGCAACGTTAAGAATAATTTACAGAATCATTTTTGAAAACGTTTTAATCCGTTTCATGTGAGCCGGGTTGTTGCATAAAGTGCCTTTACAAGATGCGTATGGACACAATTTATTTAAAGATGTGCATATGCATTTCCCAGCATTAAAGACACTTATATTATTTTTAATGACCCTCACTCAAATAAAGAGTAATAGCTGTCAAACAATAAATCATGATTAATCGCTTATAATACTTATAATAACGTACTTTGTATAGCAATCTTGCACTTTTTAACACACACATGTACATATATATATATATATATATATATATATATATATATATGACCCTTCTTTAAAAACTAATGTCATTTTTTTGGTTTTTTCTTATTTATACAAAATATCATTCTCCAAATTGTAAAAAAAAATATTATGTGAGAATACAACATTTATAGCTGTAATATTGACTGATTAAAGCCACGTCAAAGACTTAAATCATAGTGAAATGAATTGGTAAAATCAAATCTAATGTTCGTTTCTCAGAAATTGATTTTCCGACTTAAGCCTTGTTTTCACAGGCGGGATCACATACATTATGTGTTTAATTTAATTATGTTTTTATGTTTCAATATTTGAATATAAAATTATTTCTTTCACAAATGCATGTATGTGAATGTGTCTCTAAATACGAAATTACTTTGCACAGTAAATAACCATATACTGTATTATGTAAAAACTGTTACTATGGATTCGAATAATCCTTTGACAGAAAAGTGTGTTTCGAAAAATATCAGTATTTTCATATGACCTTTTTACCAATAATGCCATTTGTTAATTTTCCTAGCTGAAGATAATGTGTCTAAACCTTCATTTTTATGTTGTGTTTATAAGAGAATGGCCCTGGTGTTCACCGCTAATTGTCATGATTCTGCCTATCTTGGTCATGTTTTTCCTGGTTTTGGCAGAGTCATGGCAGACCTGTGTTGTGTGAGTGTCACATGGTATTGTTTTCTTACATGCCATGTGCTCTCTTGTCTCGTCTCTTGACCCCGCCCCCTTGGTATCCCGTCTAGCTTCCCATCATCGTTTCATTCCCCACACCTGCCTCGTGTCGTTATCCCTTGTTATGTTTCCCTATATAAAGCCCTTGTGTTTTCTGTCCTGTGTCGCTGCATTACGTTTGTTACTCGTGTTACTCGTGTTCGTGATCTGGTCCTTGATTCCCTGTTCGTGTACGGTCTTGTTCGTGTTTCATGTTCCTTGTTCCTGTTTGGATTGTCCCTGTTTTACCTTGTTTTAGTTTTGGAAAATATTACCTTGTTTTGTGCCCCATTGTGGGAAGTCTTTTGTTTGCCCTTGTTATTGTTTTTAGTATACTGTTTTCCCCATCGTGGGTTTTTGTTTTGTGTTTTTTATTAAAGTCTGTTATTTCACGCTATCTCGCCTGCATTTGGGTTCTCTCTCCTTCACCTCCATCCCCATTCGTGACAGAATGCAGCGACCAGAAATGAACCCAGCAGGTGTGTGGAAGCAGGATCCCTGCCCGGTTCGTACCCGCCAAGCTCGCCTCCTACTTGGGCTCCGGCAGGGGAATCGGGGCATATTGGAGTTCATCCAGGAGTTTGTGGCGGCGGCGAAGGAGACAGTTTTTTCCGACAGGGAGATGTTGGGGATCCTAAACTGCTGCCTCGCCACACCCCTCAAGCCCAGCGAGGTCAGGATGCTGAGTCTCCTCTATCTTGAGGACGCGGTCAGGTACGTGATCAACCGGGGTGACCCGTGGCCAGCAGCTCCAACCTGGGGTTCCAGCCCGCTGGCCACGGTCCCGGAGGATTGCGTCCTGGCCACGGTCACTTTGGGGGACTCAGCTCCTCACTGCTCCAGTCCAGCCAACCCCACTCTCCCTGTCGGTCCTTCTGTCGATCCTCCTGTCTCAATCCGGGGGAGACGTCCCAGGAGGCAGTCCTGGGACTCTCCGTCCGAGTCTTCGGGGGCCGAACTGGTCCCGCCCCCTCCTGCAACCTCTACTGTCACCCGCCGCTCAAAGAAGAAGAAGCGGCGGGTCCAGGTTGCAGCGCCGGTCCCGGATCCAAGTCCTGTCCCGACGTCGGATCCAAGTCCTGTCCCGACGTCGGATCCAAGTCCTGTTCCGACGTCGGATCCAAGTCCTGTCCCGGATTCAAGTCCTGTCCCGACGTCGGATCCAAGTCCTGTCCCGACGTCGGATCCAAGTCCTGTCCCGGATTCAAGTCCTGTCCCGACGTCGGATCCAAGTCCTGTCCCGGATCCAAGTCCTGTCCCGGATCCAAGTCCTGTCCCGGATCCAAGTCCTGTCCCGGATCCAAGTCCAAGTCCTGTCTCGGATCCAAGTCCTGTCCCGGATCCAAGTCCTGCTTCAGCGCCGTTACAGCCGGCTTTCCACGCGGCTCCTGCGCCGGTACAGCCGGCTTTCCACGCGGCTCCTGCGCCGGTACAGCCGGCTTTCCACGCGGCTCCTGCGCCGGTACAGCCGGCTTTTCACGCGGCTCCTGCGCCGGTACAGCCGGCTTTTCACGCGGCTCCTGCGCCGGTACAGCCGGCTTTTCACGCGGCTCCTGCGCCGGTACAGCCGGCTTTTCACGCGGCTCCTGCGCCGGTACAGCGGGCTTTTCACGCGGCTCCTGCGCCGGTACAGCCGGCTTTCCACGCGGCTCCTGCGCCGGTACAGCCGGCATTCTCTGCCGCTTCAGCGCCCTCGGGGGCATCAGTGCGGGCAAGAACTCGGGTGCCCAAACCCAGCCCTAAGCCCGCACGGACTCAAGCCCCTAGGACTCCCCCTGTCACACCCTTGTCTCGTCCCCCTCAGTTTGGACATTTTGTTCCCCCTCCTCCCATCCCGTCTATGTTATTTTTATTAGGTCACCCCAACCCTTTTATTGTAATGTCTGTTGTACCTATGATTTGTTCTGTTATGTGTGTTTGGTTAATGTCTTTGTCCATGTCACTGTCTGCTGTGTCCCCTAATATATGTTCCCCTTAGGGTCGCCAGGTGGCGCTCCCTAAGGGTGGGTATTGTCATGATCTGGTTCTTCTTGTGAAATATCCTGTAGTCTTGTGGACCGGATCATGACAATACCATGTCCGTGTGTTTTGTTTTGTCTGTATGCCTTTTGTAATGTGCTCTGGTCTTGTCATGTTCTTTGTCTGTTGTGTCCCCTTCAGGGTTGCTATGTGTTCCCTGGGGGGGGGGGTGCTGTCATGATCTGGTCCTTCTTGTCATGTATTCTCTAGTTTGGTGGACCAGGTCGTGACAGCACCAGGTCCGTGTGCTGGTTGTGTTTATGTCCTGTTCTGTTTGTCGGCTCCCTTGAGGAACGCCAGGATGTCGTTCCTTAAGGGGGGGGTTCTGTCATGATTCTGCCTATCTTGGTCATGTTTTTCCTGGTTTTGGCAGAGTCATGGCAGACCTGTGTTGTGTGAGTGTCACATGGTATTGTTTTCTTACATGCCATGTGCTCTCTTGTCTCGTCTCTTGACCCCGCCCCCTTGGTATCCCGTCTAGCTTCCCATCATCGTTTCATTCCCCACACCTGCCTCGTGTCGTTATCCCTTGTTATGTTTCCCTATATAAAGCCCTTGTGTTTTCTGTCCTGTGTCGCTGCATTACGTTTGTTACTCGTGTTACTCGTGTTCGTGATCTGGTCCTTGATTCCCTGTTCGTGTACGGTCTTGTTCGTGTTTCATGTTCCTTGTTCCTGTTTGGATTGTCCCTGTTTTACCTTGTTTTAGTTTTGGAAAATATTACCTTGTTTTGTGCCCCATTGTGGGAAGTCTTTTGTTTGCCCTTGTTATTGTTTTTAGTATACTGTTTTCCCCATCGTGGGTTTTTGTTTTGTGTTTTTTATTAAAGTCTGTTATTTCACGCTATCTCGCCTGCATTTGGGTTCTCTCTCCTTCACCTCCATCCCCATTCGTGACAGCTAATGACTTTGAGTTGAATTAACCTCAATAGTTTTCACTCACGTCATGTTTGTAATGTCTGTCTCTGGTAATGCAAATCATTTTTGTTTAAAGTTTTCAAGCCATGTGTTCTCATATAAGATCAGCCAATATTTCTTATATTCAGTCATTTTCAGCATCTCTCTGAGTGTAGTAAAGGTTGTAAATGTTCACTATAAGGATTTGTGTCTGCAGGGTATCAAGGGACGGTCTTTGTTGGCAATGCCTTACAAGGACACTTGCATCAGCCCAAGCAGAGAAAGCTGCTCGTAAATCAGTTGCGGGCTCTGCCCGGTTACTGCCAGAGCCTCAGACGACGTAATGTAAACGTCTGTAGATCTCAGATCCAACAGATCATCCACTGGCCCGAGGATCTCGACTGTGCCACCCGTCTCTAAAGATTTGGGCAACAGCTGCTGTGAGCTTTTGAGATTGCTAAGGGCTGCTGTCATCACGGTGTCCGGGATCTGATGAAAAACCGGGCCATCCTCATTCATCAAGCGTTTTAGAGCCATGCCCCTCCGCTCGGCTTTGATTTCAGAGCTGGCGGCTAGAAAATGAGGCCTTATCTACAGTTGATAATGCTGGCTTCTCTGTCGCTGAGCAGTCCTTTTAGCTCTGTGTGATGAACACGGATTTTCTCACTGCTGTGTGACACCGTGTGCTGATAATGTCATTTGGGGGGAATCGCTGAGTTCAGGTTGACCCATTAATAACTACCACAAATCTGAGTTTAATGTCGTTATATATTACAATATTTTACCATATTCTGTGCAACACAAAATAAGTTATTTTGAGAAATGTCTTGGTGGTTTTGTGTCCATAAAATGGGAGTCAATAGGGGAGATATGGTCTGGTCACCAACATTATTCTAAATACCTTCTTTTGTGATCCTTATATGGTAGGTATAGTGAACAATAACTGTTTTGTAACAAGCATTCTTTCAAATACCTTTCTCTGTGTTCATCAGAACAAATATTTAACACACAGGTTTTAGAACACCTAGAGAGTGAGTAGTTCATGCCACAATTGATATTTTTGCCGTTTGGACTTATAGCCCTTTGGACTTTCTTCTATGCAACAGGTTTCTATTTTGAGAAATAGCTTGGTGTCTCCTATCCATACTATGGAAGTCAATGAGTGCCAATGTTGCTAGGTTACCAACATTCTTCAAAATATCTTCTCTTGTGTCGATACCATGAAAGCGTAGCTGAAAATGTGAAGCATACTTTAGCATTGTCTTATAAACTGTGATCGTGTGAAAATGTGTGAAGAAGCTTGAATTGATAACAAGTACTTTTAAAAATATAGTTGAAAAGAAAAATGTATATTTTGAAGAATGTGGGGCAACAAAAAGTTCTTGGTAATATGCCTTCCAATGTAATTTTTCTGTACCATTCTGAAATAAGTTATTTTGATTTGACTGGTTGCTTACCATCATTCGCTGTCTAGACGCAATCTTCAAAATATCTTCTTTTGTTTTTGCAGAAGAATAAAAGTCATGCATGTTTGGATTGACAAGAGGGAAAATAAGAGATGCAGGAACTTTCATTTTTAGAGGAACTTTCCGTAAACTACACTTCCGGGTGGCCTGTTGGGAAACCTTAAGCGATAGTCTGTCTTCATTGTACATCAAACCTTACTTCAAAAGACGAAATCCAGTTTTTCATGTCAACCAGAGCCATTCTACAGGTTACAGGCAAAGAACCGCTCAAGCTACATATGCTTGCAGTTGCGAGCAATACGTGACAAGAGAGATTACCTACGGAATGTGAGCCTTAAGATGCTCAAGAGATGCCAGCCGGGCTACAGCAGGGCTTTACAAAGCTTTTGCAGCACCACGCTTGCCAAATTTTATCTCCTTACCTCAGACTACACTTGCAACTCCTTTTAGTCCCCATTGTGTCTCTGTCAGTGCCCAACTGAAATGTAAAAGGTGACAATAGGACTGTGAACGTGTTGAGTCCTGCTGGAGTATAGACTTCTTAGGTTTTAAGTTACTGTTTGAGAATAGATAAAAACGAGGCATAAGAAAAGGCTTAATCTCCCCCGAAACTTAAGACCGCTCAGTTCCCAGAAGTCTGTGTTGGGAAAATAACACAATGGCAATCGGGCCGTAACCCCGGACGAATCCCCGTCCAAGTACAAGTCTCGAGCGATAGCCTTTCCTTTTGTTCTTTGAGTCTGTCAAGTCAATTTTGGACAGGAATCTGGGAGAACTTTACAGGAACGTGCAGGTCAGGCGCATGGACTTTCTTCACCGCAACATCTGCATTCGCAATCATCATTCAGATCATTTATAATGATTTAATAGGTCAAATTTATGACTGTTTCTGCAGTCTTTAAATAACATCAAGTCATCCTGAGAATGACTAGTATTACTGGGAAAGCTACAGTAAACACTATGGTCAGATTATTGCATCTGAAGGCTAAAGGGCAAATACTTTATGAAAGTATGCATAGACAATTGCTTTGTAAACCAAACGTGCAGCCCCATTGCACATGCGTAATGTAATTTTTATTCATTATTCGGGAAACAAGAAATCTCAGTGCAAAAGGACGAATCTGGTATTAGAAAACGTTCACTTTTGTTTTCAAACTGTTGGCATTAATTAGAAATCGACCATAGAAGATAAAGAGATGACGTCACATGTGGCTATGAAGTGAGGGTGAAAATCGGACATATACTTTTGTTTTGTCTTATAAACTGCGATGGTGCATTTTGCATGCATGAATGTGTTAAAATCAAGTAATCGTTAACTAATATTTCTTAATGAAAATATTGTTGAACACAAAAGTAAGATATTTTGAAGAATGTTAGACATTCTTGGTGTCTTGTATCCTTACTATGGAAGTGAAAGGGTGCCGATGCTGCTGGGTTACCTACATTCTCCAAATATTTTCTTATGATAGTCAATGCGGTCTAAAAACTGTTTGGTTACAAGAATTCATCTTAATAATTTTCTATGTTTATCATGTCAAAGAATTAAATACAGGTTTGGAATATCTAGAGAATAATAAATGACAGAAGTTTTATTTTTGCCTGAACCATCCCTTAAACTGATGATTTTTTTATAAAAGTTCAACCATGGACGTTTTTTTTGCGCAGAAGAAACGAGTGAATTCGATGCAAATGAACCAGAAGTGTTGCCCAAATTAAAACATCTCCTTATTCTTTTCTTGACCTTGGCTCATCTCAGCGTGTTCGCAGGAGCCTTTAAAGCACGTCCTGATTAGTTTGGGCTTCAGGGGGCTTTTCCGCTGTTGACGCCTCTACGAAATAATTCCACGGTGTTCTGTAAGTTGTCCCTTTAGTTGTTTCCAGTATTCCCACTGATGTGTCAATATGGTATTGATGAGGACATGAATCGCTGTCAGTGATGCTGGGTTGTTGTAAACAACGCCGTTAGTTACTGACATTCCTCCAAATATCTTCTTCTGTGCGACAGAAAGAAAGGTTTAAATTGAAAACCGGGGGTTAGTAAAAAATTATCACATTTTTGTCCAACTCTTACTTTGAATCTAAGTTGTGCATTAAAACCTAGGATGTGTAAACACAAAAACCGTGCTTCACAACCAAAAACCAGTCATTATTTAACCATGCAAAAGTGCTTTTCTTGTTCCCATGGAATCGTATCAGAATACATTAGAAGGCCAAAACCACTGACGTCTTCATTTAGGGTCTTGACGCCTTGAATGAAGATGTTCATTTTTATGTTTTGAGATCAAACGTCCCCCCAGTGGAAATATGTTATTAAGGGTTTTATTCTAGTTTATCCTCTTCTAAACTCTTTAAAAGCATTTACCCAGCTTTTTTCTAGTCCAAATTGCCCAAAGCCATAAAAACTGTGCGTTTGTGATTATCAAAAACCAAAGTGAATGAGTCACAGGGTGAGGAAATGTTATATAACACTTGTGAACAAACTCTGCCATGGCCTGAGGAGCAAAGCAGGAGAGCGCCAGAAGTTAAGGCCAGGCCGAACCTTTCGGATCATCTGGTCTTATTAGGATTGTGGGCAATTGTTGTCGGAGCAACCCCCTGGTTCGGATGCTCTTATTTGTCTCCTTATCTCTAAAAGTGGGTTTTGACCCATTTTGACCTGAAATGACTCCTTCGAAGACAGATGTGAGATTCGGAGGTTTGCTGCTAAGCTCCAGTCGCTGAGATGTGTAGCAGTGTGTGTAACAGAACACCACAAAATTGTCGGTTATGGCTCTTTAGCGTAATATGCTCAAGTCCTTTCCAAGCATGCGCTGAACCTCGGCCAGCAAACGGGAGATTTTTTTAGGATTATAGGACTAAAGGGCTAGTCCACCCAAAAATGAAGCTTTTGTCACCAATAACACACTCGCTTTTGTTCTAACCTGTATGTAGTTTTGGTTCTAATGAACACAAAGACATTTTGATGAATGCTTGTAACCAATCAATTCCTGAACCACATTCACTTGCATGGTAGGAAAATTAAATATGGGAATCAAAATAAACCATAACATTTTGTTGTTCTACATTAATATTTTAATGTAATTAATATTTCCTCAGTTTTGCATTTGAAATGCACATTAGTTTATACCATAATGCCGAAGTATGAGTCCGGTTTTACACATTACTGCTTAGGCAATGAAAGATATTTTGAAGAATGTTGGCGATTGAGATTTCTAGGACATTGTTGACCACAAAAATGGTTGCCAAATGTGCATCAGCACCATTTTTCAAGTCCGTGTTATAAAAAACAGGTTTAATATATTTTTTCTACCATGTTAAAACTAAGTTGCAAAAATTCTTCAATATATCTTTTCTTATGCTCAGCCGAACGAAGACATGGACAGATTTGGAGCAAATTGAGGTTTGGTACAACATCTCATTTTTGGGGGGACTATTCCTTTAAATTAAGGGTCTACGATTTCTGGTAGTCAATGTTGACAATCAAAATCACCAAAACACGAACCCCTACACCGAAGGGGTTTAACCCCTATTTTGATAGCTCCGCCCCTCACATATGTCATCAGTCGCTCTTGGCTCTTCACATCAAGGAACAGGAAGGCCCCTAACTGCTGATCGGCGGCACGATTGTTTTTGGACTCGGACCCGGCTCAGTTTTCTTAAGAATTTAAGAAAAATCTTAGACCCTGCCTTTAAGGTTCATTCGCCAGCGTTTCTGCTCCTGTTTCCTTATTTGAGTGAAACAGTCGGAAGGGATTTATGTGTTGACCAAATGCTGTCGACAGACTGAAGGTACAGGTGTGTGTAATAACAGGACAGAGAGACTGCCCTACAGCACAGACACGACACACTTGAACAGATGTGAGGCGAGCAGGAAACAGGCCATCATGCCGTTGACCCTGAAATTAGCTTGGTTGTATAATACAGCCCAAAGGATGTACGAGTACAAAATTTCCCGATATAATAAAACAGTAAAGACCGTTTTTAATCACCCGTCCTCGCTCTCGCTGGCTTTTATTCGTTCGTCATATGTAGTTTTAAACATTTGCGCATTAAGTGCCCGCGGACACTTAAAGTTGGACGTTGCTCTCGCTTGCGGCTTCTGTTGCGATGTCGCATAAAATCCCATCTGCTTTTCATCGACCCAGTTACACGTACTGTGTTTCGTCCAAGGAACCCATGATCAGAACCACCACCTTGAGATGTCTCTTGGACGGTCTTGTTTTATTTTTCAACAGAAGAAAAACAAAGCCAGTCCTCTTGTGTAATGTATGTCTCCTCGTTTGTATTTGTGTAATTGTAAACAGAGGCCACAAAAATGCAGAGCTGTCATTTAAAATGTGTTGGCGGCGTTCCTGCGAAAGTGAAGCAACGAGGATGTAATTGAGTTTTCATGAAGCCTGGCTTGGACTCGCAGCTGGCTGAAAAGGTCCAGCCTTGACTCTGACAACTGTGATCTTTCAAAGCTTTGCAATTGGTGTCTTGTGATTGAGTTGTGAGAATTGACAGAATTAGCAGAATGCAGGGAAAAAACGCTGGGTTAAAATAAGGAGAAGGGAGATTTCAAGGGAGGTTACTTAAGGGTATTGCGGCTTGGCCCAGACATTTTTAGAGAAGACAGGGTTGCATTGAGATCTGAGATGATGGATTGTAGGAGATGATGAGGTGTCTCATGATCAGGGCTTTTGAAGTCATATGGAAAGATCTAAAGGTGGAGTATGAAAGTATGATTATTCTAGTTTTCTAGAAATTACTTTTTTTGCTCTCGTTTCGTAATGTTACCATGTGGTTGATTTCCCCCCTTAAAACTAGTCTTTGATTATCAAAATGCAGTTATTTTTCTTCTTAGAAATGCAATTTCCTGCCTTAAAATAGTGTGTATGTAAATCAGATTTAGTATGTAAATACAGATACACGAATATGCAAATTTGCCCCACCTCCTATCAATCTCACACAATCAAACGCTGCTAAAACTGAAAGGGATGACAAATCAATGCAGCCATAATTTCAGAATGAGTCTTTGTGCTCTACTTAAATATATACGCTCAATTCCGGCGTTTTTGACATGACATTTTGCATTACGGACGTCACATAAAAATACTTACAGAATGTAATTGTAACCGGTTTATTGCAGTTAATTGTAACTGTTAATATTATACAAAACTCTTGTTTACAGTATTTAAACAACAGGAAAGTATCAGTCAAGTTTTCTATTTTAAACAAGCAAAAAAAAACTGTGTTATGGATGTGATTTTGGGAGACAACAAATTTCTTAAGATTTATGTAAATTAAAATCCACAAACCAGAATCAAAACTAGCAGAATGTAGAGTTATGTATGTGACAATCCTGGAAATATGGACATTTTTCTTGGAAATTTCATTATTTGGAGAAAACGCAGCAAATACAAATGACACCAAGCATAATTGTTATGTTATTAAGCTACAGCATAGAAAATGAAGTTCATACTAAAATAGTTTTTAGCTCAACACAATGTCATTGAATACAAAACTGCAGATTGTCTGCACACCGGTTTGCTTTACGTTTGAGAAGAATGGATGCAGACACTCTTCAATAGCATGGAATAGCATCCCCCATCAGTGAGGCATAAGAATCAAAGGCTTTGTTCCATGAGAGCAGCGGTCTCCCGCAGAGAGGAAGCAGCAGGGAGTCTTTGGGACTTTGCGGATGGCTGTAATCGCTCTTTTTCCTTCTTTCTTTTTGATTAATCATTTTCTCCGCAGTTTTTGAAACGAAGGAAGATTTGATCCGGCAGCTCTTTGAAATGAAAGGGTTTATCAGCTTAAAAAGTTGTAGGAGCACAAGAGGTCACATCTTTTAAGTGCGGTTTGGATAAATGTGTCCGGTCCGGTTGCTTCATATGCATATGTGATTACTGCGGAAGAAAAGAATAGAGACCCGTTTTCCTGTTTCTATGGGTTGAACTTTAATCCAGACATCAATGTGCAGTGTCAACTGTGTGGATTTTACAGATCAGAGATAAAAGCAGAAGATACACTGGAAGTCATACATTGGAAGTCAATATAGGGTCATTGCTGTTTGATTATCTGCAATTTTCTTAATATTTTCTTGTGTTCGGATGAAAGAAGATCATGCAGGTGTGGAATGACATAAGAGTGAATAAAAGCTGAAACTCCAAGAACTTCTATACAATGTGAAACTGTCGTTTTCACACTAAAGTCAGTCGGCACAAAAAAAGTTAGGCTTGACCAGCAACAGGCCACTCATTAACCCTCCGGCTCCTCCACCCATCGCAGGTGAGCGTGTCTTTCACCACCTGTTCATTCATTAATGACCAGAAGCTTTGTCCGTCTATGGTGCTTTTGCTTTCCTGGCCTGTGTGCAATGTTCTGTTTCTGTATGCACCACTAGCTGCTGATGAAGCTGGGGCTCGACTGGACGGGGTGAACATGCGGCTTGTTTGTTTATACAAGAAGACACGGCATAGAAGGACTGCCTGTTTGACTGCCCAATGCCTCTTGGTCTGTTCGCGGGTTTTGGGATGGCTTGCCTAATGCTGGGTTTAGAATGAGCGACAGCTGCTGATGGGGATGGAAGCCAACCATGGGGGTAGGACAGATGTAATAGTAAATATTGAAAAATCATTTTGGTGTAAACCTTCCCATCAATTTTTCACACTCACTTATCGCTGTATTTTGCGAACCAAAAAATAAGATATTGAATATTGTTTTAGGCCCCTAAGACTCACTTTGACTTCCATTGTGTGGGCCAGAGAGACGTTTCTCAAATCTCTTCTTTGGTGTACCCGTACAATGAAATTCAAAGTGTTGTTTGGTTACCATTATATTCATATAAACAAAAATTGTGCTCCATGGAGGAATATAATATGTATGTGTCTTCCGTGAAACACAAAAAAAATATTTTAAAGGATGTTGTAAGCAAATAGCACCCGCATGGACTTCCGCTATATGTGCCACGGAGACATTTTTCAATATAACTTATTTTTATTTCTAAGGAAGGGTTTTATCCTGCACAACACAAATGAAGATATTTTGAAGAATGATCGTAACCAAACAACACCTGGATTGAGTTTCACTGTATAGTCCACAGGGCCATTTCTGAAAATATCTTCTTTTGTGTTCCACAGAAGAAAGAGTCATATACAGTTTTTAATTCTGCAGAACACAAAAAAGGTACTTCGAAGGTGGTTGTAACCCAGCAAAACCTGCAACAATATTGAGACATTTCTCAATATATATTCTTTTGTGTTCCACAAAAGAAAGAGTCATGTAAAGTTTTAGAATTCTGCACAACACAAAAGAAGATATTCTAAGGAATGTTGGTAACCAAACAACACTCGCATTGACTTCTTTGGTATTGGCAGCAGAGACATTTCTCAAAATCTCTTCTTTTGGGAAGAAAGAGTCATTTACAGTTATTTTCAACTGCAGAACACAAAATAAGCTATTTTGAAAAATGCTCGCCTTGTATTGTCTGGGTACAAAACATAGGGACTTTTTATCAAAATTCTATACATAAGAAAGAATGATATACACTTTTTTTAAATTTTTGTCCCCGTATGCCTTCTCCTAAGAGACATCATGAGTCATTTTTAAGCGTGTAACCCTTAATTATTGTTTTTCACTTTACCCGTGGTTTTCACTCGGACGTCTCACAATCTGGAAAGAAAAGCAAGATCTGTTAAACCAAACATCATTATTCCTCATGACTTGCAGTGATTTGGCATCTTCCAGATCTCTGGGTAATCACAGCAATTAGGTTTCATCACAGAGATTAGCTATGATGTACAACAAGCAGTGTTTGACAGAGGCGGGTTAAACAACGTGGGTGTCTGTTTGTAATACATGGTGAACATGTATCACTAACATGCCTCAAAATCCTCACT
Source organism: Triplophysa yarkandensis (assembly GCA_033220385.1). Lineage (NCBI taxonomy): Eukaryota > Metazoa > Chordata > Actinopteri > Cypriniformes > Nemacheilidae > Triplophysa > Triplophysa yarkandensis. The sequence goes on from CM065675.1 coordinate 3,714,070, forward strand.
TTAATAACCCATAAGCCCTGTAACAATAATAACATCATGACACACAAATCTGGGTGTTTACGTTCCTTCTCTGACAGGTGTTATAAATACTGCACAATTCAGAATCTAAAATCACAGTTCGGGAAAAATCACGAAGCAGCTGCATGCAGCAGACATCCACTAACCATCTACCTTAAAATCATATCCATGGTCATACTTTCTGTTTCTTTTTTTCAATGCTTCATTGTGCACTTAAAGGAACACTACACCTTAAACGGAATATTACAGAACAGAAAAATGACTTTCTTTGTTCTGCGGAACCCAAAAGAAGATATTTTGAAGAACGTTGATATTAAAACAACATCGACCCCCCACTAAACTACATTGTATGGACATTTCTCAAAATATCTTTTGTTTTGTTTTGCAGAAGAAAGTCACATACAGGTTTTGAGTGACATTATAGTTATTAAATTATGTCAGAATTTAGATTTTTTTCGTAGAAGTGCACATTAAAATGTCAATACCTTTATGTAGTATTTCACAAATGGTAAAACTCCATATCTTTTGTTTACTAAGGAAACATGCAGGCACATTTCAGTAATAAATATCCAACACGACCGTGTGTTGTTTCATGACCTCAAGCCTCATGTTATTGTTTTTCAGGTCATTACCGCTATAAAGTTTTACTTCTTCCTGTATGTTATGGCGTCTGTATTTATAGTTTTGAAGTTTCATGCACAAGATTAAATGGTGTCTTTGTGCTGATGTGAGTGAGTATGTGAGAGAGGGCCTACAGAGAGATGTAAAAGGCAGTGTGGGCGAAATAAAAGCCCCCCTCCCACCTCCAGTGAATGCGCAGCTATTCTTCATCTTGCCTTCATTCATTTTATTCTGTCTCTTTTCCCCAGCTGCGAGCCGAGCCAAACTAAATATCTGGCTTGGCCTTAATGCGTGGAATGTTTCTAAAGGGAAAAAGCATAGCAGTTTATGTAAGTGCAGGGATGAATATACTTTATACAGTCAGCTGTGTTTTGCATTTCAGAGATATTTAACAGTGATATATATTTTTTTAGAATGTTAGAATGTTTTTTTCTGTGTGTTGTATTTTTGTCTGTATTGGATGACATAATTGACCTGGTCCCATTTTTATGTAAAAGGGCTGTCAAGCAATAATCGTGATTAATTTCATGATTAAACACACTCAGAATACATATATGTGCATGGTGCATATTAATTCTTTATTTATAAACACATACATTAAAATCATGTATTATATATTTACCCAATATATAGTATGTTTGAAATGTTTATGTATTTATAATTGTAAAATGTATTTCACAATATTTATTTACCATTCATTTTATATTTATCTTTTAATTTACACGTGCACATACATGTGTAGATATATATATATATATATATATATATATGAGTGTGTATGTATGTATGTATGAGAGTATGTATTAATATTTCCGTTAATCTATATTTGTAATAACGTGTTTTAAATATGTTTTTTAAATGCATGTATGTGAAACTTTTATAATTACAGATTAATATGCACAGTACACAGAGAAATATTGCGGTAACACAAACTTAATTATGGATGTGATTAATCGCAATTCATCATTTGACAGCCATAATGTATATTTTTATATAAAATCAATATGTATTGTAGCTTTTTATTGTTATTTGTGGAAGTGTATTAATGATTTCATGAATGCTGTTGCTCTATTAGTATCCAATTGGATAAAGCAATGAAAGGAATGAAACCGGCAAATGTAGATATACGTACGTTGGAAACCATGTCCACCATCCAGATGAAGTAGATGATGGCACTCTTCCAAATGCAGAGGATGGAAGAGACTATGTGTATCTACCCTACTATCAGACGTATAGAGTTTGTTATTAGCTGCTAGGACGCTGCTGAGTCCAATTTGTCCAGTAAAGAGTTGATCAAACTCTGAAATAATTTAGAGACATCACTTTATACGATTATATGTTAAATATTTTTCAACCTTATGTATATTTCTAATAAGTGTTAAACACAATAGGGGACTTTAAACTGTTCCTTTTAAAAATAATACATAAATCAACGTTGAAAACATTACCTTACTCCGATTTGCAACTGTAAGCTTAAAATAATTATTTAGAATTCAAGCTGTCATGTCAGATATCAGTTTGACGTCATCAACACGTGTAAATATTGAAGCCTAATTCAACAAGCCAGAGATCGTAATCAAGATGCAAACGTAAGATTGCAGCTTTAATTTCAGTTAGTTTTGTAACAATATACACAGATTTTTGTTATCTGTCATATACGTGTGTATGCAAACACACACACACACACACACACACACACACACACACACACTAGTCTTTTGAGATCCTGCCATAGGTTACAGGTGTTGCCTCATTCTCTTTCCTTCGGCATTGAACTCCACAATGAAGGTTTCTGCCGTATTGTCTTGGTTTCCAGGTTCCTGCTGTGCGCTTCCATTCTGTCCCGTTTCCTAAATGCCCCTCCCCTCCGAAATTTGAAGAGATATCCATGAGTGGATTTGGTCTTGAAAGGCGAGCCGTCTGTCCTAGAATAGTCTTTTAATTGGAATGCCACAGCCTCATAACTCCAGTTTGTAAAGACGTGTATGGGAAAAATGAAAATCAGAGTCACAAGTCATCCCAGCATGCCGGCCACGCGGAGACGATTATAATTCTTTCCAAAGGGCCGTCTAAGCGTTGATCTTTAAATTGCAGTCACTTCATGTCATAATATAGAATGTCAATTCGCCTATTAACATTTTGTTGGCAGCCATAACTGCAATTACGAGATGAATTATGTCTTCATCCCGGATTGCGCTGATGGCTCATCTTTAGATTTGCTTGGGAATAAGCAGCTGTGTTATTCCGAGAGTTATTTTCCAATGGGCCGCACAGGCCTGCTGTTTCACCGTCAGGGAAACTCGGAAGCGAGCGCACATTCGCAGGCAAACTTTGTGGGATTGCCTCTAACATGAACAGATTTGACTCTTGGTTTTGGGGTTTATACACGGTGGTGAAGTTTGGGTTGTGGGTTCAGGTCATTGCGGTTTTGGTTAAAGTTGTGTAAGCTACTGGACGAGCAGTAACTTTAAAACAACAGTAATGTGTGGGACACGTTTAGTCAGGTTGTCGGTCTGTGTTGACGTGGTTATTTGACACGAGAATGAATTTAAGACTTGGGGAGTTTTAAAAGGGCAGCCAAATGTAATGTGGATATCCACACAACATTGATATCCATTGTGTTGGCACATTTATCAAAATTACTTCTTTTTTTGGGAAGAAAGACTCACATACAGGTTTAAAGTAACATGAGGGAATGAAAGTAAAAATAAACTTCTGTCCATTTAAGAAATAGAAATGGTTTGCAAAATCCGGTAAATAGTATAAACTGCTGCATTATTAATGTAAACTAAAACTGTCTTATGTAAAGTATTGCATTACATATGTTTATTTCTTTTTGATTGTAAGGTTCGTAATAGATTTTTCTGATTGTTTGGAAAAGTTTCTTATGTTTAACATATGTGTATCTTGATTTACGAAAACTTTGTTGACACTTTTACTGCCCCCGCCATGGTGGTTCCTAAGGGCCTGTGCCATCTGAAAACATAAACAACGTTCATGTTTAACTGTGTTTAGGGGTGAGAACAGACACTTAAGTGTGGAGAGGACCGGTTTTAGATTTACTATGCAACAGTGAGGTGAGAAGGCTGAAGGAGGGAGATCTGAACACAAGCTTTGTCTAGTTCTCACCAACCGTTCAGTTTAACATGAGTGTCTTTGACAGCAACACAAAAGAGAAGGACAGACGTCCATCCAATTAAATCTTTTGCTCTTTATTCTATTCCTCATCGATTTCTTAAAGTGTTCTATTCTTGTTTTAAATTTTTTCCTTGTCTTACTGGTTTATTTGGAGGTGTTCAATAATTAAGACATTACATACAATTTACAGCTACTTTCCCATAACTTTCAAATACTTTTCCAACTTATTACTATGGAACAACATTCGTGTTATTCAGTTGTCTTCTGCTTTATAATAAAAGAGGAAATAACAATGTTTAAAAAAAAACGTGTGTCGTTAGACGCTTGGCAGTGCCCATTACATAAACATGTTACCTCCTTTGGCATAGAATCGAGGACGAAACAACTTTGTTTGTGTTGTTGTTTAGGATTAAAACAAGAAAATGTTTGTTGCATTTATTTTTGTCAATTATCAAAATGAAATAAAATAATATCTTCACAATTTCGCTGGAATATGTTACTATTTTACGCAGTCGCTTATTGGTTTATATTCTTATGATTTGCTTTTGAATTAGGATTAGGGGTGGGGTTATTGGATGGTCTTCAGTATTGCTTTAACAATTCATTGTACGAATGAGCCACCTTGCCAAAATAAAAATTCCTGTGGCATTGGATAAAAAAAAAATACATGTGTGATATCTTACATTTCCTGTAAGTATGTAGTTTGTGGCTGTTTCCCTTAATTAGTTGGATGTAATAATACAACATTGATCATATTTGAGGAAGAAGCTCAGGGTTTGTTTGAGAATTTCTTTTAGCCGACTGAATTAATTCACATCTAATGCGGTAGCGGAAAAGCGGTTTACGATCATGAAAAAACCCAAACCGAAAGCAACCTTTCCAACGTGAAGTCACCGTTTTGCAACAATGGCTTCATCCTTGTGAAAGGGGAGGTCTCTTGGACCTTTAATAGACCATCGAGGGAGCTCCACGGGACTCTTCTAACCAACTCTTTATTGCTGGAAAGGTTCCCTGTGGCTCTTAGGAGTTGATGCTCTCTTAGGCTATGAATGCATCCGTGCAACCATTACACACTTTCTCAGGCTCCAACAAAAGACCCTGACGCCCGGCCCCCGTAATCCCCTCTTCTTCTGTCCCATTCATCTACCATTAAACCCCCTCTTAAGGCCAGGCACCCTGCGGTCCTGTCAACATCAGCGGATACCTGCGTTTGTAACCAGCCGGAGTGACCTTGATTTCACATTTTTGCTCCATTCACTGCATTTGGCTGTAAGTCAAGTCAAGTTCAAAGACGGTGGGGGGCTTAGGGATTGACTGGAAATCTGGTGTGTGGAAACAATTAAGTCTACTTGCCAGTTTATTGATCCAAGCATCCAGCTGGTTGGTTGTTTGGGGGGTGGGGGGATGGGTAACAAAGATTTTATAAGGGGCGAAATGCCAGCCAGTTTGAGCTCCTGGTAGGGGAGTCTTCTGTTTCCTGCTGGTATTAACATTCTACTTCAATTTCCACATGTCATCATTCTTAGATAAATGATTCATGCTATTCTGAATTTTTTCAGGTTGATTCGCCTCTGCGTGGTTGGAGAAAACCACAGTAGGAGGAGATAACTACCAAACTGTTGCCAGATCTGTGGTCTTTCCTTTTAGTTTGAATTGCCACTTGAAGGATTTTCTCACACAGATCTGGCAACCCGGATTCATTCATGAGAGGCTGTATAAAAACAAAACCTATAATCAGAAAATTTCGCCAGTAGATCTGCATTTTTAGGTCATACTGTGGATTGACTGGTCTGTCTTAAAGCAGAAACACATGATTTAAGCCTATCCGTTCAACTGCTGGATCTAATGAACCGTGGGGTCTATATCCCATCTGAGCACATTGACAGGTGTCACGGATTAAACTCGCCTTCTGGTCAAGGGCAGATTGCTCCCTCGCTTTTTCCATTCTCTTTGTATTTAGCCCCCTTTGGGTTGTTTTCAGACTTCATTAAAAATTTAATTATTCTCCTTTTAACCCTTCTGAGCGTTAAATTGCCGTTTTTGTTAAATAGGGGAGAGTTAGGGCTGGTAATTGTAGATCAAGGCCAGGGCAGGGGGTTACTGGAATTAGGGGATTTAGGGTTCTGATTGGCAGGGAAGATGCTAAGTTGACCCTGCTGGAAGTCGTCTGGCGCATTTGTTTATGCCTGGCATGGATTTAACCGTGGCATGAGAGAATCTGTTCGATAAAACAGAGTCACATTGCAAACAATTTTACATTATTAAAAGTTCCCTCATTGTTGTTTTAAATAGTTTCGTCTCTTTCTTCCGTGAAACACAAAAGAAGATATTTTGAGAACCATTGATTTTGGCCATGAAGTAAGTCATTGAAGTCCAATGTTATTTGGTTTACCAAAATACTTCAAAATATCTGCTTTTTGGTTGCAAATGAATGAAGTCATATAGTTGTGGAAAGAAATTAAGTTATATAATATTTTTTAGGTCTACAATAACTTAACTAAAAGAATTTGTCAGAAATGTATGGGATTCCAAGTGTGTTGGCATCAAGAATTATTTATTATTTACTTAAACAATGGAAAAAAGTAAATTGTCATTGTTCTTCAAACCAGTATGTTTTTTCTTCTGTGAATATATTTTGAAAAAAGTCAATGTTATTTTTATGATATTTTTGTCAATGATGTCCCACTCGGTTTCCGGTCTTCTTCAAAATATCTACTTTTGTGTTGTTAACATGAATGAAGTCATACAGGTTTGCAATGACATGAGGGGTTGAATTGTAAAAAATATTCTCATTTTAAAGTCAACAAAGAAATTCAGTTGGATTCATGTTGACAAAATGCATAACAAACTGTGGCATCATCCGATTTTCTCTCCAGAATGTTAATATCTAGCATCAAGAAAGTAAATTCCCTGTCCAAATGGAATTGCATCTAACTTTAACGGTTAATACATTCTCTTTCCTATATATATGCAACCTAGGATATAGGATGCCGATTAGCGCCCAACAGTTCTTTGACCTCTTGACCCCTGGCAGCTCCAGAGTGTGAATTTGTCAAAGGTCATTGTTTTGAAAGCATTTGCGTGACGAGGACATTATCAACCCGCTGATGACTGCCAACAAATGAAAAAAATATCCTGGCCCATATCCACTTTTATTCGGTGGAGTTTCGTGGAATAGGGCTTGTTAGGGGATACGTGTACGATCGCCGCTGAATGTTAATCTACATCAGACAAAAGCTATTACAACAATATGATGTGTTGAGAGCTTAGGAGAGCGAGAGACTGTAATCATAATTACAGGCTATTGATTGCTGGCCAAGCTTGCGCTGGAGATTTTAAAGAATGTGTCTCGGTACGAAAGCTCTCTGATGCTCGTGGTGTAGATTTCCTTTTGGCTGAAGGTGGGATGTGATGTTGGCCTGTGATTATGTGTTCAAGCTGTGACCTGCCAGGCTTATTCTTGAGAGCTGAAATATTACAATTTTAATAAGGCAAACCCCTTAACATCATCTTGACGGAAAGCATTGTATTGTTCGGTGTCTTGCAGCATCCAACTAAAGAGACCACAATCTTTGGAGGAGGAATCCAGGTTATTAAAGACTGAAATAATTGCTCACAACTTCTTTCTTTCTGTTTGGCGCTCTTTCTCGTGGGATTTCAAAGGAAAGGCATAGGGAAGGACTAGATTTCTCTTGCATGATTAAGTGGAAGCACTAGTCGGATTGCCACGGTTTATATTCGGAAACATTGCATTTTTGGCTCAGTGTCTCTGGACGAAGGCTTGGGGAGGGAGACTGAGGTTATCCGAGTACAAACTAAATATCACTTATTATGATAAATGAATTGGATTCTCATAATGGCGGCAGTTTGTACTGCGAAAAATGGTTTTATTCAAAAGGTTTGTTTCGTAATAAGCAACCTCAAATTCGCTTTCACCCACAAACCTTCCGTATGTGCAGCAGCTAATGGATAACATCACACCTATAATTAAACAGTGCTTTGAATAAATCAGATAGACATACAGAGTGTTAAATGACACGTATGGATAAGTAGACCACTTCTTTTACTCTTCATATGGACATGGACGATTTACAGGAGATGAAACCGGTTTGCAAAAATTCTGACAGCGTTTCCCACAGGGTATGAAGCAAAAATGACATCACTCAGTATGAGGTTAGTCTGGTTTTTGAATAGGATTGCCCTTGTATTTCAATAAAGGAACAGATCCCCAAAAAGGAAAAAGAAAATATTATGTCATAAATTTACCTAATCTTGTTTGACGTGTGGAATGCAAAGGAAAGGGTGTTGAGAGCCGATCGCCCCAGTCACCATTTAGTTTCATTATATCAAAAAATTACGTGATTGTGAATGGTGAGCAAGCCTATTTTCTTTTTTCCATTAGTGTTTCATTCACTGCTCTTTTCGCTGCATTTGGTTACAGTTTTTAAAAGGGTTTTTGGACATCAGTTAATGCATTAGCTAATGTGATCTAAAAATGACAATACATCTGCAACTCCTTGTAAATTTCAGCATTAATGAATCATTTTTGAAATCATACATTGTATCTGGACCATTGACTACCGTAGTTGAAAAATGTTGTGTAATTTTTTAACACAAAAACAAGCAACTTTGAGAAATGGCTCTGGTCCATACAGTGGGAGTCAATGTTGTCTGGTGATCCATGTTCTTCAAAAAATCTTACTTTGTGTTTTTGCACATGAAAGAAGTCATATAAGGTTGAAATGACATGAGGGCGAATAAAAAAATCTCATTTTTAAATCAACTGTCACTTTGATTGGGATACATCTGTCATATTTTTTGTTCTTTTGTAAGAAATCAAAAGAAGATATTGGGAAGAATTTCGGAAAACAAAAAGTCCTTGAGGACCCTAAGTATAATTTCATTCTTCTAAATATCTCCATTTGTGTTTAACAGAACAAATGATTGTATAATGATTTGGAGCAACCTGTTTTAAGCTAAGTATGACACCATATTTAATGTGAAGTGAAAAAAAGACTAACGAACTACAAAGACTGAATAGTAGAGGTTTATAGAAGGCCGGTTGGCTGTTATTATTAAATGCAAATGAGGCTCAGCTGTTTTCTGAGGCTTGATGGACGGAGTTTGTGGTCTCTGAGGAAATCATGGGTTTATTGGATGGGTTGCATTCAAGATGTTTGATATCAGCATTTAGTGTGAAATTAGTTTAAGATTTTTTTGGGCATCTGTATACAATCTACACACAATCTTGCTCTAAACGGCCATAAGACATTCCAAATGTGATGCTGATGCATCCTTTCAAAAATCAAACTCGGTCGCAGAGATTGAAAAAATATATTATAGGCAAACTAAGATGACCACAAATAAAGAATCAATGCAGCAGATCCCGTGAGGAGTGATTTGCACGTGTGGAAACTTCATTATGAGATCTTACCATCTTCGAGTGACCCAGCAGACTGACGTTTCTTTGTCTGAATCTAGTCTGTGATGCAAGTCTGTTTTTGTCTTTGTGGGTTGCATGGATGCAGTTGACTGACACATTTCCTCAATTAAACAGACAGGCCATTTGTTTTGGCTGTAAGCTCATTATAGGGATAATGGTGACATTGAGCATTTCATTTGCCAAATAGAAACTTAGAGAATGGGAACCAAACCTCGCACTTGAGCCGGACTGGTTCATACTGGAACATTAACCGCCTTCTTAGAATAAATGAGACCACGTCGGACTACGCTTGTACTGCTTAGTAAACGCTTGTACTGCTTAACAATGACTGCGATAGTAAACCCCAAAACGACCTCTTTTCAACCTCTTGTCGTTTGGTTTAAAAAAGAAGCGGCAGGATTTTTTTTCAACAGAACACAAAAGAAGATATTTTGAAGAGTGTTAGTTATATGCAGTATCCATTAACTTGATACCCAGTGTCCATACAAAAGAAGTGCATGGGTGCTTGTACGGTTACCAACATTCTTTAAAATATCTTCGTTTGCTTTCTGCAGGAAGAGAGAATGTTTAACAGGTTTAATATTACAAACTGTTAGTAAATTATGACAACATTTTCATTTTGGGATGAACTATCACTTTATTTGGTACCTTTGCCAGCCTGCCTAATCTGTAAGAGGCAAAACATTTGACTTTAATACAACTTTTTTGAAATATAAATATAAAATATAAATGTTTTAAATGCTTATACATGTAAACATTGTAAGTTAAACCACATCCTTTAGAATTAATCAGGAAGCATTACAACATAAATAAATAAAATACTACTAAAAAAACATTAATTTCACATTACCTAAAACGTAAAAGAATAAAAATGACAATATCGCAGACATTCTTTTCTTTGATTCTAATGTAACATCAGTTCCTTTCTTGATCAATCTAGCATGTCCCACAATCCCCTGGGATAACCATAATGACAGGTGTGGTGTCGGTGGCGACGCTCATGTCTGGCCGCTCACACGGATAGCAGGAAGCATTTCATTTCGAGGCTGCCCATGTGCATTACGCCAAGTGTCATTCAGAAGCTTGTTGGGGAAGCACGCAGGAAGCGATAAATTCCCTTAATCCTGTTAATGTGGAACAGCATTTAATTAGATCCGCTTTGAAGAAAATGAGTCCGACACCTCTGCTTAAAAGGCCTGGATGGGACATACAAGACTTCAGAATGTGTGTGTGGTCGGGGAGCAGTTTTCAAAACTGGATTTATTAACAAAATTCCTTTATGTATAGAGGGGTAGTGACTGACGTCATAAAATAATGTCTGGGCTCCTGTTTTTTAATTTTCGTAGCTTGTCTGGGCAGGAAAGATGCAGGTGTCATCTTATCTCTGGCTGGTTTATACAAGTAAATCATGTATATTCCACAGTAATTGAAACACAATCTGGTACATTGTGCAGTTTTCCACTCGTCCAAAATAGTTTCTTTGTCTGATCAAAGATTATATTGTGTTTGTGGTGTTTGCCAATGATTCGTATCGGAGTTAATCTGAGGCTGATGGGAATCTGATCTGTACGGTAAGATTGCCCGCTACACAGAAATTGGAGACCGTACCGGTTTGTTGCATTATTGTAATTTGTTAAAATTGCTGAAAGGACAAACACTGTCCCCCACTGTGACAATTTTCAAAATGAATGAGGGAAAAAGAATCATCAGGGTTGCTAATTTCATGGATTTCTGTTTTATTTTATCCCTAAATCGTCTATGATTGCTGCAGGCAGTGCCCTATTCCTCTCTCCATCTCTCTCTCTCTCTCTCTCTCTCTCTCTCTCTCTCTCTCTCTCTCTCTCTCTCTCTCTCTCTCTCTCTCTCTCTCTCTCTCTCTCTCTCTCTCTCTCTCTCTCTCTCTCTCTCTCTCTCTCTCTCTCTCTCTCTCTCTCTCTCTCTCTCTCTCTCTCCCTATCTCTGTTAGTCAAGCAAACACACACACGGCCTTTTGTTGGCAGTCAGGTTGCCTTGACATTCTCTGATTTGTTGGCCAGCGGCAGCAGGCGGATTTGCCAAGTTAAAGCTCGTGCGAATCTGCGGTAGACGGGCTCAACAGCACAGGCTTTTGTGTCTGACTCTTTCTGCCGGTTATTTATAAATTGTCAACCTGAAGTGCATTCCAGCCCCTCTGCCAACAGAGCAGTGCCACACTGATGTGTGCTGCTTTTGTGGCGCACTTTCTTAGAGACTCAGAAACACATTTTTAGTTGAATGTTGGTTCTTTAAGACCCGCCACAGTTTAACACACGGGCAATTATACATCACACCTAAAACTTGTGTGTTGTATTTAGTATGTTTGTCACTACATGACGAAATCTGCCATGATGTAACAGAAATGTTTATTAAGTGAGTGTTAATATGGAATTGGCAGGCCCAAAATCCTGTGATTGGATAAAGTCCAAATTAGAGGCGGAGCTTAAGGTTAAACCAAATATTGTTTTAATAAAGTATTCATCCTTTTAAAAACATCTTGAGTGGTTTTGGTTGGTCCCTAGAGAAGTCTAATGCATGACGGCAAAGCCAATGGGGACAATGTTTTTCTTTTACCAACATTCTTCAAAATAACTTTTTTGGTATTTTGTAGAAGTTGTAAAATATGATGATTTTCAACTTTGGGGAAACTATCCCTTTAACTTTAAATGTCGCATAGTTGTAATTTAATACAATTGATATATACAACAAAATATTGCCTATGAAAACCCAGCTCAAGTAATGTCGCATAGTTATAATTTAATACAATTGATATATACAACAAAATATTGCCTATGAAAACCCAGCTCAAGTAATTTCTTGTTACATTTCTTATTTTTTACATACAATTATTTTACACAATGTAAAGAACATTCAGTTATATATATATATATATGTATGTATAAATATATGTATAATATATAATCCTGCTATATTTAATGACTGAGTACGGCTATATCAAAGATTGAAATCACAGTAAAAGTAGTGTCTGAAAGTGAACTTTGATGCTCATTATCTATGAATTTCATTTTCTGAATTTAGCCTTGGTTTTTACTGGCAAGGACACATATGACTGTACATTTTAATGTAACATAAATATATCAGACATCAGACGGATAAACAAATACAGACTTCAAGTTAACTTGAAAACTACTTTATTGTTGTGAATTATAGTACGGTAAAGAGAGAGTTTACACTAACTTAACCCTGACCTCATATGTATTTGATTTCTTTATTTTATTTAAAAATTGTTTATTATATTCAAACAATTTTAAAAACAATTATAGCTTTATTTTTTTCCTAAAATCAGACACTTGAGACGTGAGATGCTAAAAAAAACTTCGAGACCAAATTAAATGACTTCTATCTAAAGCAATTGCCTGTTCCAAGCAAGTAAAAAAAATATGCCACACCGCCGGTGGACACACGACTAGTGTTTATAATTGTGACTTTGGCTATATTGCTAAAGACTACTGACATTTTTATGTCTTATTGCAGTTTTACAAGCACCACTTGTGGTCATTTCAAATTGTTACCTTACTGCAGAAAGTCAGCCAGAATCTCACGTGGACTTTTTACGAAGAACACTCATATTGTAGGCCATAAGCCACAGTATCCGTATTTCTCTTTTTTTACTTTCTCTGCTGTTTTCATTTTCTTTCCATCCTGTCCCCGGGGAGCTCTTTATCTCCAGCGGTGGAAAACATTAATCACTTTACGAGACGAACGTTTAGGCCCGGTGGCACGGTCGTGTTTTCAGCCTCTATACACACGTCTTCCAGCCATGCACAGGAAAAAAATCTTATGTAAACAGTGGAATTGTGGTTCATGGTTAAATTATTCTTTACACAGTGTATAAGGCATTGTAAAACAGTATATTAATGTTTTTGAAAGGCAAAGGCGTTGTTAAGGATTGGGCATTTTTTCAGTCTGCTGAAGGAATTCTGGATCGAGTTGGACCGCAGCACTAGGCGCTCCCTTTCCTTCCTGTGTTAATAGTTTAGCGTTCTACAAGGTTCACAGAGCAAGTACACAGTGCCTAAAGGAACACGGAGGCGAAACAATTGAGTGTGTTTATCTGTGCCTATTTGCTCGCATTAAAGGGTCCGGGACCCACCCGCAATACTTCAAGGACACTACTTTAAATCCACTTCACAGGGCCAATAAACACACCGTATAGTACTTGAAACCCCGACCTCTTTCTACTCCGTTTATTTTTCCCATGTTTCCCTTCCCTTAAAATAGTCCTTCTTGATATTTCTCACTACTAGGGTTGTTTTTGTTGTATAGTTAAAGTAATTTTGTCCTCCACTCGTCATTTCAAACCTGTATGAGTTAAGTTCTTAAGCAGAACACAAAAGAAGATATTTTGGAGAATGTTGGGAACATACACTCATTCACTTGCATTGGTGTTAATTCCATAAATTAGAAGTAAATGGGTTCAAGTGCTGTCTGGTTACCAACCTTCTTCAAAATATCTTCTTTGTATTCTGCATGATTATTATCATCGTGCCCGCCTGAAATTACAAGGTCTAGTGAATGGCAGGATTTAAAATATAGGGTGAATCACTTTAAAAGTGTGCTTCAAAATATGTCAATCACTCTTTCTACTGTGGAGCACAGAAAGATATTTCGAGAAATATCTTTGTGGTTTTGTATGCATACAACGAAAGTCAGTAGGGGCAAATGTTATTTAAAATATCTTCTTCTGGCTGTGGATAACAGGCAAAGGTTACGTCAGCTGTCAAAATTCATGAACCGCTATACAAAAGTGGCTCCAGTACTTTTCTACACTATTCCGCTTCAGTGACTTAGGACTTAAGACTGATTTATAGAGGAAAAGGGCCAGTAAGTCAACTAAGGACTTGGGAGAGAAATAAAAGGGGAACATTTGGTCTACAAGCTGGAAACTTAACCTCGTCTGAGTATTATATTTGGTAAAATTTTTACACCTCCTCATTTGGTGGATACTTTAAATAAAATGAAAATGACATTTTTGACATCATTAGCGAATACCACAATTCTTTGTCTTCACTTCTTTGTAAACATGCAGTACACAAACAACACCCACTTCTTTTTAAAGGGATAGTTCACCCAAAAAGGAAAATTCTGTAATAAAATACTGTAGTTATTCCACTACGATACATTGTTTAACAGAGAAAATCATATGCTTGTAACCCATTGACAACCCTTTTAGGATATTTAAGAATGGTTTTAAACTTTTTGTAGTCTGACATTCTTAAAAACATCCCTTTTGGTGTTCAATAAAATAAATTAAGATATTTATTGAAAGTTGTTAACTAAGCTGTTTTGGGTCACCATTGATTTCTATGGTAGTCTCTTGTCCTAACATGGGAGTCAATGGCGACCTAAAATTAATTTTTCATGTTAATACACTGAAAAAATGGTTTGTTGGAATTACTTGATTTTATCATGTACATCAGTTCCATATAATTAAATAAAGTCAAATGAACAACTAAATGTAATCTTGTGAAAAACCAATAGAAAATGTACTAATCCAACAACCCATTTTTGTCAATGTAGGAAAACAACATAATGCTTAAAAAAGCTACAAATTTCCTAATTGCTTGAATAATCCATTTAATGGTCACGGAGGTTCAGGCTGAAGATGTTAGAACAAAGAATCTTCGTGATCTCTGACCCCGGCTGTAGGTGATGAGAGGTCGGAGCTCATCCTCACTATGCTGCTTGTGATGTGTTTCCTTTTAAGCGTACTTCAATGCTGCTCATGTTACGAAGACTCCGTTGGTTCTCCTTACGTCTGTGTCTTACATTTAGAACAGGCTCTTAGCTCTGTGAAGGCTGCATGTGTTTATTTAAAGACGCCTCTATGTTTGTTTCCGAGTAATAAGGGGCTTGTGGTTCGAAGGGGTGCAGGGGTTGTGTCGGGTTAACCGGTGTGTATGTTTTAAGGCCAGATTGTCTTTGCTTCTGTGCTATAAGCTGTGACCTACGCCACCCTTCACCTTCGCAGCCCACAACGGACCAGAGCCGAGAGCTTACCAGCTGCCTCGAGTGACCCTGAAAGTCTGCTCTCAGCTGTCTGCATCTTTCCCTTTATAGGGGACACACATACACATTTACTGAACTCCCCCCTCTTTTTAAAGGAATAGTTCAATAAAAAATTAAAATGATGTTGTAAATTACTAATTCCCTAGTTGTCAAAAAAGCATTAGGATGAATTCTTGTAAACAAGCAGGTCTTGGACACCATTGACTACCCTAGTACAATAATTAAAAATCAATGACAAAAACAGACCAGAACTAAAATGAAAAAAATATTTTTCATGCGGCTTAACTAAATAATATCTTTTAAAGCGTACAATATTTATTTCTCTTAAAATATATAAATATTTTAAAAGTTATGAAATTAAAAAAATTGTTTCTTTAACAAATAAATATTTTAATATACATCTGTATTTTTGGTGAATTGAAATGGAATTATTTATGTTGATCAGATTGTCTTATTTGTACTAGCCTTAACTCAAAATTCAAATAGTGTATTTATTTGATATCAAAGCTTTAAAAAATTTAATCTTTTTAAAAAATTTAATTGTTTCACATGAAAACACAGTTAAAAATTGAGTGTTAATTTTTTCAGAACATCTTCATAAAACAATAAAATAACAAGGTATTTATATCTATATTACTATAAGTTCTAGGACCAGTTCAACCACAAGCTTTAACCTAACCAGCTTGGTTGAAAAACGATCAAAACTGAAAACTGGCATTTTGGGCATCGCTTTCCCATACAGGCACTCATACGTATGAATCTTATCTCAAAGAGCGGCAGAAGTACTTCAAAAGTTGGGTTTTCATAATTTGGAGGTGAATGCCTGTGACCCGATCGTCGTTGTAATCTGCTTTGTGGAAGTGTCAAATTCTTATCTGATTACATAGAGCTGCTCTGGGGTCAGTGATTTGGATGTGTTTGTATGTGTGTCGAAAAAGATGAGGTTTGACCAGATGTGCATCACATCCAGAATCAGCTTCTAAGCCTGAAGCCACAGAAAACAGATGTGCTGTTTAATGGGCGAAAGAAGAGAAGAGGAAACAACTTAATGGACAGAAATAAAATGTCACAGTGAAATCTGATGTCTCAGCATGATTCTAATGCCGCACGGTTAACAAATGCAAATATGATGTTGTTTAAAATATGGAGTGCGAAACAATTAAGAATTCGTCGCCTTTAACGCCATCCGAATTTGATGTATAGTGTGCCTGTAGATTCCTCTTAAGTTGCACTCAAAGCTAAAGAACCTCCTCTTGTCAGGGTCCTGTAGTTACTTTATGAAGCTGTGCAGCCCACCGAACATTTCTTGAGATTTACAATGCCCTGGAGATTCAGAGATGGCCTGTACACTGAGGATGTTCAGCTTTGGTGGTTGTAGGGAGGAACCTTAAAATAAAACTGTCTCCTTAAGACGAATGGCTGTTTGGTTTGCAAGCTGCTATGTGAAGACACATCATCGCATTTTTTGTCAACTTTATGTTCGATGAGTTAATGTGTAGCCATTGGTGCTTTGGTATAAAATCGCTCATTTTTCTTTATTTCAGAAGCAAAGTAGTGGGTGTTCAAAAAAGGTTAGACTGAGGTGACAGATAAACCCCTTATAAACCTAAACGTGTCTATTGCATTAGGCTGATATTCGCAGGATGGATTTATCAGCACTTGGCATCTGTGGGTAAGCTTTTAGATGCGTCGGGATTGGAAAGAGGATGAGTGTGTAGGAGGATTAAGCTCTTGTTTCTGCAGGGTCTTTGCCACCCACCTCTGCGAACAGTATTGCGTTACCCTTTCTGCAGGGTGTGATGTGAATTAGTGTTGGCAGGAACAAGGAGCTATGAAAAACATGCTTTTAGTCGGCCTTTCCTGCCAATGAGAGACACCATTGTAAGATGAACTGCGTGCCCGGTAGCAAGGCCTAGCCTGGTTGGTGTCATGCCAGCTTAGGCAGCCAGAAACGTGGTGAGAGGTGCTTCTACGAAGTCAAATCACACCTGTGTGAATGTGAAGTCCTGCAGCGTATGACATCATCGGAGTAGAGACATTATTTACTGAGACGGGTGACGGATATTTAACCCCTTGGTCGCTTTTATTTGTTCTCATAGATCAAAATATGTATTTATATACATGTTTTCTAGTTCAAGTTTAAATGGTGCCTTCATATTGCCAGCTTACAAAACAGTAAAATTTTTGGCATTTCACATGCCGTCATGACTCTTGAAATATACAACTTTGGAAAAACAGTACAACAGTTAAAAAAAATATAATCCTTAATATAGAAACAATTTAAATTGTGTTTACCACTCTTACCACAAAAATAAGCGTTTCTTCATAAAAGTGCCATTTAAAAATTTTTACATTTTCTGAATTTATTTTTTGCATACATTATGACAATTAAATCAATTAAATAATAACAGTTCTACCAAATTCCTATTTAAAAAAATACAATGAATGATTATTTGCTTTCAAATGAAGCAGCAGAAATTCAATGTTTTCTGACCTTGAATAAAAACATTTTATGTAGTACATTAAGTTATTATAAATAAAACTGCATTTACAAAATAAGGCACAAATATCTTTACTAAGAAAAGTTAAGCATAAAAACATAATTTAGATTTTTGTTTTGGACGACGGTCATTCCTGAGGTTAGCTGTTATTGAAATTCAGTTGGCGTTGTAATGCAGTAACCAAAAAATAACACAAAAATTGTGTTAAAAGACAGAAATGGAGTAAGAGAAAGTGCTTTGTGCTATGAGCTTTCTGGATTTAAAAAATGAAAATCCTGTAATGTGATTTCAAACATGTATAGCTTTGCCATCTGCAGTATACAAAACAAGATATTCTGAAGAATGATGGTAACTGAACACTATTGACTTTTCCATAATAGGGAAGTGAATGGGGGACACTTACGTTCGTTTACCGGCATTCTTTAAAATATCTTCTTTTGTGTAACCACATCAAATCAAAACAGAAGAACCCAAAATGCTTATGAAATCATGTAAATGTATATAAATAGGGTTGAACTATTCCTGCAGTGTAAACAGCAATAGATTACGGAGTCCTGCAAAGCAAACTGTTTGGGATTAGAGCTTTTGATGCAGAATCCATTTCATAACACAGTTTGGTTTGTTTAGTTGTAATAAAAATGTATTCCCTATGAGTTCCACCAAGGAACTGCTTCCAGGTCTGCCAAAGTAATGATTTAGTGTATTATGTTTTGCAATTTGTAAAGGCAGTGTGGCATCATTTGTGCACGAAACAAGTTATACAGCTCCAAACATGGCTTCCCTTGCTGGCACCTTAAAAAAGGGCATAGTAGGTATGGGCACGAAAGACAACCATTGCCACACGTTCCTAGCAGAAGTGTCTGTGTCCATGTAACGTTGGCCTTCAGTACTTAACCATATGCCGTGAAGTCCTGGAGTGTGACAGGGGAACAAACACCCCCCAGGCCGCTGTGACTTCTCACCCTTCCCCACTAGCAAACGGGATTTGTTACAGACAATGCAGGGTATCGCTGTAAAGCCTTGCTTATAACACTCCCACAATTCCTTTCATTTTTCACTAAGTAAAATCTTGCACTAACACCCCTTCCATTGAGCACCCGAGTGTGGATTAAGCTTGCTTTTATAGAAAACCACTTTTGTACGTCTGCGTCTAATGCCGGAGCAACACCCGCTCTCTCTTTTCTCCGACTCCATCTGTGTCACTTCATTTCATTTTTTTTCCGTAGCGTCTGCGTCTTCTATTTTATTTTGTTCCCCTCTCTCCCTCGTGACACTCCGGCACCTGTTTTTCTCACTAAAGCATAAATTTATCTCTGAATTATTACCCCAAATGTGCCTGCCACTCTGACATGTCCTGACCGGGCTGTTTCCATGGCAACCAAGCCCTTCTATCCAAAAGCAATTTAGCCCGCGCTTCGACGGGCACTGTGCCTATGCCGTCATCGGCCGGGCCAATGAATATTTTAGCCTGTAAATATGATACAGTAATATCACGCTGCTTTTAAGGGACGGGTCGGGGATAACTGAGCATATTCCTTAAGATTTCTTAATGTCCCTTGATGGAGGTCATACAGACGTTCTTGCTTTGTGATGAAGTAAATGCGGGCGAGAGAGGCCTGCTACGCTCATCAGAAAGGCTTGAAATGTACACAGTGTTCCTGACATCCCTCTCTCTCTCTCTCTCTCTATCTCTATCTCTATCTCTATCTCTCTCTCTCTCTCTCTCTCTCTCTCTATCTCTATCTCTATCTCTATCTCTATCTCTATCTCTATCTCTATCTCTCTCTCTCTCTCTCTCTCTCTCTCTCTCTCTCTCTCTCTCTCTTTTAGTATGAAGTAGGAACTATTTCCAGACTTGTACTTTACTTATTTTTTGCCATGACTCAGTGACTGAAGACTCTTACTAAATGAAATGCAGTATGTTATTTCACTTCAGATCGCGACATTTTTATCTCAGTCCTCAAATCTTTCGTTTGAATCACATTGGAGAAGATGGGATATAATGCTGGATGTCATAGTCTCGAAATCCAACGCTTTTCTATATATTTTTTTAATTCTCTGCTTTTATCAGATGAGGCAATAAGATTGTCTCAGATATTAAAACATCTTCTCTATCCTCAGAAGTTATATCCTAGATCGCTTATAAAATTATTATTTGTAATTTTAGGATGGTGTTACTCATATTGATCAGAATATCTTTGATCATTTAAGCATAAAGGGAGATATTTGGAAGAATGTTACCAACTGTGATTTCTGGGTTACCATTAGCCACCACAGTTGATAAAATGTTATACATTTTAGTTCTATTGAACACAAAAACATAATGTGGTGCACCTCAGACTACCATTTATTTTTTAACCTATGGGTGTCCATGGTGAATTCTCATTTGTTAGCATTCTTCCAAATGTATTCGTATGTGATGAATTGAGCAAAGAACTTTATACAAGTTGTAACATCTTGAGGTTCAAGATTTCAAGACCGAATTTAAATTTTTGGGTGGAGTATCCCTTTAACATATTGGTAAAATGATCTTGAGTTAGAAGCGATAATGATATTTGTAATGGAGTAATGAGGTTTAACTTTTGTGTTCTGCACCAGCTGGTATGCACGTCTTCCCTTAAAAGGTGAAAATCCAATCAAGGAAACATGATTTCGATTTTACTGCCCATATGCTGTTCTGCTTTTATAAGTAGATTGGACGGTTTATCTGATGCCAGTACTGTAGCAATCTCAAGTGTGCAATAACGATAAATTCACAATGAAGGCCCATTGGCAACTGGACTGTTCTTGCAGATATCTTGATCTTGATGTGTATTATTAATAAGAAGATTAAAGGATGGGGAGGCTGTTTGTCCAAAGGACTCCTGCCAGAAACTTGACAAGCCTTTAGGTCCCACTGTACCGCTTCCATGAAAGGAATACGAGGTCGTCTGAGTCAAGGTATCCGCACGCTTCTGTGGAAGCACTCGGGGATGAATTGCGATGCCAGCTTTATTGTCTAAACCTGTAGCGCTTCAGCGCTTTCTTTTAAGTGTTCGCCAAAAACGTCCAAGCTAATGTTTTCATTTTCTTTTGAAGTGGAAGAGTGTGCCAATCTCAAAAGGGATGGATGAGCACCGTACATGCGTTCCTTTGTTGCCCACGTTGTATAGCGGGTGTTCTTTGAAGCTGTAGTGTGTGGCACTGCTTCTTGGCACGTGCCCCTGCTTCTGCTCCTTTCTGGTGAAAGTGGATCCGATCATGCAATGGGTCTGTAGTTTTGTGAAGAAATCGGTTGAGTGCAATTGTGCTTTTTTAGGTATTTTTTATTTTTTATTTTTAGTGTTTAGTTGCCATAACCCTCAAGGTATAAAGTTCTGTCCAATGGCATTCAGCTATCATGGCAAAATTTACTTTGTATGTTGTTCGGCCCCACAAATGAGATACATTTTTAACGCAACTGACGAATGGATGAAAAAGCATATATTTTTGGTTGTTTTATTTATCCACATTTAAAACATAGTAAACATTTCTATAAAATGGTATGTTTTTTTATTTTAGTATTATGTCCATTAAAAGGTTATATTTTGGTATTTGTATGTTTTGTTCTATTTCACTCTATTTTTGTTTTTCAGTAAAATTAATGGTAATAGTAACGTTAATATAATTGGATAATACGATTTTATCCCTTGTGTCATTTAACATGTAAGACCACTGAATTCTATTATAAAACACGATTTTCTTAAGATGTACCCAGTTGCTATCGTTGTGTATATACTTCACACTGTCCTTTTGAAAATTATATTTTATATGAACTCTCCCTCTCTCTCTTTGTTGCTAACCTCTTGTTGTTTTTCATTACCACAACCATGTTCGATCCATTTGTGGTCCTTTCGTCCTGGCTCGGGCTTGTGTGTGTGTGTTTGAGTGAAAGCGATGTATGGTTAATGTGCACTGAGGTTGTTAAAAGGGTCACAGCGGGTAATATTGGCACAATGGGGCCTAGCTCTTAGTAGAGAAACAAAGCCAGCCATAGATAATGGTTATAAAAAAACGTTACTGACAGTTTGTTGCTCATCTCTGTGGCCAATTCCGTTTCTGTTCTCCTGAGAGTTTATAAATCTTGAATTACATAAAAATTAAAAAAAATGAATAACTCAACAAAGAAAAAATTTACATTAATATGCATACAAGCCTGCTATTAAAAAAGGTAGTTTTTCTACTTGTTACTGCAGTAACCACGTGCAGAACGTAAATTGGTGTAAATCATCGTTATTTTGTGCGGTACTATTGTTGATGATTAATTATTATTATGGGGACTGACGTAGGCAGGTGATGTCACCATGATGTGGTTTCCAGCCATCACCTTCAGCATAATGTAAATTATGTGAATTGAGATGCTCTCTAGCTTTATAATCTCAGTCGTGAGTGATTCACCAGCACGGCTGTGAAAGATTTAAATACTGTTACACTTCAGATCATCGGATGGAAGTGAGCTGATTTGATTAGCTTGCTTTTTCAGTTATTCTTCACATTTGGTTTTGTGCAGGTGCACACTGAAAGCAAAGTTTATGTTGTCTTTACATAGCACCTTGGTAGATATTTGAAAGTAAGTTGGATACCGAACAGCGAAACCACTTTTACTGGAACCAATGCAAGTAATAGTGGGCAGGTTCGTTTACAAACATTTTTCTAAATATTTCTTTTGTGTTTGTATCAAACAAACAATAAGTTGGACCTTATTAAACTTAATGCATTTTATGTAATCATTATCATACTAAACAACCATATCAATTGTTTATAAAAGTGACCAAAGCTTCATGATGTCCACAAATCAAACACACTACAGTTTCCCCTCTTAATACAGACAGAATGCGTTCATCTGTTGATGTCTTTAGAGAACTCTTTGACCTCTAAAACATGTCAACATTTATCACCTTGCGTGTCTTTCCATAATTGACGGTTTGCATGGCTTTCAAACAGAGAGTGTTTTTATCGCCACTAAAAGTGATGGGAAGCCGTTGACACGGCTGATCACGAACCTGTCTTTCATTTCATATTACCTTTCTCCCTCATCCACTCGCTCACACAGCTGTCTTTTAGCCTCCAGGCAAGCCTTTGTGTCCACCTGTCTTCTCTTACTGCTCAATATCAGCAGTCAAAGCCCAAACACACAGCTGTATCACATTCATAGGTGTGTGTGTGTGTGTGTGTGTGTGTGTGTGTGTGTGTGTGTGTGTGTGTGTGTGTGTGTGTGTGTGTGTGTGTGTGTGTGTGTGTGTGTGTGTGTGTGTGTGTGTGTTTGTGTGTGTGTGTGTGTGTCTGTGAGTGTGCGTGTGTGCAAGGCTGTGTGTGTGTGCATGCAAAAGCAGAAGTGTGGTTACTTGAGATGGTCTTATAAGTTCATGGCCTTTAGTCTGACGCACATTTATAATTGAAGGTATAAATATAACTAGCAATTGTGCCTTGATTCATTCATTGCTGATTGAACATAAAAACCTAAATAATTAATAATGATGAAAACATTTATTTGTAATAAATTAGTATAAAAATACTTGAAATTTCATCATATGAAATTGTCCTGATTGCAGCAGCTCGGGCTACCCACGTTAGTGCTATAAGATATTTTGAAATTATTAAATATTACGCAATAATTAACATATCGAATGTCTATGTTATACATTTTCATATTAACCTTTAAAACATTATTTGGCCACATCTCCACCGTCTGTTTAGTTTGGTTTTTTAGTTAGCCATGTTTCTATCATATCTTTTGAAATCTCTTTATGCAAACATTTCCAAGTTAATATTAAGATGCAGATTTTTGTTGCGGGTAAAGAATAATTCACATTAATGTATATCTCGATTTAAAGCCCTTATATATCTATAGCCCACATTTATCAATAAAACATTCTCTGAAGAACCTTAACATTAAGTGTTAGTTAAATCATTCATACCTGTAGTTACTGTGTTCATGCCCTACATGTTTCACATCAGTTGGCTGTGGTTTCTGTAGTTTTTCTTCACAGGCCACTTTCATCCTTTACACCTTCACACGCTCACATTCTCAATAATTCACCAGGTTCTTTCTCAACGAGAGAAGATGAATATGATGGCAGTGCCCGCAGCCCCTGAGACTACACTCAAGCAAACGTCTTTGTGTTTAATCGCTGGCTTTTTAGCCCGTGTGGCACGTTTTGAGAGAGCCGCTTCTCTTGACTTTCCTCTGATGCTCAGATGTCTCTTTAAAGTTGAATCAGCCCTGTAGCTGTTTGATTCTGGCCCTCATCTCGCTTCGGCTCCGAATAGCATTTAATTCAATTCGACACATTTCCAAGTCTCTTTATAGTTCATAGAGAAAGGAGGCTGTTTAAACTCTCTTCTGCTTGTTTTGTAGTCTATTTTTAAACTTCACGTGGACTTTTAAAGATGGGAAATTAATGACTGTATCCCCAATGGTTGAAAAGATGCTGTTATTTTTTTTTTAGAAAGATGAGAGATTTGAGATGATTTATACTTCAACATGTATGAGTGCAGCAATAGAAATCCCATTGTTCCATCAACATCATATTTACAACATTTACAATATAGATAATACATTCAGGCACGATCATTTCTATGTATGCATTTGACAGAGGTTGACATCTTAAAATTGACGTCATGACTCACATATGCGCAACTTTTTCACGTTTTAAGTTTTAATGTCTTTGCTTTTTCTGTTTGTAGATGAAACTTTGGAACAAGTACAAGGTGACCAGTATTCCGTCTTTGGTGTTCATCGATGCAGCCACAGGAAAGGTGGTATGTAGGAACGGCCTTTTGGTGGTGCGAGATGATCCAAAAGGTACCAGTTTCTCCAATTTCCATTTATTAATACCTTCAATACAATTTTGCTCCAGTGCAGCTTTAGATTGGAATTACAATTCCTAGTTGTTAAATATTGTTGTAGATAGAATATTAAAGCTAATTTACATAATGTCTTTACAAATGTAAACCAGCCACATAATATCGATGTCATTATCACCTTATGTGTTTAATTTATATTCATATATAATGGTAGAAATTGAACGTTGCTGATGACGGTTGCGAAAATTCATCATATGATCATCGCAGAACTCACATTCAATGTAGTCAACCTTAAAGGTAGGGTCGATGACATTTCATAGTCGGGTTCAAGTCCAAAACTATCGTGCAGCCAATCAGCAGTAAGGGGCGTGTCTTTTTTTGATGTGGAGAGGAACATCAGCCAAGAGTGACAGATGACATATGTCAGGGGCGCAGCTATAAAAAAAGGTGCGAGACCCTTTTGGTGTAGGGGCGTGTTTGATTTGGCGATTTCGAATCTCAACATTGAATTCCAGAAATCGTAGACCCTGCCTTTAACTGTGAAATATTAACTCAATGGTCCATAAAGCACAGCCTCTATTAGACAACACTGCCATGCGGGATTGATGAATTGATGTGATGACATGAGGCTTAGCTAAGAGTTTTTGTTTAGAAGCATGTGAGAACAGGAATATGTGGTGTGTATATATATATGTAAACGAGTAAACAGATGTCAGTACAAGAGAAGGTTCAGCCGTCAGTGGCTTTAATGCAGTGTAAAGAAGCCTTATGTAACAAAAGGCCTCTGGCTGAATATGTGGGAGTTTAAAACCACAGCAACAGTAGCAACAACTTGGTGCTTTGTAACCAGTTGAGCTAAGGAACACCGTAGGAAAGATCCACCTTTACATTAAAACTTCCATCAGCTTTAGGCCTGAAACATGTGGTTTGAAAGAAGGACCGTGAAGGGCACATAAATTTATTTTCATGTACATAACCATTTTTACAGTATCTTATAAATCGCCTGAATTTAAAGTAGTTATTCTCAGATGGAGCTTTTTAAATAAAACTTTACCTTAAACAATTTTGGAATATGTTTGTTTGTTGAATTAACTAAAGTAGATGCGTTTTAATCTCAGTTGGCATTACCTAGACATTTGTCAATCCAGAAAAATCGTTACAGCATATGACTTTATCATCTCATATGATATTATCAGGTAAGATTCTTTCACATTGTTAATCCTATTAAAGGCTTTGTTTGGATTAGTGTTCGTAGCCTTCATTGGCTTTTTATCATTTGTCATGTACTTGTAATTGTTGTTAAATGCATAATAAATGAATAAAATGTTGGGATGAGTTCTACAATTTGTCGGTTAAAAAGAGAGGACAAATGTGTTAATGTCATTTTAGCATAAATTAGACACTGGAAAATTGAGGAAAATCTTTATAACTTAATCAGACATTGCCATCAATTACAGGAAAACATCAATACCATTTTAACAAAATGGTAGCGCGAACATGTCATTGCATTACATCTGTTGCATTATGGGAAATGGAGCGTTTGCCTCATCTTATAAATGGAAAATGCATCTGCTCCTATTGTGCTTTTGGCATACTGAGTAAAGGCGCATTGGATTGTATGAATGACACATAAATGTGTTTAATAGCTGTGGCTGTGCTAGAGTGAATAGAGGATTGTGTGACAATAATCATAGTCATGCCTGTTCTCCATGTCCTGCAGGCCTGGAGTTCCCCTGGGGGCCAAAGCCCTTTGCAGAGGTGGTGGCGGGGCCCTTGCTCAGGAACAACCGACAGACAACAGACACCAGTGCCCTGGAGGAATCCTACGTGGGAGTTTACTTCTCCGCCCATTGGGTGAGTTGGATTTGTGTGTGCAACTGTTTTGTAGGAGTTCGATTCTGCAAGAGAGATTTCGGGATGGGGTTTTGGATAATTTCCCCTTGGGTCGTGACTGCGTTAAGTGTCAGCTCAATTGTCATGGCATTCCTCCAAAGAGCAACAGGAGATGAGGGTGATCCAGTGATGGGGGAGGGTGTTCTGTGGGCACCACTGTTTCTTTTCGTTTTCCCACAATTGGAAAACTTTTCCACAGACACCCTGTTATTTCCTACCATAAAAGTCATTTCCTCACCCTTTACACTCAGGCCAGCACATGACGCACAAATCGAAAGTTGAAGCGTTTCATGACTGGCACCGTACAGAATGGCTGTCTGTCCGTGCCAGCCCACAGTGTGGCAGGATCTTGTTTTTCCAGTCTCCTTCTTTTCTAAACCCAGACAAATTGTGAAGATGAGCCACAAACCAGGCTTTATATCTTAGTTTATTATTCTAACACCACATTCCATACTACTATCCAGCCTAAAGTAAAGCTCTATTAAAGTCACATTATAGGTCTAAGGGGTGACCTCCAGTAGGGGGGTTTTGTTATACAGTTGGTTCAGTTATGCTTTTTTGTTTTGTTGAATGGTCACCTAAAGTAATCTCAGAAACGGAGTAATAGTGGGAATTGTTGTAAAAAGAGGCTATTTTTTTCCTCTTAAAGATACTTAAAACTATACAGAAACAATGAAAGAATATTTTGGTCTTTTCCACAAAAAGCACAATATTAAGTAAGGCTTTAAATTTCCCAAGAAAACCCTGAAATGTTATTTATAAAAGTAATATTGCTTCACTAGTAATAATAACAATAATAATAATAATAAATTATTTTGGTATCAATCATTATTATTGTTACAGCTATTATTATTGTTATTATTATATGACTGTTACTTTTATTGCATTTTCTGTAAAATGCTTTGCAATAGGATAAAACACCAGCAACACATTAACGGGCATTAGTAAACATTTATTTTTTGTAATCTGACAAAATAATATTATTACTAAATTAAATAAAATGAATGATTTGAATAAATTAAATGTAAATTTACAGTGTGACTTATCCATTTTAATATTCTTCTATGTTGCTATCTATTACTAAATTATTTATGATGCTATGAACATTAAGTGTCATTTTCAGCATTAAATCTATCTGCCATGTGACTGCCGTATGACATATAAGATAGTTTGGTGATAATGTTTATTAATAAAAACATCGTTGATGTTTTGTGAAATTGTTTGGATCAATTTGACAAGGTAATTGGGTATGTTATTTATTTTCCTTTGATGTTTTTACTTATAAATGTATTTATGTGTTTTAGTCTTGACTTTAATTATGCATTTCTTAAAAAGATAGTGTATTAAATATGTGGAGTAACATTTTACTACAGGTATATGTAAGTACCTGTGTATGTAATGAAAATCCTGATGTGCATGCTAAGATTCATGTTTTTTTTATATTGGAGTGGACCAAGCATCTGTCAGGTTTTTTTTTTCGTGAGGTAGTGCACACAAGTATTGTTCTTCATGACCCATCACTAAATATCTAGTTTAAATAAAAAGTTCTTAGTTCTTAACCATAAAAAGCTTCAATTTGGACCAGGCTTTAGTGAGATTACATGAGACGAGAGTCTCTTAAAGATAGTGGAATGAAGCATCTTGACTGTGTGTAGCACCGGAAAGCCTCCAAGCCATAAAAGAGTGGATGATGTTAAAAGCTCTTCAAGACCCTAGTTTGATGTATTTATTTTTTTTTTTCTTGCTGAGTGCTGATCTGCCGAGAGAGTAATATTAAGTGCTGTAGGGCTACTAAGTGCCGCTGTTTATTATCAGAAACCCTTTAGGAGATCACGTCATATAAATACATGTGTGTGTGTCCTCTTGCAGTGTCCCCCGTGCCGCAGTCTAACCCGAGTATTGGTGGAGTCATACCGGAAGGTGAAGGAATCGGGACAGAAATTTGAGATCGTATTCGTCAGTGCTGATAGGTAAGAGGTGCATATGATATACACATTAATGATATAAATTGATAACATAATGTTTATTCTAAGCTTAAACAGACAGGTCATCCCCAATATAAATTTGGGTCAACATTAACTTAAACAAAAGGAGATATTTCGAAAAATGTTGGACTTGCATAGGTTTTGTGTTCCTGGAAGCACATGAGCACCAATGGTTTTTACATTTTTAAAATATCTAATTCTGTGTTCTTAAAAAAAGAAGCTCATACAGGTTTGAAATTCCAAGTGGAAGAGTAAATGATGACGGAATATTCATTTTGGGGTGAACAATTCACATAAACAGAGCTTTTAGGAATTAGCCTGATTCATAAATAATTGTGAATTTATGAAATAACCTGATTTGCATAATTTGTGGTAACTCAGCACGTGCAAATAAATCGATGCACAGCAAACCTGTACTGAATTTCCCATTGCAGCCTTTTTCATGCACAAGCCCTGTGCTGAGATCTGTCTGTCGTTCTTATATAGATCAGAAGAGTCGTTTACACAATATTTCAGCGAGATGCCTTGGTTGGCGGTACCGTACACAGATGAGGCCAGACGATCACGGCTCAACAGACTCTACGGAATCCAAGGTATGTCTGAAGACTTGTGTTGGTTCAGGTGGAAGTTTATTTAGGTGGAATGTTGTTTGATGTAACTGCGTGTGTTTGGATGTCACTTTGGCCATCGCTGGGTAATGCTTAACCTGCCAGGAACTGAAAATGAGCTGTTGGACCTCAGGAATGTGGGCAGCGAATCAAGTTTACTCTTAGTGTGCTCTACCTCTCTCTATTTCTCTTTTTTTACTTCCTATCCTTCTTTCTTTCTTGAGTCATAAAAAATATTTCATATTCACATCGCTAAAGCAGTTCTTTGTCAATTGGGAGGGTATGAACTGGCTTCTGGCCTATCCTGAGTGGAATGTGTGGAATTCGTCTTGGATAAGATGATACTAACAGCCCTCCAGCCTGAAATCTGTACATCTGATAAGACCACTCTTACAGAATACTGATTTCTATCTCAGATGAGAGATTGAATGTCTACCACCATACATAGAGATCAGTGACCACAGGTCATCTTGATAGTGTGGAGAATGATTAAAAGGGAATGGGTACCAGTGTTGATAGGTTACTAACATTCTTCAAGATATCTTCTTTTGTGTTGTGTGGAGGCATGTAAAGAAGAATGACAAAAATGATCATTTTGGAATTATAACTTTTAATTCATAATTCACAGCATTCTGTCATTTCAATCATGTGTCTTTAGATATTTTGAGAAATGTCTCAGTGGTTCCCATACAATGTTAGTTAAGGAATTGTTTGTACAATATACAATGTTCTTTAAAAATGTCTTTTGTGTTCTGCTAAGAAAAAATATGTGAGTACATGATAAAAGATTTTTTCTTACCTTAATATGTAATGTCATCTCTTCCTTTTAAGGTATCCCCACACTTATTCTGTTGGACACAGAGGGTCACATGATCACACGACAGGGGCGGGTGGAGATTCTAAACGACCCTGAATGTCGCCTCTTCCCTTGGCACCCTCGTCCCGTGCTGGAGCTAAGTGAATCCAACGCCGTGCAGCTTCATGAAGGGCCCTGTCTGGTGCTGTTTGTTGGTGAGCTCTGGATTCTTTCATAATATATAACTTTAAAATTATTACATATACGATTTAAAAATAAGATATTTTGAAAATTGTCTTTACGGTTTTGTGTGCCTACAATGAAGGGTATTGAGGGTCGTTGTTGTTTGGCTACCAAAATTCTTCAAAATATCTTATTGTGTGATTTAGATCATCATAGTCATCTAACATTTTTTGTGCCCTCTTTCAGACGCAGAGGAGGAGGGTGAGCTTGAGCCAGCCAAAGAGCTTATCCAGCCAATCGCAGAGAAGATTATGGCCAAATACAAGGCTAAAGAAGAAGAGACGCCACTGCTGTTTTTTGTGGCTGGGGAAGTACGTCCATTCATGCATGAATTAAAACTTTTTAACCTGGTTTAGCGAGTGAGGTTTTCGGATCTCTTGTGTTTGCTTGGTATTACACACAATGCGATGTGTCATGTCTTTCTGTATATTTGTGTAAAACAATCCTTTGGAGAGCCGGCCTGCACTCAGCAACACATTCATGCAGTAAATAAGAGGAGAAGGAGATGAATAGCAAACACATGTATTGCAAACCTTAAACCCAGAGGGTGCCGAAACAGCTGTGCCATTTTACTCTCTGTATCTCATCTCCCTGGTCATCTCTCTATCTTCACTGTTGTGTGTGTGCATGTGCGGGTGTTAGTGGACATCCAAATATGGGAGGTACTCAGAATGGCATAGCGTGGCACCATGGTTTGAGTTTCAGGCATTCCCCTGCACATATGCCTGTCCCACTGAACCCTTTCTATAACACAAAACCACAATGCACCAGGGACTTGTGAGAATGACTCCCATCCTATCCTGATGCCCAATGCTGTATGATCTTTATCATAAAGATATTTGAAGAATGTTGGCAAACCAAACAACATTGACCCTCTCTGACTTCCATGCACACCACCGAGACATTTCTCAGAATATCTTCTTTTGTGCTCTACAGAAGGAATGACAGATTCCAAAATACCAGATCCTAGATCTGCAGTGAGATGCATTCCTGCACTGATGTCTTTTATTTGTTTTTTGTGTGATTATTTGAACCCAATGTCCAGGCACTCCCTTGTCTAGAAAACGCTTGGTTTCTTCCAGATAACCAATCAGAACGAACCATACACGGCAGGCTGGCCAATCAAAGAATCCTGTCTTTGCTTGCATGAGCAGATGGTTAATGCTCATGGAATGCTACAGTCCCACAATAGGCCGAATAAACTTCACATTGTAGGGCTGGTGCAACTCGGTAAACACACTGGCCCTTATCACGCTAGCAGCTGGAGGCAGAAACAGTCTAACCCTGTGCGTCTCCATACAAAGCTCAGACCTGGAGACTGCGTTTGTGCGTGGGTGTTTGTGTGTGTGCGTGCGCGCACGTGTGTGTGTGTGTGTGTGTGTGTGTGTGTGTGTGTGTGTGTAGGGCCTGGCTTGACGAATGGTTTACACAGGGTTAGCTGCAACACAATAGAAGATGCATGGCTTACTACAAAGAGACAGACAGCCTGAAAGATGTAATCTTTTCATATCTTAAAGCCTAGAAGGGTTACGTGGACATGCTCTATTTCTCACTGCATTTGTTCTTAATGATGGACAGCTTTTGCAGATTTCATCAGAAACGGAAGATTTAGTACAAAACATAGAAACAGTAGTTCATATGGTTAATATGTCGAATTTTGTATTGTCGTCCATGATGAAACATTTCCCGTGGGCTGAACGGCATGCTGCGATTGGACGGTAGAATGTATGTAGGTCATGGTAAAGGATGTGATAAGTGAAACCATCCTTTTTTATTCACATCAGTAATTGTTTTAGTGCTACATATTACATATAAACCAACATCTTTTTATTCAGGTTTGTTTAACTAAAGAGATTAACCTGAACATTCTGGGATAGCTCGGCCTCT
Organism: Triplophysa yarkandensis; assembly: GCA_033220385.1. Lineage (NCBI taxonomy): Eukaryota > Metazoa > Chordata > Actinopteri > Cypriniformes > Nemacheilidae > Triplophysa > Triplophysa yarkandensis. The sequence goes on from CM065675.1 coordinate 3,746,073, forward strand.
TGTCGTTTTCTGCAGAACACAAAAATAAGATATTTCAAAGAATGGGTGCTAGTTCCCCAAATTCTTCAAAATATCTTCTTTGTGTTCCACTAATGAATAATATGAATAATAATAATATGGGTTTGTAAGTCTATTTCATTCATTGTTTAAAACTAATTATTTTTAGGTATACTATTAATTGAATGTCTAGTATGCATGTATGGGTTAAAACAGTAATGGTGTTTATTAGCCATTTAAAAATTATACATTTGTTGATGATTGTCACCATACCTTTGTTCTTTCTGTTGCACTATTGCTTAAAGTTAGCATTCTTGTCCTTTTTAGGTAGCAAAAACAGCAACGTGAGTGTTTTTACAGGCCCAAAATCTGATCCTGTGGTTTAATCCATTTATTGCTCATAGTTTGGAAGACATTCAGAGATTGAATGAAGGCACAGGACCCAAACTATGGTCATGCTGCCCTCTTGTGACCAGAAGTTTAGTATTGTATTTAGTGTTTGTGCTGTGTTTGTCTAAATTTTATTTAATTGTCTTTTTAACGCATCATTATTTTGAGGGATTACATAAGAATGAATATGCTTATTAATACATAGTTCATTTAAATAATTCCCAACCTGTATGAGTGTCTTTCTTCTCCAGAACACAAAAGAATATATTTTGAGAAAAGTTGGGAAGAGAAAAACACTGGTTCTGTCAATGGGACCGTCATTTTTCAAAATATCTTTTGTGTTCGGTAGAAGAAAGCTATACGGGTTTGAAACGACAACGGGTGGAGTTGAAATGCTTATTTGAAACAAATATGAAATGTTAAGATAAACAATTCTTTATCAATGATAAAGTTTGTTATTCAAAGGGTTTGGGTTGTAAGGGTTAAAACTGATATTGCGGTCCAGACTGCAAAAGAATTTCAGGAAATAAGATCACTCCGCCTCCCATTGTTTCCTCCCAATCGTATATTTAGAAACCCCCTGCCGGAATAATGGAAACTTTCACACACACACACACACACACACACACACACACACACACACACACACACACACACACACACACACACACGAGTGAGACGCATCTCTCTGATGTTTTTCAGAGTTGTAGTCACTTCAGAATCAATAACATTATGGGATGTTTTTGTACCCCCTCCTGATCCTCCTGGCAGAATCTTCCCTCAGTAGGGGTTGATAGGAGATCCCTGAGCAAGTTCAAAGATATTCTTCCTTCTATGCGCTTTAAAACGGATGTCATGCTGATCCACATATAAGTTACTGCTGTTCTAGATATCTTTTCTTCATCCATCCTTGTGGTAGATGCTTCCCAAGCGCTCACTAAATATGTCTTTATTTATCGGTTCTAGCTTTTTGGACATTCTACTTTTTCATTTTCTAGGCCTGAAAATCTATTAACATTGTTGATCTGTGATTAAATAAGTTATTTAAAAATGTTCATCTTCTCACAGGACGATATGACCGATTCACTACGGGACTACACCAACCTACCTGAGGCCGCGCCGCTTCTCACCATCCTGGACATGTCGGCTCGGGCCAAATACGTCAAAGACGTGGAGGAGATCACACCGGCTGTGGTAGAACAGTTTGTTAGCGACTTTTTGGCTGAGAAGCTCAAACCAGAGCCCATTTGAACTGGGATGAAGTCCCAGACAGCACTCACCGGCCCACACCTCCATCTGACCCTTGACCTCCAGGCCTATGTTTTGCTCCCCATCAGACTGTTCAAACCGAAGGTCACTTTGAATGGACATTTTACTTATTTTAAGATGTGCCCCTCTGTCATAAAGTGGCCGCCTCCTCCTGTGGTGCCTTGCATTTACTACGGCAGATTTTTTTAAAAGTTGATCGTCGTTTAGAGATTTGATTGAACCGTTGAGCTGCAAGCGGAGAATACTTTGTTGTTCTCGTCGCTTAATTGCCTTTATTGGTATTTCTTCTATCGTCAAATATCAAGAAGCCAGAACATTTATAGCTTAGATAGATGTGTTATTTTTTTCAAAGTCATCGCACATTTTTTTGTGGTCATATGTTCTTACGCAAAGAATACCGTCTAATCTTTGCGTAGCTAATGCTGTTTTTAATGCCGTGGTCCATATATGATATGTAAGATGATTTAAGCCCACTTCTTGTCGATATTTGATGTTGAATGACTGATGTGTTCCCATCTTAAACATCTTAGTGGATTTTCTGTGAAGGTCCCCTGTATTAAAGTGATCTGATATTTTTGAAGGCACAAACAGCATTGAAATGCAAGCTTCCTTACTTAATGTAGCCATTAAAAGCACAGTCTTTTTCTCTCTCCTTGGTTGTGTTTTAAATTACTTTATGGTAATTAAAAGTCAAATGTGTGTTCGTTTTTGTACCTGTGCCTTTCAGGAGCAGGTTGTCACAAAATATCAGTATGGACAATATCGAAAAACAATTTAGCCCAAGTGTCTGGTTGAAACTTCAACATAGTGGTATTTTATTTGTTTAACAGATCGACTTAAAGTGATGCTTCGCACAAAAAATTTAATTCTGTTTAATTTATTGAACCCCTTGTCATTTAAGACTTGACCTTTTCTTCTGCAGAACTCAAAAGATGTTTCGAAGAACGCTCGTTAATGAACAGCGACAGCACTCAATTACGTTTTTTATTATGGATACAATAGAGGTGAATTTTCCTTTTTTGGTTTTAATTGATAGTTGATAACAGCAAAATGATAATATTGTAGATTTTTGGTCACAATAATTGTGTAATGTGTGTGTTTGATATTATCATTTGTACCATCTGTATTCCATTTATACATGTATGAAATAATCTAATGACCTACATTCACTGGTACACAACATTACATTTTATAATTCAATCCACCGAACACACAATTTACAATGTGCACTTTGTTTATAACCCCTCAGTCAAAAGTGCATGACTGAACATCTAAAATGTATGGGTGTTCCAGTCCAGGATTTTTTTACAATCCAAACATCCCATACATGGTAAAACAATGTAAGGTAAAAATATATATTATTTAGAACTTTGGGAATATTTATGCAATAAATATTTTGTAAAGTTGAATATTATAAAAATTCCTACGGCAGTCAGGAGTTAAAATGTGATTACGCAAGGACCATTGTTCAACCAGAACCATTCTTTCACCATTTTTAAATTACATTCATGTTTTTACATGGCCACAACTTTTGTGTTTTCCCTCGTGTGTCAAGAACAAGAGATTTAAATTGTATCTTATTTATTTTATAAATTACAGAAATTCACCTACAGGTATACCTTTGATCTTGCTTTTCTGTGCACTTTGTCTAACAGAATTTGTCTCCTGCCTTCAAACAACATTATACTAGCAGCCATTGCCGAGTTCAGACTCTCCACTCCTTTAGCCATAGGCACAAAGAGTCTTTTACCCTCAGTTTTCTCAGCAAATCTAAGAGCCTCCAGACTCAGTCCCAGGGTCTCTCCGCCAATGACTAGAGCCGTGCATCTCTGAGCCCACCTCTCATGGTACGCCTGCTGTTTCACACGTGGCAGTGCCAGTTCATCATCTGATTCCTCTTCTGAGTCGCTTTCGGTGTACTCGTTCAAACTGGCATTTTCTTCAGAAGGTTGTGTTGTCTCTGATACAGAATCTTTTATATAAGGGTTACAGTTATCAGCTACATGGACGGTGATACTCGGTGGTAAGTGTTTGGAAATATCATCCCAGCTCAAGTTAGAAAAGATGGGGATACGGAAATGAGCCCCCATTGCTGCACGTAGAACTTTTGGCTCCCAGGCATCCACACAACCTGGAAGAAACAACCAATGTTTTCATTTTTGATGCAAACGGCAACAATTAATTTCTGAGTCCAGAGAAGGTTAAATATCTAAAGGGCTAGTTCACCCCAAAATGAAAAAGGTGTCATTTACCCACCCTCTTGTCACTTCAAACTGGTACGATTTTCTTCAACAGAACACAAATGAAGACATCCTAAAGAATGTTGGGAAGTGGCACTCACACCTGAATTGGTTTTGTGTCCATGCATTGGAAGTGAATGGGTGCCGCTGATCTTCAGTTCCAACTTTTGTCAAAATACCTTCTTTTGTGTTCTGCTCAAGGAAGTCACACAGGTTTACAATGATATATCATTGTTTCATCCGGGTCTCACCTTTGGTAAGGAGGACACGGTCACAGCCTGCGGCTGCCGCACAGCGTAAAATAGTCCCAATATTCCCAGCATCCCGCACGCCGTCACATATTAGGAACAGGGGAACAGACTGTACCCTTGTGTCCTTTGGAAACGCAAGACGAGAGGCATCGGGTTTTTGGAGTATGGCTGCAAGTAAAGAAACGTTAAACATTCTGAAAACACGACTGTGTGTACAAAATTGTGTCTTTTTCCAACAGACCGATAACACCCTGTGGAGTGACCAGACCGGACCACGTCTTCATGTCCGCATGCTTGACTTTAATGAGTTTGGTCTGTTGCAGTTTATCCAAAGGGAGTTCTCTCAGCCGTTCCACTGCACTGAAGAACAACATATGAGGAGACGCTCCAGCATCAAGGGCATCACAGATGAGCCGTCTCCCCTCCAGCAGCACCTTATCTTCCTTATCACGAAACGATCTGGACCGGCCGACACTGGCTGCAAGCCTGAAAGAAACCGCAAACACAATATTTTACCAAAAACATTCGCTCACATTGACTCGCATAGGAACTTAAGTGACATCCTCTAATCCATAGGGTTCAATATGACATCGGTCCACCCTACAACAGCTTCGACTCTTCGGGGAAGGCGATCCACAAGGAAGTGTGTGGATGGGAATTTCTGACCGTTCTTCAAAAGTTATTTTGTGATGTCATAATGATGTTGGATGAGAAGGCCTGACACCCAGTCTCACAGATGTTCTATCAATCAAGTTCATCCCAGAGTCTGGATCTCACTGATGTCAGGATGGAAGATGAAGGGGTCAGATCCAAACTCCTCCCAAAAGTTGGAAGCAGGGATTCATCCAAAATGCATGACTTGATTTGGATTATTTGGATGGGTGAGGGAATACTTTTGGCAATCTGGTGTATATCTAATCATCATGATGACACAACAGCATGTGAGTGTATTGTTTGTTACTCACGACAGCCTGTTGTCCCCTGCTGGGGCTTTTTCATAGCGCAGGCCACCAAGTATGACGTCATCATCCACATTAACATGGGCACATTTCTTATTGAACTCATCTTTTTTTGCATCGTTTGATTTTCGTTTCTCATCCGGATTCAAAACAGACACGGGTCTCCGCCGAAGAGCTCGAACACATCTCCTCGAATCCAGCCGAATCTGATTACACCCCCTTGATAGTAAACCGTTTCCCCTTAAAATAACACATGAGCGGCTCACGTTGTGCATGAGCGCCGCCATGTTTTTTTCCACAACTACGTCATCGCGGACAGTGCGAACCACAGCGGTGGGGTTCTAAATAAATTATATTTAAATATATAAATGACAGAAAACTTAAATTAAACGCAATGTTTTGTGTTTTTCCTCGTAAAAGTGTAAAAATAAATTCGAGTGACTAAATTGGTTTCGCCCTTAAATGTGTCGATAGCAGAGCAGTCGATGTTAAGGCATACGAGTCGATCGAGAGCCACTGATCAGCTGGACACTGGCAGAGAGTGATGGCACACAGAAGAGCTCTGCACTTTGTTTTTAAAGTAGGAGACAGACCCAAAACAGCAACTTTTTACAGAGATGTGTTAGGAATGAAGGTAGGAGAACTGACATCACTGTCAAATAACCTCCACGTGTACTTAATGAAGTGAGGACTTTGCTCCCTTGTGTTGTTGATAAGAGAGTTAATTATGATATTGCACAATTAATTTTGTTATTAATGCAATTGCTCATATCTATATTCATATGCATCCCAACCTTTCATCTACAGATTCTGCGTCATGAAGAATTTGAGGAGGGCTGCAAGGCAACCTGTAATGGGTGACAATGTGTTCCTTTAGTATTTGGATTGGGACACTTGAGGGTTTATAAATTCTTCCCATGCTGTGTTTACATATTTATTCATCTTGCTTTTTTTCAGTCCGTATGATGGAAAGTGGAGTAAAACCATGGTGGGTTTCGGAGCAGAAGACAGCCACTTTGTCGCCGAGTTGACCTATAATTATGGTGTCGGTGAATACCGCCTTGGAAATGACTTCCTGGTACACTACGTTCTCTTAAAATCATGCATACTTGTTTCCAAACAAATCTCACAATATGATATCACCCGGACTCTGTTCACTCATATCCAGACGCTTTTTTAGGGGTTCACATTGCTGTCCAGTAAGGCTGTAAGTAATGCTAAGAGGTTAGGTTGGCCTATTACTCAACTTGAAGATTGTCTTTACCTGACCGAAGCTCCGGGAGGATACCGGTTTTACCTCATAGACAAAGATCAGCCTGACAGCGGTAGTTATCTTCGTGCACTTGCATCAACTATTTTTTATGATGTAGACTCTAAAGTCTAGGATATAGGCTTTGGGATGGATTTAACCGTGACATTTTTTGTGTCTTTTCCTGGCAAAGATCCTGTCCAGAAAGTTTCTTTGGCAGCGTCTGATTTGCAGCGTTCTGTTCATTATTGGTCCTCCCTGCTGGGAATGAAAGTGATTGAGAGAAACGAGGCCAAAAAGACTGTCTTGATGGGATTCTCGGATAATCAGGTTTCGATTAAATATATTTTTGGCAATAATTATCATTTGAGGACATGTCGCTCACCCTGACCTCAAAGCTTATATTTCATAAGGAAATGACTTTTTAACACATTGCTCTTGTAGTGTAAGCTGGAGCTGCAGGACATTGGAAGTGCTGTGGATCATGGAACTGCGTTTGGAAGGATTGCGTTTGCTTGCCCTCGAGATCAGGTGAGAACATAGATCAAGAGTGTGTGTTTGTATTAGGGATGCAATGATACGGACATTTTCGCCGATAGTGATAACCAATCACTTACTTGGAGGCCGATAGCCGTTATATAGGCCGATGCATATATTTTCTAAGCATGAAACAAAAGGCAAGCACATAAAGTGAACAAGTTTTATTTTAAAACTTCAGAGAACTGATCTCTGTACTATAGTTACTATACATTTGCAATAGATCAATTGACAAAAAATAAACATAAATAAAGTGCTGATTAAATCCCTAGTGGCCAGTAGTAAGCATGAGAATCGGTTCAGCCCGCTGGAATAATACCTAATCAATCAGCCTAAAGATATCAACCTAATTTTGTTATTGGACCGATAACAATAATGCCAAAAATAGCATGTATCGGCGCATATCGATAGGGCCACATATATATCGCCCATCCCTAGTTTGTATTTTATGGATAGCCTTATATGCATTGTGAAGAGTACATTTACTTGGTATAGTTCAATAGTTATAGTTTTTTGGCAGCTACCAGATATTGAGGCCCTTGTGAAGAAAGGAAACCACAAGATCCTCACCCCGCTCGTGAGCCTCGACACACCTGGGAAGGCCACAGTGGAAGTTGTCATTCTTGCAGATCCTGTAAGTCTTTACGGTCCAGACTTACGAAGTCTAAATGTGTCTTTGTCGAACTGTGTGATGAGCTGATTCTGATCTCCATACACCGTAGGACGGTCATGAGATTTGCTTTGTGGGTGATGAGGCATTCAGGCAACTCTCTGCCATGGACCCAAATGGAAATGAGTTATTAGATAAGGTAATAAGTCTCCCGACATTACACGGTATACAGTATGATTTCCAATTGAAAACCCACATTTAACCGTTTTCTCTGTGTCGTCTTTCACAGGCCATCGCTGAAGATAAAAGTGACGAGTGGTTTGCCAAGCACAACAAGCAGAAAGCTTCAGTATAAAGACTTTACAAGTGCCAGCCCGGCATCCTTTTAAATAACAAAGATACCCAGACAGTAAATTAACTCTTATTATATATGTAAATGATTTGTAATCATAATCAAAAATAATTAATTATATAATAAATGCATACTAACAAAAAACTCAAAATAAAGTCTTTGTTCTTTTGGCCAACCTTAAAAAAGTCGATATTGGATATTATATTTGGATTTATGTGCATTATTAAAGTGATATTTTGATTAAGTACAAGTCTCTGTCATTTTTTATGAAATGCAAAAAAAATATTTATAACATAAGCATTGACTGTTGAAATAAACAGATGTTTAATGTGTTTGAGAAACATATCTAGCATCTCCCAAGGTGTAAAGATGTAAGTATTGATAATTAAACTATTAAATTAAATTATATAAGAGTTTTTCACATGCTGGTAATGAGTGACAGTGTTTCAGTGCAGAATGGGATGTAGTCAGATGACATAAACATGACAGTCACTTGACTGACCAGGGGTTAAAAAAAACAAAATCACTAATCATTATAAAAATTTTATTTTATTTTTAATTAAATAATACAATTTCTCTCTTATGACGAATATGCTGATTTAGCCTTTACACCACACGACTTTAAATTGCAACACAAACTCTCTGAGACTCTTATTTCGCACCAAATGACTTGGGACTTTTATTTTGAAAAACGCATAACCATCAAAGAGTGGCTGATCTGACTTCACACTGTACAAGAAGTAGTGCAAGTGCAACACCATTTAACTGTAAATGAAATAAAGTGTAAAACTCTTAAAATAATGTAGATTTTAAAAGATTTAAAAACATGTCATGTTTAGGTTTGTTGACAGTGGACTGTCATTATCTCGCAGCTAGCTTATTTAGCCTAGCATGAGAGGGCGTTGCAAATCCATTGATCTGCATTATAGAGCATTTCAGGTGGGTAACAAAACTTAAATTTTAAGTCTTTATAAAGAATTTACCTAAATATTTACTTTAAATGCTGCAGTGTTGATTTAGTGTTGTTGCTAACTGGCTAGCATTGCTAGTTACACCCAACAGCTGTTTGCATTGGAGACTGGAGGATTCATTTAAATCATTATAATGTTTAACTGTTATTATTTGTTTGTTACATTTAAGTGTTGTTTTGAAGTCTTTTAATTATTTAGAAAAAAAGACTTCATAACATTTAAATAGACATCATTGTTGTATATATAATAAGACAAGAATCATAACAACAAGCCTTGTGAATTACAGAGAATATTTTACTGTTGTTTTATTCATTTATTTTAAATTATAGTTCTCAATTAATGGATTTATGCATTGGCATGCATTAAAAATAGTCTATTATACACAAATCATGAAAAATAAATGGAGAGTGGCAATAACAGATGTGTTTTTTATGAGCACTTTTGTTCTGGTGTTATAGACCGATGTCATGTTTTCATCCTTAATTTCTAGGAATTATTCATTGTCCCTCGTTAATAGCATATATTTATACATATCTGAGGCTCAAAACACAGCAGACGTAAAAACAGATGAATCCAAATGTGTAATGAACGTCACATTAACTTTACCACAATCACACATACACTATAACCTGTGGGTTGAATGTGATCTTAAATAATCTTATTGATTGTTTGACAGGTTCGGATCTGAAGTCACTGATCATCGGGTGTCCATCCGTGCCATGTTTGTTGGTTAGATGTGAAGAAACATCGCAGCAGCAGAATGTCTGCTCTGGTGTTCGCCGTATCAGTATTTCTGATTCCTGCTCTTTTATTTATTTTGCTCTTCAGGTGAGGAACCGACATGCATAATTGACATGTGTTTTATTGCCTGATAATCATTGTAAAGAGATTGATGAAACCGTAGTAAAATATCATTGCTTTGGTTTTTGCAAGATGGTTTGTCTGCAGTTTGGCTGTGCGTTTTTTCCACAATGTTCTCAACGCCGAGCTCAAGATCCGATCTATGGGTCTGTTCTCTTTGCGAGGAATCAGTGTTCAGTTTCAGCCTCAACATACTCTGGTGTGTAAATGTGATCTGTTATTGCGTATAACGTTGATATTTAAAATTATATAATGCACTTTAAATATGAAGCTGAGATGCAAAACATGCATTGAGCTTAACTATTGTCCTGCGTTTTATAGGAAATTGACAAGATATGGATTTCTTGTAAAATCGTTAACCCGGAACTTCCGTAAGTATAAGTTTTGCATTATTCAATCATTGTAATCTCTTTAAACTTGCCTGATTCAATAAGCAAATTGAAATGTTGACATGTCATATTCATATTTGATTTTTCAGGAGGTTCTTGGCATTATGTGTGGGTGAAGCCCAGGTGAGATTCGACCTGCAGGAGCCCTTCAGGCCCCGGGAGTCCAGAAGCACAGATGAGAATTTACAGAGAGCTCCTTTGAATCCGTCTGTCTTGCACTTTTTGTGTCAGGTATAAAGCCTCCCACACACAGAACCAGAAATTGATTTGTATTTTCTTGGATTAACATCCAAAATGTTCCGTAGCTGCTGTCGTTTCATATTGACTCCATTACCGTGATGGTGTTAAATCTGGCGCTGCCCGAGTCTCTCTGGCACATGACTTCATCTGCCATCATTTTGCTGCTTGATCATCAAAGTAAAAGGTGATTATCATGTTTTAAAAAAAGAAAATTTATTTTATTATTTCATGTAGTCTTTTATAAGATATGAGTGCTGTTTTATCAGGTTGGCATGGAATTTCTCAGTTGGACAGCTAAGCAGTAAAGTTTTGAAAAGCAGCAGGCTGGTATGTATGTTTATATATATTTTAAGGTGAATTTTAGATATAATCTTTCAAAGGAAACGTTTAATCATATTATCATTATAAAGTGATCATTAAAATGCACTTAAAAATTAAATTTGTGTTATCATTTACTCTTTGCCTTGTCATTTCATACCTGTGTTGATTTCTTTCTTCTGCAGAACACAAAAGAAGATATTTTGAAGAAAGTAACCAAAAAGAAGCAGCATCCTTATACTTCAATTGTATGAATACAAAACCAATTAGATTGAATGGGTGCCGGATACTGACATTCTTCAAAATATCGTCTTTTGTGTTCTACCAAATTTCGAATGCCAAGCTGGTTAGTAAATGATGACAGATTGGTAAACTATCACTTTAATAGCTTTATAACATGGTCCGGAATCTCTTAAAGTTATACTGTATGTGAAAGCAGATGATTGCCCTGTTACTAAATACTCAGTGACCTATTTACTGTTTAGCAGGACACATGTCTGGCTGAAGTGTCCCTGAGTTTAGTTCTGAACGGGGACGTAAGTCTGCCCAATCCCAGGCCAGGCCACTTGGCACTAAGTGTCCGAACTCTGCTGGCTGAACTTCATGAAGGCTTGTTCCTCAGCCAGTTATCCACACCTTCAGGAACAGCTCCACCACACTGCACCAGTTATACAGCAGGTATAACCAGACTGGGTGTGGGAATTAGGTTTCATGTTCTATGCCTGTTGTTCAATTTATAAAAGCTATGTACTCTTTTAAAGCTGAAGAAGAGGATACTTATGTCCAGAATGAGGCAATTGAGAACCTTCACAAACTGGTTCCACAGAAGGTCAACGTTGATTTTGAAAACACTAATATTACACTTTCCATGCAAAGTCAGAAGAGGTGAGAAATGACTCAAAAACGAATGGCCTTGTGGTTGAAGGAAATATAATCTGATATAATCATTGTTTTGCAGACATTTGAACTGGACTTTAAAGTCTTTGAAGGTGGGTTATAATCGAGATGATGAGCAGGTGCCTCTGAAGAGCATCACATCTGATTTCAGTTTTCCTCAAAGCCACCTGGAGCTTTTGCTGGAGGGTGAGTAAAGAATTAAGGAGAGCAAAGCCTGGCATTTTTATTTACGTGTCATTAGCAATATTAACAGACACTGGCTTTTAAGTTTTTTGTATTTAATTTATTAGTGAAGCCTGCTGAGTGTAAAACTTTCTAAGCAACTTGGCAACCATGTAGAAAGCACCATGATTGTTAGCTCTTCTAAGACCAGTTACTTAGCACCCTGCAGGAACCACACCGCAACTGCCGATTTTTTTAAAACAATTCTTTACACCTAAGCAACCCTCTTTAAAACACCCTAGCAATCATCTAGAATCATAACACAATGGCATCATGGCAGCAAATGGGCAGCCCTTTTAAAAACATCAGCTTAGCAATCATCAAGTATCACAAAGCAACTACAAAAATTGCCAATAAACCTGTCAGAACACCTTTGCTAATACTTAGAAACACCCTGGAAACCACTCAGCACACTCTTACATCATAGTGGTTAACTTTGCAACATCAACTACTGCATGATTGTTAACTTTATTGAGGCAAGTTGATAAGCAACCAAGCAGCAACTGCATAACAATGTAATTATACCATTTATCAGACCTTAGCATCCCCTTAGAGACACCCTAGCAACCGTTTAGTATCATAACATCACAGCATTATGGTTTCATGTTGGTAGCTCTTTTTAAGGTGTCAGCCAATCAACCATCAAGTTCTACACAGCCACTACATAAAATGCAAAATAAAATTATAAACACCTCACAGCCGCTTAGAAAGACTAATGCAAATATCTAGGAACATAACACCATAGCATCATGACTGCGAGTGGGCAGCTCTTTTCAAAACGACAGCTTAGCAACCATAAATTACTACAAATTCACTAAATTCAATGCACATAAAGCCGTTCAGAGCAGCCTAGAAACAGTCTGGCAACCACCCAGAACACCCTAGCGTCATGGTTTACATTGCAACATCATTCACATTTTCAGCAAAAGCAAAAATCTATTGTATGATGTTGACCTATTTATCTTGGCTGTTTATCAGATGGTCTTCTGCTGTCACAAAGCAGACAAAGAATTATATGTCTCAACACCCTAAAAACTATATTGCAGGTGAGCATCTATACTCGATTACTTTATAAAACTTCTTATTGAATTGAATGCATTTCAGCATAAAGGTGATTAGTGAAATTGATGCTTTGCATCTTTCTCCCTCCTCAAGGTGACATCTATTGACATCTCTAGCACGGTCACCGTCAACACTTGCATCATTCACTACCGTCACCAAGAGTTCTCCCATTGGCTGGACATGTTGTCATGGGACTCGCTGTCTTATAGAAAAGCATCACGCAAAAAAAGGTACGAAGTTCCTCTCGCTATCAGAATTCAACGATTGTGCCGTAACAGAGCTTTTGTTTATTGTTCTCATGAGTGTTCTTTTGTCTCTCAGGCGGTTCCCTCAGCTGGACGCGCCTGTGATGATAAGCTCCTCTGTGTCCAATGTAAACGTGTCTGTACAGTTAGGGGATACGCCACCATTCGCAGTGGGCTTCATCTCGGCCACCACTGGTATTTACACGCTAAATTATAGAATAGGAGTTCGGATTTTAGTCTTAACTACATATAAAAAAATATCAGTTTTTTTGCTGTCTGCTACAGAACTTCAGCACTTATTGGACTGTGGCTCAGAAGAAGACGCTTTGACTGTGACTGAGAAAGCATCTCTGACCCTGGATCATTTCTGGTGGCGTGTGGGCCAAGGTTCTCATATTCAGCAAGCTCCACACCCGCCTGGAAAACATGTCTGGGGGGAAGCCCTTATCCTAGACACTCTTACACTGCAGGTCATTTGCATTCTCCCTAATGGAATCTCCCGAATTGATTAGTTTATTCTTTTATATTGAAAGTTCTGTTTCATTCTTTTACAGGGGAGCTACAGCAAACCAAGAGAGGTGAACTCTATCCCTTTTGGGAATGTTTGTGTAGAGTCCAGTCTGAAAGGCCTGCAGGTGGAGGTGTCAGAGACCGCAACTCTGTGTCTGTCACGTCTGCTCTCTATCCTAAGGATAGAAAAAGGGGAAAGTGTCTCCTTGCAGTCTTGTCTGGATAAGCCAGCAATGAGCCTGCAACCACTTTTTGAATTCAAGCTCGGACTTGAAGATGTAAACATGTTCACACTCTCTAGTGTTGCAGGTGAGAATGTCAGTAGCAATGTAATGGTTGCATTTATGTTAGTGTATTCCTACATGTTACAAAAAACAGACCAATCGGGAATCTAGACTAACATTAGAGAGAGACAAAAAACATGTGTTTGTATACATAAACACTTTCAATACCTTTCTGTATTTATAGCACACCTTTAACCAAAAAATTATTGTAAATCACCTTTTTATTTGTTTCGAATGACACATATAACTGTTTTTGTGCAAATCATAAGTTTTAAGCATCAAAAACCCCTTAATATAGAGTATAAGGATATAGGAGTCTAAAAAACTGTAATGTGTGTTTACGAACTAAAGGGCTTATTTAAAAAAGAAATCAGATAAGTCAGCACCGGTAGTGAAATTGTACACATTTACTCGCACCTGTAACATAAGCAGACTTTGCGGGTGATTGGAAGTCATTTTAAACCATTCATTACAGTTTTCCCATTTTGTAACAAGCTGATAACTCATAACACAACTCACAACAGAGGTAATCTGGAGCTTACATCTCCAAAATCATCTAAGCTAATTTTTACATGGATATTTGGTGGATATTTATCTTTATTAACCGAGAATGTATTTCAACTTTAAATAAATATTCTCGCCTGATTTACTCTTAAAAATACATTTTGACACCTGACACCACACATGCTTTCATTATTGCGCAATGGGGTCTTTCACCTTTACCTCATATCCGAATTAACTTGATCCATGGATATTGGTTGTGTATATGTGTAAGGATGAGGAAGGGATACATGAATTCAACATTCTATAAAAATAACCCAAAAAGGAACCTAGCAGATGGGTAATACAACACTGTTTAAAAACTACTCAAGTCAAAACAAAATAACCCTTTAAAAATGACCCAAATGGCTCCACCCAGCATTTAAAAAATTAACCCAGGATTTTTTAGTGTGTGCCACAGTGATTTGAAAGTGTAATATGATATGCGGATGTGGCAACGCCGGCATGAATACAAATTAACAACATTAGAGCATGGCATCATAAAAAGGCCCAAAGCCCTGCCAAAGTTTAAACTGACTTAAAAATGTTTTTTGTAACATGCTGCCCAAAATTTCTCAGGGCCCCGTCAGGCTCATGCTGATCACATAGCCAAAATTTCTCAGGGCCCCGTCACGCTCAGGCTGAATTACAGGGCTCTAAGTCATGGTTAGAGCTCACACAACCCCTCCTTACTCTGGAATACAAAAGGAATTTTGCAAAGACAATGTTTATTTCGTTGCAGGAGTGAACACATCATTCTGAAATTCTTTATATCAACCTGCGTATAACATCTTTTGGGGCCAAGGACACTGAAAGATAAGCAAATGAATGAAGGAGGAAAGCGATATAAAGTTACTGAGTTTGCCACTTGCACAATAAAACATTTTTATAAATTATATATTGACCAGTTTGGCGGTCCACCAGTGCAACCATTAAGCATAAGGCAAACATTTTGTCACCGTCTAGCCCTGACAAAGAATATGATAACTCATCCTGCATTAAACATTTTTATTTATTATAATTAGAAAACTTTATCTTTTTTTATCACATGCTTGTTTTTTTCTTATGTGTGTATTGTTGTGTTATAGGTGCTGTCACACTAAGAGTAGATGCAGTGAGAACTGAGGGATGTGGTGAGAGCTCAACAGTGTCTGTACAAGGTGTTTCTCTGACTGTGGTGAAGGCTCTCATTGAGAGCACGGAGCTCTGCTGCCCGGCCGCCCAAACACCCAACCCCATACTGACCCTGTCTGCTTTCAACATATCTTACAACATCATCACCTGTTGTCTAGAGGTACTAGGCTATAGATTTGTCATCACTTGCATGCTAAGATGTAAATAGTGTTGATGCTAGAATCTAGAGGTTATTTGAAGGAATATTTCACCAAAACAAAATAAGGAAATTCTGTCACAGTTGACTCATACCATGTCATTAGAAACCTGTATGGCTTTCTTTCTGTTGCAGAACATTAAATAAGAAACAAAAAACGGTGGTCCCATTGACTTGCACTTTTTTGTGTCCATACTATTGAAGTCAATAAGGACCAAAGGTTTTTTAAGCTATCAATGTTCTTAAAAAAAATCTTCTTTTGTTATCTGAAGAAGAAAGTCACAAAGGTTTAAATGTCAAGAAGGGGAAAAAATAATGACAAAATTTTAATTTTAGGATTAGCTTATTCTTTAAAGCAATTCTGAACCACTGAAATAAATAGTTAAATATAGTTTCATTAAATGGAAATTCTTCCATTGGTTTTGTGTCCATGATATAGAAGTAAATAGGTGCCGCTGTTGTTTGTTTACCTCAAGTTTGTAATATAAGGAGGTTGATTAATTAACACCAGAATATTCCAAAAAAAACTTAATTTATATTTTATTATTTCAAAATGGTTTAGATTGTCAGTTTTCAGCGTGTCGGCATATTTACATTTAACATTCATATGAAGTTTTTTTATATTGCTAAAACAATCTTTGAAAACATAAAAAAGTGAACCTATACTCATCTTGATCAAGAAAGAAAAAAGTAGAAAAAATATCACACATTAAAGCCGTTTTAAAATGTTGCCCTATCCGAAACAAACATGTAAGTATTCTCAAAATTAACTTTTTTTTTTTTTAAAGATTTTGTCAATGATAAATGTTTTCTGTCCTATCTTACGACCAGGTACGCAGTGAAAATGCCTTAACAATGCAGTGGACCCCATCAGATCACATGTTCCTCTATCAGCACATCACTGAGAGCCAGAGCTATTGGGAAACACTTTGTGCCTCTTTGAAACTACAACAGAAGAATGAAAATCAGTCTGCAGGTCCTTCTGCTTTGTTAGTGTGTATAGAGCTAGCATGCACAAGGTTCACTGCCCATGTGGCCGAGAAGAACTTCATCATATTTAGCACAGAAGCTCTATCCCTCTCTAGGAGGCCTGGAGCCATGATAATGAAGACACCTCACCTTGTATTCAACTTCGACGGCAATGACATATTTTCCTTCACTGAGGCAGAGGTTCAGATGCTGGACGACCTGGAGGAGATGCACAAGCACAGAAGTTCTTTCACTTTCCTCCAAACACCTGGTAATCGTGTCTGGCTCTTCACCGCCCCTAGCCTTGCTATCGAGTTCCCGTACCAGTACAACTTCTCGGAGACTTTCGACGAAGCCATCAGTGTGCAAAAGTGGCTTAAGACTTTACACAGAGCTGCCGTCCCACCGGCAGAGTCACAGCAGCTCCCACCGGACCTTCTCATTAAGATCAACCAGTTCTCTTTCGTGTTCCTGGATGACGTCTTTGAAATCAAACTCAGGGACAATTACGAGCTAATGAAGGATGAAAACAAAGAGAGTGCCAAGCGTCTGCAGTTGCTGGACAAAAAGGTGGCCGACCTACGCAAGCAGCACGGCGAACTGCTCCCAGCACGGAAGATCGAGGAGCTTTACACCTCCCTCGAGCGCAAACACATCGAGATCTACATTCAA
Organism: Triplophysa yarkandensis; assembly: GCA_033220385.1. Lineage (NCBI taxonomy): Eukaryota > Metazoa > Chordata > Actinopteri > Cypriniformes > Nemacheilidae > Triplophysa > Triplophysa yarkandensis. Next base: position 3,763,437 of record CM065675.1, read on the forward strand.
CGCTCTAAGCGTCTCTACGCCAACACGCCAATGCGCAAGTCCCTGCTCACTTGGACCGTATCAGAGCTGGAACTGGTGGCGCTGGCGGATCAGTCGCTGCACGGGCCTCAGCAGATCAGAGAACAGCTCAGGGATATCGATGGCATCAGCCCTTTCCCTAGAGATGGCCTACAACTGGTGGTGCAGTGGTGTCGTGCTTTTAAATTCAAACTCAATGCATACCTGGGTAGGTTTTGATTTTCACGTTGTTAGTACTTCATATGGAGACAGCTCATTCAAGCTTAATTTCGTTTTGGTTTAGTCCGGATCCGGGATTACCCTCGGTATCTGTTTGAGATCAGAGAGTGGTCGCTGTCAGGGCGTCTGATGGGCACCGAGCAGGACGGACAGCTGAGGGCAAAGCGCAAACAGATCGTTCAACTTGGACAACCGTGGGGTGATGTGACCGTCTACAGGAATATGCCACCATTGAAGTTCTACTATGATGTCCATTGTAAGTACAGTAGTGTTACAGATACATCCTTTGCTTAATGTATTTGTAAAAAAGAAAGAATTTTTTTATTTATGTTACTTAATAGATTTATTTGTTTGTACAGCCGATATCTCCCTCTACACTATTGTGTGGGGACCGTGCTGGGATCCTGCTTGGACGCTGATTGGTCAAGTGGTTGATTTACTGACAAAGCCAACAGCTGACTCCTCCCCCTTGTTGACATGGTGGGATAAAAGCCGACTTCTCTTGCACGGCCGCTGGGTCATGGACATAGAACAGGCCAATCTGCATCAGCTCGCTACTGAGGTACCCACACTTAGGGACACTTACCTCTACTTTTTGTGTGTGTGTCAGTGTTAGTTCCTGTAAACAGTCTGTGAAGTAACACATCACAAAGTTTATGATAAAGCAAGTTATCATCTTAACAGAAATCAAACATCTTGGACTACAGCAAATCCCAGGATTGTAGTCATCTCGTTATTTCCGCGATGTGTCGTCAAATACTTTGTATGGAAGTAACCAGATTAAATATCTGCCTCATCACTCATAAAGATGAAGTAATTGACACCCGAGTTGGCCAATAACAGTAGACTGGACCGTATGACCAATGTAATATGTGGGTGAACTATAACTTTAACTCGCCCTGCCACATGTTTGAGACATGAACATGATAGAATAATCTGATTTAAGTTTCAACCTTAGAAACTCAAATCAACTGTAAAGAGGTCTGATTGACTTACAAACCGTTGACTTAGAAATGCAACATTTCATGTATGTAGGACCCTTACAACACTACAGAGAATCTTCATTGGGAGTGGAGCAAGCTGAGCTTCGACTGGAACCCTGGACAGTTTGTCTATAAGGGTGATCTGGATGTTAATGTTAGAACGGCTTCCAAGTATGTGCAGATGTTTTTTTGATTCATTTAGTTAGTTATTTTAGATATGTAATTATAGACATAATGTACCTTTTATCAATTGGTTTGCGTCTACCAGGTATGATGATATCTGTTTCCTGCATCTCCCAAACCTGTGCATGACGCTTGACCTCCAATGGCTGTGCCATGGCAATCCACACGACCACCACGCAGTCATGCTCTGCGCTGCTGAAAATGTTGCAGATGTTACTTCAGGTCAACCGCACGACTCCTACAGGGCCTTCCGCTCTGAAAATCTCAACCTCTCCATCACCATGGACCTCGACCGAAGCAGTGGCAAAGGTCAGAGCAAAGGCGTTAAAGGAATAGTTCAGAAAAATACATCACTCTCATTAACCTACCCTTTTGTAAGTTCAGACCTGTGCAAGGAAAAGTGGATGTTTGAAGTATGGATAATTATACCCATTGAGTTTTGCCATGCAATAGAAGTTAAGGGTTGTTGACATTCTTTCAACATATCTTCTTTTGTTTTCTGCATAGAAAAGTAATTGTGGTTTGAAATGAAAAGAGCTGTAATTTCTATCTTCCAGAACCTTGTCAGCCAAGAATTCTCCTCTATAGCAGCACTCTGCGCTGGATGCAGAACTTTTGGGCCACATGGACCAGTGTCTCTAGGCCCATCTGCCGAGGCAAGCTCTTCCAAAGTCTCAGGCCCAACCGCAGAAAGCTTGGCCAGCACTACAAACAGATGTCTTACACAGCATCTTTTCCACAACTACAGGTGACATGGCCAGTCTGTTTTGCATAATGATTTTGATTTCATTCTGACCTTGAAAAGACAAATAAAAATAATGTTTTTCTTTGTGTGCAGGTTCATTATTGGGCTTCTTTCGCTCAGCAAAGAGGAATTCAGTTAGAGTGCAGCAAAGGTCATGTCTTCACAAGAGGAGCACAGAGACTCATTCCACAGGGTGAGTAAGAGCAGACATGCTTTAGTCAATCTCTAAAACATTTTGTGAACGTTGTGCTGAACTGACTGTGTGGTTTGCAGCTGGAACTGTGATGAGACGGCTCATCTCAGAGTGGAACGTCACTCAGATGGTCAGCGAGCTCTCTCTGGTCACTGTGCATCTCATGGCTTCCACATGGGATGAAACTGCTGACCACCAAATCAATGCGCTGGTGAAGAAGACCCATCTACTTAGCCTGTCTTCACTCAGCTACCAGAGACAGAGTAACCGAATAGAGGAGGTGAAATGAAACCCACTTTGACCAAGTGAATGAAATGTGACTTTGGAATAGGAGATATTTTCTTTTACTAAATATCTGTACCACTGTTTTCATTTGTTTTAGGAGGTGAACTCTAAAGACGAGAGCAATGCTTCATACACACACAAGCTTTGTTTAGTGGACCTGAGAGCATCTTGGACCACCACCAATAGAAACATTGCCTTTGGGTTGTATGATGGCTACAAAAAGGCAGCCGTTTTAAAGAGGAACCTCTCCACTGAGGCTTTGAAAGGTCTGCGGATCGACACCCAAGCGCAGACGAAAAAGCTGAAAAGATCAATGTCCAGCTATTCTCCGAACACAGCGCCACCAACACCAGTTGTCCCTGCCACAACACGGCCAGAAAGGAGTCAGAATGAAGGTAGTAGTTCCTTTTGATGGGTCAGGTCCACAATGTAAAGACCCTTGCAGTACAAGCCTGAGATTTGGTTCAGTTTTTGTGTATATAATATATGTTTTAAATCTTTCAAACTGGTTCATCATAAATAATTTATGTTTTCATTCAATATATTTTACTTTTTTATTATTTTCCTGAATAATTTATATTTCAGAGTGGCAGTTGAGCAATTGAACCCCACAAGATTTACCATTTCCATTCTGACCGCCCAACTACCTTTGCAAGTCTTCAGTGAAGTATGTCGGTCTTTCATTTCTTCTTTTCTCTTTTTTGTGGTACTCTTAAGGTACATCCATGTTACAGAAGCTGATCGAAGAGACCGATAAGTTTGTAGTGTTCTCTGAAGAAGATTCTGGAGTGAGTGACCAGCTCTGTGGAATCGCTGCATGTCAGACAGATGACGTGTACAATCGCAACTGGTACATCGAGCTTGTCAATGGTCAGGTACGGATTCACAATCACCAGAAGTGAACCTCAATGCAACACACTGTTTTCTTAGATCTTCTCGCATGGTATTTAGATGATGCTGCGTGGCACAGAGACGGCCGGCTGTGTCCTTGTGTCTGCTGCTAAAGCTCAGCTACTGCAGTGCGAGCATCTTCCAGCTTGGTACAGCGACACGCTCAAGCAGAAGACCACCTGGACCTGTCTGTTGGATGGCATGCAGTACTTTGCAACCATGGAGCAAAATCCTTCGGAGCAAGAGGACTGGCAGCTGTGGCTGGAGGTGAAGAATATTGAGGAGCATAGGCAGAGAAACCTGGACTCTGTGCTAGAGCTGATGGAGAGTGGTCAAGCTGTTGGAGGCATGGTCAGCACAACAACAGGTGGGTCACCAAGAGTGTTTAATTTTATCTGACATCACTTCCTGGAAAATCTAGGATTGTCTTACCACTTAACTCTATGGCCAATATAGACTGGAATCAACCATCACAGGTGCAAGAGACCCAGCAGGTCCAGCGTATCATTTCTCGCTGTAGCTGTCGCATGTACTACATTGGCTACAGTCATGACATCGATCCTGAGCTGGCGACCTCCATCAAACCCCCAGAGATAAGTGACCGCCACGAAAAAGAAGACCTGCTGAAGAAACAAGCAGGTATGCAGCTTCGGTCTTCTCTTGGATTTTAAGATGCTTGGAGTTCGATCTAAACTTTGTCTTTCTTTCAGGAGCTGTAGACACTTTTACCCTCATTCACAACGACCTGGAGATCTCCACCAATCCAGTGCAGTACTCCATGATCTTGGATATTGTTAATAACTTACTACTTCACGTAGAACCTCGGCGCAAGGTCTACACTTTATCTCCTGTTAGGAACAAAAAGTATTTGATATCTTGAGCAAGTATAAATTCTTCCTTTTTGTGTAGGAACACAGTGAGAGAAAGCAACGTGTGCGTTTCCAGCTGGAGATCTCCAGTAACCCTGAGGAGCAGCGTAGCAGTATCTTGCACCTCCAGGAGGCTGTACGTCAGCATTTGGCGCAGATCCGTTGCCTGGAGAAACAGATATACTCAAACATGAGGGTCAGATTACATTTTCAATCAGCTGCATTTGTTCTCTTAAGATTTTGAGATGTTCAGCTCACAGGTCTTTGTTCCTTCAGTCCCAGTCTGAAGAGTACAGAGGAGATGAGCTGTCCGACATTAACCTGCGTCTGCAGAATCAGCTCAACCAAGAGAAGACCGACATGCAGATGAAGAGCGAAGAGCTTAACATTCTCATCCGGTGAGTGTTGGTTCTTATACTGGATTTTTGCACAATATCACGCCTTCTTGGCTTCAACCGCTTGGTTCTCGCAGGTGTTTTAAGGACTTTCAGCTCCAAAGGGCGAATAAGCTGGAGCTGCGGAAACCCCCAGAGGACGTCAGCGTGGTGCGTCGGACTGAATTCTACTTTGCTCAGGCTCGCTGGTGTCTCACCGAGGAAGATGGCCAGTTGGGTATAGCTGAGCTTGAGCTGCAGAGGTTTATGTACAGCAAGGTGAGTCCAGATGCTTTGGCTAAACAATGTTTATGGTTTGCCTAAGCCATTCAAATCAGTTAAATTTACTGTGTATGGAAGTATGCATAGTGGTTTCTCAACAGGATGATCTCTTCCACAGTTAAATAAATCTGATGATACAGCAGAGCATCTTCTGGAACTGGGCTGGTTTACTATGAATAACCTTCTTCCTAATGCTGCTTATAAGGTACTACTATTCTAAATAGTCAAATTATAATATCATGCAAAATGTATTTAGGTTCAGCACTGGGCAAAGTCTTAGACACATCTCTACTTTATTTGGTTTAATGATTTGAGTCAGTATTTATATCATTGGCAGTAGTGTGTCATTAGAAAATGTAAGTTTACATTTCTAAACATTTGTTTGCCATTACTTGCAAATTATTATGGAGTTCTGCGAGGAAACTCACACTACTGTAGCTTTGCAGGTAGTGAAGTGTCAGGAAGACATTAACACAGGTCCTCTTGAATTATTCTTCTCTCTTTTTATCATGTAATGATATATGAAATAGATGATGACACCAGATCAATACAAAACAAATAATGCTAAATTGAATGTTCAGAAATGTACACTCGTATTTTATAAGGACACACTATTAAAATAATGCAAATTACTGACTGAATTTCTTATAAAAGTTGAATGTCGACTTGATTTTGCACAGTACCGGATGTCTGTAAATGCATATGAGAAGTTTGCGGTTCTTGTGACTTTAAACCAACTGAATTGTATAGCATAATAATGTTTTGTTGTAGACATGTTTACTATATGTTAATCTTACATTCCTTTGCTTGGTTTATCTTACGCAGCATTTAAGGGTATGTATGGTCTGGATACATCACCTTTGTTAGTCAACATCGTCCACGTTTTTTTTTTTTTTACAAGCATACAACATTTACATTTTTACTCTTTGAATTTATATCGCCGGTTACTTGATCATCCATTTATTTGTTCTGTCTTTTTGTCTTTTTTATTGTTTTGACATGTTTTGCTGGTTTCAACCCCTAGTATATGCAACCATGACCATGTTATTTTTTGTATCTGTTTTTTATTTTACAAAACAAATTCAATGTTGTTCTTACTGCTGATAATCTGTGTTGTAGGTAGTTTTGCGTCCTCAGAGCCCGTGTCAATCAGGACGCCAGCTTGCACTCCGCATTTTCAGCAAAGTCCGGCCTCCGGTGGGAGGGATTTCTGTCAAAGAACATTTTGAGGTTATTGTGAAACCCAATCCTATTAGCATTTTATAGTCTATACAGATTTATAAATGCACCTCTAAAATAAAAATATTTTTGTAGGTAAATGTGGTTCCGCTCACCATTCAGCTCATGTATCAGTTCTTCAAAAGGATGATGGGATTTTTCTTTCCTGGGAGAAATGTGGAGGAAGAGGAAGTTGGGGATGAGGAAGACAAGTTTAGACTGGTGACTACAGGTTTGTGAACACTTCATACTACACATTTATGCATTCGCTTCATTCTTAAAGTGACCCTTGATTGGTGATAAACTGTTATTAATGGTATTTTTCAACTATACATAAATGCCATTAAATCTTCAAATAACTCATTATCAGTTTTATCATTTACCTTGTTGCTTCGTGTCTTTCCTTATGTGTGAAAAACATTCATTCAGTTATTGACTCTTCAGGTCCACCTCCCACTGTACTCTGATTGCTCAAACGGTGTAGTCTACTGTCAATATTGCTTTCAGTTGCTGCATCACCACCAGTGAAGAGATCATTTCATGAGAATCCAGTTATTTCAATCCTGCCGTTTAATATAGTCCAAGACATCTGTTTTCTGTTTAAGATTATAACTCCCTTTATCGTGAACTTTAGGATTTGTAACTTCACAAAAGATTTTAACATGGTTGTTAAACTGCTCAGCAATCACTACACTGCTAAAACAGTATAGCGCTCATACAGATCCATATAAGCGGATATTGATATCTTTCCCCTCTTTTGTGCTCTGAGGGTTTTAGGTTCATATCTACTGTGTTGTGTCGCAGTAATCGTCCTTGGCTATTAAAAGCTCATTGCTCTTTTGAAATTGAAAGGTTTTGTAACTGATATTGCTTCAGGGTGACTTCTAGTGTTTAATGTCTAATGCCCGTCTTCTTTAATCACAGGTGTTGTGAAACCCAGACAGCTCTCTGAAGACTCCATAGCTGGGCTTGGGACTGGTAAAGGTGTCACACAAGGATTAAATCGAACATCTGGGGTCAGAAGGTCCTTTCGTAAGCCACCTGAGGTATTCCAATATGACAATAAAGCAGTCAGAATTTATTCATAAGTCATCCAATAAAGTAATTAGGCCTTAGAATCATGTTTTCTTTTTATTAAAAGTAACATTATTCAAAAGGTTTAAGCTTGCTAAAAAAAATATCTGCTTTAGCTTCGGATTATGAGAAGTCTTATGAGCAACAAAAACATTGAAACAATTTATGACATTCAACAAATAAATGTTAAGACATTAAATAGCAAACACTATATTAAATGAGGAACATTTCTAACATACATATATTTATACATAGTATATTTAAGTTTACTAAACCTGAAACTGCAAAAATGTTCATGTTCCTTGAAATCCACTGAAATGTGTTTTAAATATTTTTAATAAATATTTAAATAGGATTGTTGAAAAAGTAGATGGGCTTAAATTATTCACTGAAAATTTACTGTACAACAAAAACGTAATGCATTAAGCTAAAAGCTTCATGTAGAAATAAAATTCAATTCAATTTAATATTACATAAAATAAAATGATATCTAAATATATAAATTGTATTGTTTTTGATGACTTCCATAGTTCAGTGCTAATAGTAAGTATTTTTAGTAGACTAAAGCAGAAAGTGTTAAACTATTTATGTCTAGTGAAATAAAAATGTAACACAAAAAGAATGTGTTTACAATTCAATAAAAAAAAGCTATTGTCAAAGTTGAAAACACATAAAAGTTGGCGCTTAATTAACCATATAGCAATTTAATAAGCAAATTATACAATACATTAACATGTACATTTACATTTTGTCATTTAGCAGACGCTTTTATCCAAATACAATACAAATGCTAAAATTGCAACAAATTTAACTAAAAGCTTTATGTACAAACAAAGCCTCAATTAAAATATTACCTAAAATAAAACTAAACAGCCTTACTACAAAATGTATATTTGGTAATGACTTCCAAGCTTAATGTTGTTTATTAGTATATTTGAAGAGTTAATTTCCAAAACGCTGTTAAACAAATAATAAATGTCCTACCGTTTTGCTGTTTATTGAATTTATTCACTATTATTAATATTATTCACAAATCTCTATATTTTCTTGTTTAAAATGTACAACAAGATGCAGTTCTTGACCAAACTTCTATGGGCGCTGAAAAAAACTTCTCTCGTTCTTAGCCTTTTTGTAGACAACTATAAATAAGGATTTTTAGCGTATTGTAAAAGAGCTCTTCACTTGTTAATATGCCTTTAAGATTTATTTCTTCAAAACCTATCATAACAAACAACAACTAAATAGTAACTTTGTAACCTATCAACCGGAATATTTTTATCTGTGATAAATATTTTTCATTTTTAGCATCCTGTTGATGACATAGACAAGATGAAGGAGCGAGCAGCCATGAACAACTCCTTTATCTACATCAAGATTCCTCAGGTTCCACTTTGCGTCAGCTATAAGGTGAGTTAAGTACACCAAACACCAGTATGAAGTTAAAATGCCTATATTTTGAATGTGCTCTTGTCTTTCAGGGAGAGAAAAGCAGTGTAGACTGGAAAGATCTGAACCTTGTTCTTCCCTGCTTGGAGTATCATAACAACACATGGACCTGGCTGGACTTCGCAATGGCTGTAAAGAGAGACAGTCGTAAAGCTCTGGTTGCACAGGTAACCATCGATCGCTTCATTTAGAGAAATAAGAATCAGAAAAAGAGAGATATGCTTTTGTTCTCTTTCTCCATAACTAGATGATAAAGGAGAAGCTACGGTTAAAACCTGCTGCAGGCTCAGAGACTAGAGGTAAAACCATGGATGGAAAAACAGACAGCAGCCTCCAGCAGCAAGTGGAGGATGAGAAGGCAAGACTTTTGATCGGCTTAAGCACGGGTGACAAAAGCTCCTCCAAAAAGAGCATCTTTAGTCGCCGCAAGTAAATCGCACAACCCCTTGTCACACCTTATAGTCTCAGCTCATGCTGGGTAGACCGAGTAAAACTATCCATATCCGAGGGATCCCTGTCCACATCACCAGTGGTGCCTTCAAACGTCCATGCTGGAAATGGACAGAAAACCAGCCCAGATATCAAGCCATGACTCCAGGTGCTGGTCCTGGGAGATGAGATTCATACTACTGTCTAAAATGAGTGCTATAAATCTAATCTTGTGCTTTTGTTGTGCCATTAATCATTTCAATGTAATGAACATATTACATACAGCGTTAAATCATAATAGTTCAATCGTATAGTTTACCCATAAATTAAAATTTGGTCATTTATTTATTTACTCTTACGGTATTTCAAACTCTTATGGCTGGCTTTCTTCTGCATAACGCAAAAGGTGATATTTAGAAAAATGTTTGTGAGAAACCTGTTGGTATCTATTGACTTATTATATATGTACTCATCCATGGACACCAACTTTTTTTTTAGTTACCAACTTTCAGAAAGTCATACAGGTTTGAAATGAAAAGAGGGTGAATAAATGATGACAGGGTCAACTATAACTTTAATATAAAGAAAAACAAAATTTGTAAACTTTCTTACAATTCAACGGTTTGGGGGCTTGCAGAAGATTATGAGAGCAGTGCTGATGTCATTCCTGCTGGTTCAGGAATAAGGCACTTAGCATATTCAGTCAACATAATCAGTGACAGCACATATACATTAAGTAGAAATATAAGGTATTCATCCCCACAGGAATACATTGTTCATGATAGCCAGTTTGATGACATTTGCTTCACTCCATTAACTTCACTGTATTCTACAAAACCAAGATAAAAGGGAAATGGATAATCCCACATTTCAAAATCTAATAATTTATTCAATGATGTAAGTCCAAAACTGTAAAAATTTCTCTCTTCTAAGAAACACAAAAATGAACTCTAGAATCTTAGTACCCAAACAACACTGGCCACTTTTGACTTGCACCGTATGGATACTAAATCACACTTTCCTAAATATCTTCCGTGTGTCACACAAGAGTCGTATACATTTGAACCACATTTGAATGAATAAAAAAACAGAATGAATATTTTTGGTGACAAATTCTTTAAGGGATCCTCTGTCTGTCCAGCTGTTGTGTTATTGTGATATAGAGAAGTGTTTTGTGTCATCCTTTTTCATTATTGCTTTGTTATTTTAACACTATGGCACTTTTTACTCAAAGTATTTTCTGATATTTTTGTATTTCTGGTTATTGTTTCCATATCATCTTTGGATGTCGCTGACGCTTTTTCCTTCAGGTTCAAGTGAAGCTCATTCCAGCTTGAATGTTAAAAAAGATTATTATTTACATTTCTTTTTCCAAATATTTCAATGCAAGGCTTAGTGTTGTTCTCTGTACACATGGGAGGTCACAGAGCATGTACATCAATATTTGTCAATCAATAAAAAGCAGAAAGCGATTACATTCATTGCGAAATGAAATTTTACAATTGTGCAAAATGGAATATAGATTTAAAAATATAATTCAAAAGAAATATTTTATTCTAGGGTAACATCAGATGAATATTCATGATATATTTACATAAGGGTACTTTTGCAGTTAGACTTAATTCTCCATTTAGTAAATTGAACCCAAAATTGATTTGCAACAGGAAGTGTCTATGCACCAAGGTCACATCCTGCAGCACCCAGAATTACGCAATCAATCAATAATGACGTTTGTGCTGAGAACACTAATATATGAATATTAATGAGTGGGCGGGGCTACGTCAGACGCGCTCCTGGCTGCTGTGTGTGCGTTCGGGAAGAGTTCAAAAACATGCTTTAGATTATAATTCTGGATTTTATTGAAGGACTTTCTTAATTAGTTTATTTTTCATTAAGGTCGTTTACAGTTCACAGTTTACAAGATGTAATGGGCGGAGACGAGAGTAAAAACAAGGTGAGAGAAATTCCTCTCTTGCATGATTTATAATCTATATTAGAACATGTTTATTTGTTTGCCATGTGTGATAATATTATATTACTTTTTTAAATATCTTAGCTTTTGCAATAGTTGAATTGGACCTCATGATGTATTTTATTTAAAAACTTATTAAAGTTTTTTATTCTTTAATGCAGTATTAAAATGAAATAAAGTGCTAATAATTTAAAGTATTTTTGGACTTCACATACATAGAGGTTTGTATTTGATGCATGTTCATCTTCAAGACATCTTGCAGACATTGTTTGCTCACCTACATCCCTGAGACGTGTGACGTCATAAATGTATTAATTTGGCAGATGCTTTTATCTAAAGGGACTTACAAGTATTATGCATTGACCAATCATCACTGGGGTGAGGTGTCTTGCTCAAGGACACTTCAGTTATTCTCTGCTGGCACTGGGATTCAAACCCACAACCTTCTGCATGAAAGTCCAACTCTCTACCCACCAGACCCCCTTAATACCTTTACAAGATGTCTTCAAGATGTTTGTGATGTATGAATGATTCCACACATCAGATGCTGTCTAGACCTTGATTTGTTTGTTCATGATAAAAATCTTCACATGCAGTCTGCAGCATCACATGAGAGGAGAAGATCCATGTCCTGTCGCCAGAGCTTTCTGTCTCTGTCTACTCGAGCTCATCACGGTCTGTTTCGACGCAATGCATTCCCTGAACCCCTGGACTCTCAGACAGCGACTTTCATTTCTGTTTTTCTGCCTGAGTTTCCACAGAGGCCTATTGGACATGTGCACTTTCAGGTAGTGACAACACAACATTTGTCAGATCAAAACATTGATGTTGAATTAAAACAGATTCCGAATTTATTTATGATACTCATGTCATTATACGCTGTGAGTTATTTGTGGAACACAAAAAGTTGAAATAAAAAACCAATTGAGTTATAAATGATGCATTGATACTTTTCAGTGAACCATTTGATATTGATCTTTTGAGTTCACAGCTCAGATGATGGGGAGATATTCAATGACTGATTCATTGGAACTGATCCCTTCTTTTAAATCCTCTTCTGTCTAACGCTTTGATTTACAGATTCTTGGCTTTATAGCTAAAGGCTCATTTGGTCCCATTCTGAAGGTAAAGGACCTTTGTAGAGATGAGACATACGCTATTAAGGTGATTTTATTTTTTATATCTCCCCCATAATGTATTATTAGTAAACATGTTTTTCAACATTTACAATTGGTTTATTAGAATTATTTACTTTTTCAAAACCATTTTATTAAAATGGGAGGTGTCTTATTTTGCACATTTTTCGAAATTTCTATCCGTTAGGTTTTACCCAAAGCTGAAGTTCTGAAGCACGAGATCCTCCAGCAGTCAAAAGAAGAGGTGATAATCCAAGTGAGTCACCCTGGACGCTGCTCTGTATGTCAGCTCCATCTCGTCTGATCCGGTTCTGACCGGGCTACAGATTTATAAAAACAAGTGTCTTTCTCTTCATGCACACATTAACATTTCATACTTCAATTGTTCTGTTTCGGGTATGCCATCAGCATTTAGTCTCACTTCCTCTCGGTGTCTGCCCTCATCTCCATCTCATTCTTTTTGTATCGTCCACTGTTACATTGTAGCGACAAGTCAGACATCCTTTCTTGCTCAGTCTGCTGGACTGTTGGCAGAGCCAGAACAATCTCTTCATCAGTGAGTCACTTCACATACATGAGCATTTGCACGCTTACTCTCTTACTCCTCGTTTTACCACTATACATATTTCAAGTTAAAGGAATGGTTCAACCAAAAATGTTAAATGTTGGCATTAATTCAACCTTTGTTATATAAGGCCTTCATATAGGCAATTCCATGAAAATGTTACAATTATATAATATGAGCATTTACATATCACATCCACAACACTCGAATTTACCATATGGCCTTTTTTTCAATTCGATATTTTAAAAATGTCTCTGTGGGTTGGTGTCTGTACCCTGGTTTTCAATGGGGGGAGTGATGCTTGGTTGCCAGCCTTCTTTAAACTATCTTATTTTGTATTGTGCAGCAAAAAGGATATAGGTTTTGAAATGATATATAAATGACGGAAGCATTTGCATTGCTATGTGAACTATTACTTTAAGTTTATAATTTCTCCTCTGTTAAAAATTCAGTATCTCTCTTTTTAGATTCATTTATTTCTATTGGTTGCTCATATTTTTTTCATAAGCTTCTCCTTGCAATATTTGTGCTGACTTTTATCTTTTAAACAATCTCCCTTTATTACCCTGTGACAATTTGATCCTTAAGATCAATCGTTGGTCTTTTTTCGATCCTTTATTCTGACACATGTGTTTTTGCCATCAGTGTGTGAGTATTGCAGCACTGGAGATCTGTACACGTACTGGATGCTGAAGGGTCGATTTGATGAGAAAGAGATTCGAGTTATTGCTGCTCAGTTGGGCTCTGCCTTGGGTAAGTACTTTACAGTTTGTGGGTAGTAATCTAGGTTAGTAGCAATGAACTTGTAAGCATGTTACCATAAACTCTTTTCCTGATTTGCAGGTTTTTTACACGACTTTGGAATAATACATAGGGATGTGAAGGTATTAGTTAAAATAGACAAATTTAATCATCAATCATATTTGTATTCTTTATATGGGTAGTGGATGAATAAATCATACACTTCTTACATTGTAAAATTTAGAAAACAAACTGTTAATTTTAAATTATTTTGCAGTATCAATGTTAATCGTATCAAAACGTAAAAGAGAGATTTATACTTGTTGTTAGTTTTTCCGCTACATTTTTGTATCTTAGGACACATTTGCATATTAGTTTGCCAACTTATATTTAAAGAGTCACAAAATCTATTGTCACAGTCATAATGTCTTTTCATCATCTTCTGAATGTTTTGGACAGATGGAGAACATTCTTCTGACTGAACAAGGTTAAGCTGATTTTCATTTACCTTTTTTGACAATAAAGGCCTGATCACACCCAAAAAAACTAAACTATAAAGATAAATATACATGACCAACCCAAAAAATCCAAGCTAAATTCCTTTTTTTTCTTAACTGGTTTACATAAAAAAACATAATGAACATTTTCTGCAAATTTAACATCTTTAATATTTACTGAGTAAGCCCATGTCAAAGATTGAATTTATACTGAAATAAATGGCTAAAATCAAGCTTCGATACTGTTTAAATCAGAATTTTAATCAAGCCATGGTTTAACAGGCAGGGTCAAATGTATATGATTATATACTATAGCATCCATACAAGCTCATTAAGATAAGATTCAAAAAGCTTCATTTTTATATCACAATTTTCAACTAAATAAACCTTAATTTTATATTCCCTCAAATTAGACTCCTTTATATTACTCCTTTATATTACATTTATAGTAGAAAGGCTCTCAATAAATTGATTTAACAGTATATATCTCCTATTTGTTCAATGAAAAATCATTTAGTGTTGGAAAAGAATGTTACATTATTTGTCTCACTCTTTTATTAAAGAGATTCCCGAAAATGAAAACACTCATAATTTATTCATAATAAACTTAATTAACATAATTTACTTTGTGAGTAAAACCCTATAACTTCCTTTCTTCTACAAAACAAAAAGGAAGATATTTTCAATAATGTTGGTAACCAAAGAACACCCTATTCACTTGTATGGATAGAAAACCAAGTGAATGGGTGGCAGTTAACAACATTGTTCCAAATATCTTTTTTGCGTTCTCCCATAGAAACTCATACAGATGAGTTAATGATGTCATCATTTGCAGTTTTAGGTAATTAAAACTTGAATGTTATGAGTTAAATGAGCATTGACATATTTTGAAAAGCAGTACTTTATTTTCTAAAATATTATTAGAAGTGTCTAATACTCATCATTTACTCACCCTGTCATTTCAAACCTTTTTTCTACAAGAAAACACAAAGTACATTTTGAAGAAATTTGGGAACCAAACAGCACTGGCACCCATTCACTTGTATGGACCCAAAACCAATAAGTGAATAGTGGCAGTTATCTTTCTTCGCAATATCTTTTTTGTGATCTCCACACGAAGAAGAAAACTCATTTTGGTGAGTAAATGATGACAGAATTTTTGCTTTTGATTAAACTATCACTTTAACTTAAAAAAAACATTTTTTTATTCTTAAATAGTAATAAAGAGCATCTTACATTTGCTTACCAGCCTCCTTCAAATGATCTTCTTTTGTTTTCTGCAGAAGAAAGAAAGTCATACAGGTTTGGAATGATGCGAGGGTAAATAAATGAGGGAAAAACAGTATTTAATATTCCAAAAAATAGCTTATTTAATTATGTCATATCTAAAAGTCAAAAACAGCGTTCTGTTGTACCATTATTCAGTCTTAATGTACTGTGACATGTTGAACACTCATTAAAAGGGAAAGCAATCGACAGGCGTAATTGTGAAATTTTCCAGTGTGATTTAGGTCACCTCCGCTTGACTGATTTTGGGCTGTCTCGTCGCCTTGAGCGTGGGGATAGAGCCTTTACAATCTGTGGCACGATCCAATACATGGGTGAGACTTTCAAGTGTTTACTTTCAAGTGTAACTAAAGATGAGGTCCATCTCTAATTCTGCTACTTCTGTGCTGTAAATGAGAATGTATTAATTACATTCTATGGTCATTAAACAGCTCCTGAGGTCCTGAGTGGCGGCCCATACGGCCATGCAGCGGACTGGTGGTCTCTTGGTATTCTCATCTACAGTTTAGCCACTGGAGGGGTATGATGGATTTTATAGTATCAGCCCACGTTATGTCTGAATGGTTAATGGCCTACAGATCTGAATGTTGAAAGATGTATGTTTTTTAGTTTCCTGTCCCTGCAGAAGCAGATCACTGTAGGATGCTTGCCAGCGTCAGTGAACACCCATACGACATGCCAGCCGGGCTCGGCCCAGATTTGGCCTTCCTGCTCATAGAGGTGATGCATATTCATTTTTAAGAAAAATTTATGAAAATATATTCCCATTTTGAATCAGATATCCAATAACGCTCTGACCTTTTGAATGAACTTTAGCTTCTTTGCAAGATCCCCCTACGACGCCTGCGCTGCCTGGAGCACTTCCGAAACCAGCGGTTTTTCCACGGCATGTCCTTTGATCCCCAGATGCTTCAGAAAAGTCCCATCGAGACGATCCTGGAGCTGAAGAATCATCCTGACCGACAGGAAAAGTCAATAAGGGGTCTATCATTAGACCTGCTCCAGAATTTCGAGTGTGACTTGCTGAACTCTGCATCCACCCCTGAAGGTGCGTCTCATACCTTGATGAAGAATGAGGTGAACAAAGTTCCCCTAGAGACTGAAGCAACAGTCACCTCGGTTCTCTGTAAAGCACACAGAGCATAAAACATAACTGAACATTTCCAACTCCGGATCCCTCTGCCAAAGACAATATAAAATTGATTTATATGTATTTATATTCTAACAAAATTGCTTTGTTGGAGTTTACTAAAAACTAAAGTACATAGGTGGCTTATTTTTTGTTACCAACATTCTTCAAAATGTTTTATTTTGTGTTATGCAGAAGAAAGTCATAAAGGCTTGAAATGAAAAGTGAGGGAGTAAAAGATGGCTTAATGTTTTTGGGTGAAATGTCATTTGAAAAAACTGGCAATGCATTTTAGTTGAACATATTAGAAAAAACTTTTGTGGAAGGCTTTCTACCATACAGTTCTTGGACCCCATTGACAACCACAATAGGAAAAAGGACAACGGTTCCAAAAAGTACCAGAAACGTTGATGTCCTACATTCTTCAAAATATCTTATTGTATATTCAACAGAACAAGAATGGTATTATTTTACTAATGTGTACCACTTTCGTTAAAAAGGACCAAGATCTGTTTGGATATAAGCATTTCGCCAAAAATCACACAGAAATGAATAGAGAACCTCCTATATCTCAACCTACAGATGAGTAAAAGATTATTAAAGAATATTTATTTTTGAGTGAACTATCCCTTTAACCTTTATTGTTATAATTAACCATATCTAGTGTTTGTGCATTATACTGTAAATGCATAATTTGATACCTTATTTACATGAATTGATTGTGTTTTCCTGTGCACATTTTCATCTGTGCGAGACTTCTTATACTGTATACTTCAACAGCCATAGTGTCACATTTACATTTAATACATGATGTAATTAAGAGAGGAAAGACCTGACACTGAACATAATAAAAACTAAAAACTAAAATCAATTTTTTTTTATCTTTTTTAGATAAATCTTCTCTTGCATTACATTCACAGCTGTTCTATTAAAATTACTTTCAAGATTTTCGAGGTCGATTTTGTTCATAAAATGTCATCCAGATTCCAAAAATACGATAGTTAAATATATATCTGTAAACGATACCTGAAGACAGTTATCCAACTTTGAGACTTTGGTGTGACCTATTTGGGAGAGCAATGACAAACCCAAATGGGAACAGCCTTAATAGGGCTGAAAATTGAACACCAGATAAAGCATCATTATTAATGTTTTTAATTAGGTATTAGGAAAAAATCACAGCCCCAGTAGAGATGGCTTAAAATATCTGTAACTCTTAAAAGTTCTCTTGAGAGTCTCCTCATATGGGTTTTGGTCCTGACTGTGGAGAGGTGGTTTCCCTCTATATCGACCATTTTTATCTCTGTCATCCTATGCTTTCATATTATGCATCTGTGACAATGCTGTGCTAAAAAAGACATTTAATTGTTGCTCTGATATTTGTATCTACAGTTGACTTCCTTTGAGGCTATGTGATTGATATCATTTACGTGTAAATATAAAGGTGTCCCTTTTGGACATCATGAACGGTGTAAAAACCAGATGCTAAACTTTTAATGAATTTTTCTGGTCTTTGAAAAGTAGATCATGAATTCATCTAAATTCCGCTCAGCTGTAGAGCAGAAATAATGCCATGACCCCGTCTCATTTCTATTTGTTCTATGACTTCAAGCATTTGTCTAAAGGTGTGATGGAGTCTCAATGTCTCGGGATTTCATAATTTGCCTTGGTAAATTTAAACGTATTACTTTATTGAGAATTTCGACGGATTTAAAGTTAAAAACAGCTTTGTACCTAAAGACCCTGCTGCCATTGAGTGCCAGCAACCCACACTGACCACTGGATTTTACTATAATGTCTCTCTATAATAGAGACAATTTTATATAATATCACCACTTGTTTGGTGATAACTATTGGAACACCCTAGCAACCACATGTGAGTTTTGCACATTTTCTTTGATAAGTGAAAAAATTACAATTAAGGAAAGCAATCATCTTATGATCTTATTATTCTTATATTATTTTGCGATTTGTGTAAAATAATAAGATTAGGTGGCCAACCTTTCGGTGGGCCCTTAACACCTCCTCCAATAACTTAATGAGGGCACCATGGTAAGCTCCGCCCTACAAGTGTCAGCATCCTCTGGGATATCACCTTCATAAAGAAGTGGGACATCAGCTCTGTAGAAGAACCAGTCACGTCTCTTCTCGTCTGTTGGAGAAAACCCTTCAGTCTGAGATCTACAGTCTGCTCTGACTTGGTGAGTAACCTTGTCCTTTCATCTGTTGAATGTGCTGCAATGGATGTTTTTATTTCAATTATTTTGTAGGTTGATATCAGAATACATTTATTTAACTTTTATGTTACACAATTGATATTTTTTTTACTAAAAAGCTCAAATTTAAAGTCTTGATCATGCTTAATGTATATGGATAATACAATTGTATATTAGAAATTATTTGATTAAACATCAAGTACTTCCAACGGTTCTGCAAGGTTAAGATTTCTCCCAAAAAAACATTTCGACTGGTAAATTGGTCATAGGTTAACAGCATTTCTCAATGGTATAAAAGCATTGAGCATGTTTTGTGTGACTGTCTTGTTCCACACCATTTCTTTCAAATGTTAAACGTTGTCCAAATTGTAATATTTTCTTGTTTCAAGTTTAAGTAATCTTTAAGTTTTAGTGATCAAACAAAAAACAATTCCTTTGTCGTCAACAGTGCCCAAGAAATTTCACTAGCTAACATTTTTCGAAATATCTTTCTTTGTGTTTAACAGGTTTGGAACAATTTGAGCGTGTGTAATTCATGACTGAATTTGCTTTTTCAGCCTTTGAAGAGTCCCATATGATTGTATTTATATGAAAACCAATAAAATTCACATGTTTTACATTTTAAAGTGCAATGTATATTTGTATAGAATTGTAAAATGCATTCTGTTTAAGCACTCATCTAATAGTTTGAATGATCAACAGAATTGAATTACATATTGCAAATTCTAAAAGCATGGAAAAAACTCCCTGATGTTAATAGAATTTTTGGTTTTAAGTTTGGAAGTCCATCAGGATTATGTGTTTCTCCATTAACTTTTATGTTCCTCAGGTTGTATCATACGTTCAAGATGACCCACCACTTTCCATCCCTTACCACTGAGCAAAAGAAGGAGCTTCATGAGATTGCTCTGCGCATAGTGTCTCCAGGGAAAGGCATCCTAGCTGCGGATGAGTCCATAGGTTGAAGTCATTTCATTCAGTTTTCTGGATATATTGTTGTATCGGTTGGGTCCCAGATAGCACAAGGACTCAGTTTCTTTATGTGGATATTCTTTCAGGCAGTATGGGAAAACGTTTGAACCAGATCGGAGTGGAGAACACAGAGGAGAACCGTCGCCTCTACCGCCAGGTGCTCTTCAGTGCTGATGATCGAATTGATACCTGTATCGGTGGAGTTATCTTCTTCCACGAAACACTCTATCAGAACTCTGATGATGGCGTCCCATTTGTTAAGATGATAAAAGAAAAAGGCATCACTGTAGGAATCAAGGTACATAGCATCCTGGTTGGTGTTTTGATGGATGTTTTGACAGTCAAAAGTTTTAGGACACTTACTCACTTATGCAGTCATATTTAGGACAGTAGTAAACTCAACAAAAGTATGAAATAAAGGGGGCTACATGAATAATGTCCAGTTAAAAATGAAAAATAAAACATGTTATATTATGTCCTTTTAACGAGAATTTGCAGAAATGTTTTCTTGTCATTTGATCAAGAAGCTTCTTTTGAAAACTTTAAAAAGAGTCACAGTGTTCTGCGCTCTTATTTTTTTTTTCTTTAACATTCAGTTAAAGATCACTTTTTAGAATCTTTTTAATTTAAAAAAAAACTGTAAGTTCTGTCATTAAAAAACATGTGTGTTTGCTTTATTATATTTTTGGGATTTAAACTAATTTCAGACATTTAGGCATTCACCTCCAGATCAAATTGTATTTTTTACGTTACAAGTAACATTTCACTCTAGTATCCCAAATGTTTTGACCGGTAGAGTTGTCCATACCAAAATTAGGCTTTTGTCAATTAAATTATATTTTTTTCTTAAAAAGATTGTATTTTAATGAATGTTTGTCACAAAGCCATTTCTTAGAAGTTTTTGTCCTACTATGGGGTAAAATTTCATTAAAATATTTTATTTCTATATCTTTAAGAAGTGACGAGAACACTGAAATGTTTTAATTTATTTGCACATCTTTTCTTACTTCACAGGTTGACAAAGGTGTTGTAGCCTTGCCAGGTACTAATGGAGAGACCACTACACAAGGTATACTGTCCTGCCTCTCAGAAGCAATACGCAGCCTGATCAAAATATTAAAAATAACATTTTGTATATTCAAAATCTGTACACCAAATTTAAAGTAAACTCTCCTAAATGTCTCCACAGGTCTGGATGGCCTATCAGAACGCTGTGCTCAGTATAAAAAGGATGGAGCGGACTTTGCAAAATGGCGCTGTGTTATGAAAATCAGTGATACCACCCCGTCCGAGCTGTGTGTTGCAGAAAATGCAAAGGTTATCGCCCGCTATGCCAGTATCTGTCAGCAGGTACCCCCCTATGAATCCAAATCACCGGCATCAAAATACACAAAGAGCTCAGAGTCAATGTGTTAACACTTTATTTCCAGAATGGCATTGTACCCATAGTAGAACCCGAGATCCTTCCCGACGGTGACCACGATTTAAAGCGCAGCCAGTTTGTCACACAGAGGGTCAGTGAGTTTTTTTTCATCCCAAACAGATTCTATGAAACGGGAGTGATTTTGATTCATTTTCGCTGCCTTAGGTGCTGGCCGCAGTGTACAAGGCCATGTTTGATCATCATGTGTATCTGGAAGGCACCCTACTCAAGCCCAACATGGTGACCCCCGGACACAGCTGCCCAACCAAATACAGTGCGGAGGAGGTTGCCATGGCAACAGTCACCGCTCTGCGCCGTACTGTGCCGCCTGCTGTCGCGGGTACGGATGCTTTGAAACTCACCCTTTACCTGCAGTACCCGTCCAATACTTAAATGCATTCTTTTCCGTCTTCAAGGAGTGACGTTCCTCTCAGGGGGTCAGAGCGAAGAAGAGGCTTCCATCAATCTTAACGCCATCAATAACTGTCCGCTGGCCAAGCCCTGGGCTCTCACCTTCTCATTCGGCCGAGCTCTGCAGGCGTCCGCGCTGAAGACCTGGCGGGGACAGAGAGAGAATGAAAGAGCCGCGACCGAGGAGTTCATCAAACGTGCAGAGGCATGATAACCGTTTTTTTGCAATGACAACCTTTACCATTTGCATAACTTATATACTGTGTTCATCTCACACTACCTTGTGTCCTCAGATCAACAGTCTGGCATCCCAGGGGAAGTACACGTTTGGTGGGGACAGCAGTGGAGCCATGGGCCTTTCCCATTACCTGTCCAGCTATGCCTACTGACATGTTACAATGCATTAAAGCTGAAAAATAGCTCAGCTGCCATGAAAACTAAAATAGATCGACTGTGTTTGATGTGATATTAAAATAAATCAGAAGTCCCTTAAGTGAATGTGTAGTACATGATATTAACTTTCAAGTTTGCAGGATTTTCTGTGTGCCTCGTGTCTGCATTTCAGGCCTTCGTCAATGGGAAGTTTGTGTTCGGATGATAAATAATGACATGAAATCAATTCTATAATTCTGGAGGTTTTGTATGTTTGTCAGCATGGTGAACGTGAACTGAAAATGCTGCAATAAACCGTGACGCATAAACTATCAATGCTTTGTGCTTTTTATTCACTTTAATTAAGAATCAATTTATTTTACTTCAATATGTTCATTTTAAATCAACTAAAAAAATAGACTTACAGATAAAAAACATGAAATTTAAAAATATTAAACATCAGAATTTATTTATAAACATTATTTACTGCATTTTATTATCGATTATGACAATAATTAGAAAAGTGTGGTTAAGTGTTATAAGTATCAATTATATCAATATTTTGCTTTTTATTCACTTTAATTTAAGAATCAATTTATTTTACGTTCAATATGTTCATTTTAAATCAACTAAAAAAATAGACTTACAGATAAAAAACATGAAATTTAAAAATATTAAACATCAGAATTTATTTATAAACATTATTTACTGCATTTTATTATCAATTATGACAATAATTAGAAAAGTGTGGTTAAGTGTTATAAGTATCAATTATATCAATAAAAAAATCATGTTTATTTATATCAATGTCAACAAAAATACACCATAATGCAAACCCATGTATAAGAATCACCAAAATTACACTTATAAGCTGACTCTCAAAAAGCACTGCTTGTTATCCACATTGTAGTGCGGACTATTTCGCGTCGCGGATGTAGCTCCGCCGTTTCCCGCCGGTCGGTGAGCGTCTCGAGATCGCTCCGCGGCGCGCCCGCTGAAGAGGAAGCGAGTCCGGCGGCTTCACAGGACCACGCGCTCAGTGTGCAAGTGCAGCGCCTCAAACAATAGTGAGCCTCTTAATTGTGTTCCACAAGTTGTGTAATTGTGTTTTTTTCTTCTTATATCGCACAATATCATCAAATAATCGTGTTTTCTCTCTTTTTCTCCTCAGAAACACTCTTGTTGTATTTCGCCATGTCTGGTGGTGGTGTGATCCGAGGCCCTGCTGGCAGCAACGACTGTCGCATTTATGTCGGTAATTTACCTCCTGATATCCGCACTAAAGATGTCGAAGATGTGTTTTATAAGTACGGGGCTATTCGAGATATCGATCTGAAGAACAGACGAGGTGGACCTCCATTTGCCTTCGTCGAGTTTGAAGACCCCAGGTGAGAAGCTAAGGCTTAGCCATGAGGCATTCATGTTTAATGCTTTTAAAACGTATTTTAAACTCCCTTAAGTCTGCTGATATCTCTGTTTAGAAATAAAATTGATTAATCCATTGCATTAAAATACAGGTGTCAATGCAGAGCTGTTTGTGGAGTTTGCATGTTGCTAGCCTGCATGCTAGTTAGCCTAGCCGCTCTTGCTAATGTCCTTAAGCATGTTTTGTTTCTTCTCCATGACCAGGATCACGTGTTTGTTGATGGCACGTGCCACATGTTTGTGTTTTGAATGCCCACTTGTGTTTGTTGTTTACATGCATGTGTACTTGACTCACTTTGGTTTTGTTTGGTTTGCCCATTGCTTTGAATATGGAAACTAGCATTGAAACAGGCATCTGATTGGAAGTACTTGGCATTGGCTTTGTAAGCTTCTTTTGTGTGTTTAGATAAAAATGTTGTGTTAGATTGTTAATAGATTAAACATGACTATTGTACTATTTTGGATTTTACACCCAGCAACCTTCACTTTCTTCTTTCACCCCCCTATAGAGATGCTGAAGATGCCGTCTACGCCCGGGACGGGTACGACTATGATGGTTATCGGCTTCGTGTGGAGTTTCCCAGGAGTGGACGCGGTATGGGAAGAGGAGGAGGTGGTGGTGGCGGTGGCGGAGGAGGAGGTGGCGGCGGCGGTGGGGGTGGTGGTGGATTTGGAGGTGGGGCTCCAAGGGGTAGATATGGACCCCCATCCAGACGTTCTGAGTACAGAGTAATTGTTTCAGGTAAGCTGTCCTTGATTTGGTGCTGTGTGTTTTGGGTTTAGTACCAGCGTATGAATGCCGGTGATTCTCTGTTGTAGGTCTTCCCCCAAGTGGTAGCTGGCAGGACTTGAAGGATCACATGCGTGAAGCAGGTGATGTATGTTATGCTGACGTTTTCCGAGATGGAACTGGCGTGGTGGAGTTT
The DNA here is from genome assembly GCA_033220385.1 of Triplophysa yarkandensis. NCBI lineage: Eukaryota > Metazoa > Chordata > Actinopteri > Cypriniformes > Nemacheilidae > Triplophysa > Triplophysa yarkandensis. Next base: position 3,787,718 of record CM065675.1, read on the forward strand.
GTTCGCAAGGAAGACATGACCTACGCTGTGCGAAAACTGGATAACACAAAATTCCGCTCTCATGAGGTAGGTTTGAGATTTTAACCGGAACTTTTGGATTTGCTTGACTTAGCATTGGATAATTCATTAAGGTAAGCGAGCATCTGATGTTATGGAAGGGTGTTGATGCACGGTGTTAAGGGAGATGTAGCGTTGTACATTTGAGGAAGGAATGTTTCTGCTAAGTTTTTCAGAATCTGCGCAGGCTTAACGTTTTTAAAGCATTATTAGTGTTCAACTAAACATGTCTTCAAGCACTTTGATATGGTCCGTGAACAAAGATGTACTATAAGATGTTAATGCATTAGGGAAGCTTAGCGTTGCAATAAAGGTGATGGTATAAGTGCAGTTCTGGTAAGTATATGATGGTTGAATCTTATGTTTCACATGCTCAGCATATAGTTGTTCTCTTTTAGGGTGAAACGGCATACATCCGTGTGAAGGTGGATGGTCCTCGCAGCCCGAGCTATGGAAGATCAAGGTCAAGAAGTCGCAGTCGTAGCAGGAGTCGCAGCCGCAGCAACAACCGCAGCCGTAGCTACTCCCCACGGCGCAGCCGAGGATCCCCGCAATACTCTCCTCGCCATAGCCGTTCTCGCTCTCGGTCCTAAACCGCCCCTTTGTCACCAGTCTGGTGATCTTATCTGTGGAGCTGTTGACCCATTTTGTTTTTACAGTCTTTACACATTATAATCTCCCATGTTTTAGGTTCTTCCCTTTTTTTTGTGAGGCATATGTCGAATGAGTGTTGTCCAACCACCCTTTGTCTTGGTTTTTAATTTTAATCATACATTTTTAACTGCATTTTGTCCTATCCAAGCTTTTTTTGTTTTTAATACAAAGTGGAAGTCTTTCATAGACCAAGCAATGGGTTGTGTAATGGCTCCCAATATTTTTGTAAATGTCTTGCATGAAATCATGGGATAGTGGGTTCCACAGTAACTGTATTTTATGCTGTCTTCCTTTAGTCGTGATTCAAAACGAATTATTTGTAATAAAGGATTATTGTATCCAAACTTGGTTGGGTAAAGGCTGAACTAAACAATATGATCAAATACCTTTAAATTACATTTTACATTTACTGGTAAATTCGAACTTTTGGCCACATGGCTCTATTTGATACACCTTCCAATTTATTTTTAACATTGTGGTTCAGGCATCTAAGTGGTTCAAGTTTCAAAATAGTCAGACTGTAAAATAAGTTAGGTGTAGTGGTTTGTAGGGTTACACGCTTTAATGGTCTCTCGTAGCATAACGCTATATGCATGCATCAAAGAAGGCAGGTCTGAGTGGATTTGATTCTAACTCTTTACCTCCTTTGTTTTGATTTAGCTGGAATGTTAAAGTTTGGATTGGAGGAGAGGCTCAGTGGAACCTGGATCACTGGGAACATTTCATAATGAAGATAGGATAGGGAATGCTGGATACATGGAACAGGATCAGATGCCCCAGGATCATAGGATTTTTAAGACCACAGTTCAAAAGCGCTCCCTTTATTTTCGCTTTACAGCATTGGGAAGTTTAAACAGTATGGCCCTTCATTTTTTAACACATTGGAGGAGCAGATGCTGGAGGAGTCAATTGGATTGGAATCAACAGGAGCAGTATGGTAAAAAAAGTATGTTTGGGACGGGTGGGGTGTACTCGGGCATTTTTAGATTTAAGTTGTCCTCTTACAGATAGATGCTTTAACATTACAAGAGTGTTTCTTTTTAGTGAACGGGATTTTGCTTCAATAAAGGTTTTGTTGGTACATAAAACTGTGTCATCTCTTTATTGGGGAGGCCTTTCTCAATCTGCATAATGCAACTGTATACATCTGTTTGATGTATGCACTCTCATCTCAAAGGTTTGCTGTTGAACAACACACAACCAAAACACAAGTGACATCTACACAACCCTCTCATTGTAATACTAGTGGACTGACCCTGGCATGAACAATGCATTAAAACCCACAACCTTGTGATGAGTGTCTACTCAATGTGAAGTGTTCTCATCACTCTTATGGGCATCCTGGCAATACACAATCCTGCTGCCCACCACCAAACATGTCATGTCCCTGTGGTCACGGGTAAAGATGCATTATGGGATGAAATAAGATGCTGGCGCAGGGAGCAGCTGGTCTGCAGCCAATGGTGAGCGCTGTGGAGGGAAGAGCCAGGGACTGTAGAGGCGCTTAACTTCTCCTTCATGTTCCTCTCGCATCAAAGGGACATCTAGAACGACGCAAGCTCAACCATAATCGTTGACAGGTGAGTTGAGCCTTTATGTGATCTCAGCTGTGGATATCGAACATGCATGACGCCAACAGTTTGGTTTCTTGCCTGTATTGCGCATGGGTTTGTCTTGGAACGCCATTTCAATTCTTCTCCACCTGGACGTCCAGAGCTCCATTGATGGAGCATCAAGCTCGCATGATCATTGCCTGACCTGCTTATGACCTCATAAAGGTTTTGACATCCTGATGGATTCATCTAGTGTTGGGTAATCTGTGATCAACCTGACATCAGATGTCTATGTTCTACCAGCATCTTCTCTGTGGTTGCATTGGCACTTGGTTTGGAGAGAAGGCTTTGGTGGAAGTGGTCTACACCTACTATGGTAGATCTAGATCAAGTAAATGCTCAATTTTTGGGTCTTGTGGAGGTATCTGATGTCCCTCAATCTCGAAATTGAATCATCTTAGGATTCTTTGAGGAATTCACCTGGCATTGTGGGAAGAGAATGGACCTACAACTAAGAACCCATCGCCATGTGTCCAACCTACTTCTCCCAAACTAATCCTGTCTTCATTCCATTTCAGACACCATGACTGACAGGAAGGCTGTGATCAAGAATGCTGACATGTCTGAAGATATGCAGCAGGATGCTGTGGATTGTGCCACCCAGGCGATGGAGAAATACAACATCGAGAAGGATATTGCGGCCTACATCAAAAAGGTGAATCGCACCCTGCATTGTCATTGCGCCGGCGTGTTATTTAAGCCCCGTGATGTTTTGTCCAGCTTGCATTTTACACCCTCACTCCTCTTGTTACAGGAATTCGATAAGAAATACAATCCGACGTGGCATTGCATTGTGGGAAGGAACTTCGGCAGCTATGTGACCCACGAGACGAAACACTTCATCTACTTCTACTTGGGCCAGGTGGCCATTCTCCTGTTCAAGTCCGGCTGAACGGAGACCAGAGCGAAGAATGTATCTCCAATGAAGACTGTGATGCACTGGTGGCTGATGTTGTATCTACCCACACTACGAATATCAAACGAGACCATACCATGACTATGGCTGTGCATAACTGCATGGATCATATCCCATACTACTTGTGCACATGCTGCAGTTCAATTGCTTTTCATTAGGAGCCTTTTCTCAAATGACGATTTTCGTTAACGGTCCTTGCTGGTTTTCCCTAGCACATGAATTTATAATCGGGGTCAAGGGTGATAGAAAATGTGTATTGGAAAGCACACACGTCTTCTATGGATTGAGATCAACTTGTTAAATCCCGTACACTTCAGGTCATCCGAGAGGTGTTGGGGTGCAGCACAGAAGCACAAAGCAGTATGGTTGCAAGTCTGTATAGATAAGACGTTCCGCTTTCTTTGTTTTTGAATATCAGAGGCTTATTGCATTTCAGAAACCACATGAATATATATTTGACAATGTCTACCTGAATATTTAATAGAGTTATGTATGTATTAGAGATATAGAGTTTAGAAATGGAGACTCGTGTAACTCATTACAACAAAGTGGCTGATAGCAGTTGTGTGGTCTTTATGTAAATGTCTGCAGAACAGTTCTCTGAATGTAATAAGTAGACGCACAACATGTTGTCGGGCATCTTCCTGTCTTCTGTTCTGCTCTTTAACTCGGTCGGATTTATTTGCATGTTGTTTTACATTCTGATCGATGGGTGTCTGCACAAACTGAACGGTCAAGTTCACAGCACATACTGTTTGAGGCTTTCTTGGTTAGTAGGACTTTGACTTCATTTGCACACCATGAAAGAGTACCCGCTCGGGTACCTCCAAACATGGCCCTAATAAAAATGTGTCGTAAGAAACGTTGCTTTCTATCATTTTTACACCCGCATTTGTTTTATGTTGGCACACATGCAAATCTTTTTCATTATAAAAAGAATGTTCTGTTACAAACTTTATATAGTGCGTTGGATCTTATCCGTGTAGCATTTAAGGTTCCCATCTGATAAGATCCTGGAAAAGACCAGCTGAGACCAAAAGTGAAATTCCCAATAAAACCATTAAACGAAAGGACAATGTCGATTATGTTTTAAATAAGTTTACCAGCAGGCTATGCAGACCACTGTCAAGGGTGACAGGATGAAATGAAGGTTGGCATCCATTAAAGCTGCCCGCTGCTCCATATCTTAACCACAAGAGGGGACTCTCTGTCTTCATATGTCATCATCTCTTTGGAGTGGATGAACATCTGAGGCTGAAGACACATTCAAGTGTGATGGTGAAGAAACACATATTTTATGCTTTTAAATAAAAGATAACTTTAAGGAGCTATAGTTGAGATATTTGTATTACATCAGTGCTGCCTTGGGGGAATAAAATGGAGACACGTGGATTGCGCTCAAGGCCTTGCCATTGATGATGTCATACGTCACTTCTGGAGTTTGATGGGTTATCCAGAAAGATGTGTATCTGTTCTAAAAATCTACTCTATAATTTAGATTTTTTGTGTTTTTTTTTGTCTTGTTTCAAATTACTAAGTCATCTTGACCGGCTCTTGGTAGTTAAGGGGGTGTTTGTTTGACAAACTGGGGGCAGCTGCTGAAGATATTTCGACAAAAGTCCCATTCACAACAGCAAAGATGCACAAACAGATGCTTACACTCCACTGTTTAGTCTACAAACATTTCCATCTTACTGCATGTTACGTATTTTGCATTATACCTGAGAACAGTTTGCAAGGTGATTTCCAAATGTTATAGTTCACCAGGAAGTCTTTTTTAAAAGAGTGCTGTCAAAACGATTCACCGTGATTAATCACATCCAGAACAAAAGTGTGTTTACATATTGTACGGCTGCGGATTGCACAAATTCTATACAAACACATTAATGTAGTAAAAATATATATACATCTATGTTTATAAATGCAAACTTAATATGCACTACGTACAGACAAACATTGTACGGGGCTTCATACAAATTTTGATCAGTAAAATTCCATGACTTTGATGTAAAAATCTATGACTTTGTTAATGTATACGTTAAAGAATAAGAAAACCACAGGTTCAACTTTACCAAATAAATAATAAACTAAAATAAATTAAGAGGTTTACAAAACTTATTTCAGTTTCTGGATTCGTCCATGACAATCTGCCATACAGTTGCTCCTACTTTGCATTTATTAACTTTTAATTTGACTGTTGCTCGGCTCCTGTGGCATCACGGGACTGAGCAGTGTCCATCCGATGCCCACTTACAATACTCCTCAGGGTATTTCCTGTTTTAGCATATTGAGGTTTCGGACATCTCACGACTCCTATTGAATTGCAACACCTACTAGGCGGCTTCAGACTCAGGGATATTAAGTATAGTGATCTGATACATGCTGGTGTTTTAGCTCTTGTTATGTCTGAGTGGGCTCGATGCCCTTTATTCATGACACCATTAACCTGAAAAGCTTGAACATGTTCAGGTTCAGACAGCATCCACGCTTCAGGAGCTCAAGAGTCTTGAAATTTATTTTACAGCCCATTATGTTTGATAAGATGTCCTTTCTCATGGCTCTTTGTTTTTTTCTTCATCCAACTTTTATGGTTGCGGTAGTTTTGCAAGTTTATTCCCAGCAGGCTAAGGTTCTTCAGTAGGACACGTCTGGCTGTTGATAAAGACAGAGAAAGATATTTGAAAGCATGCTTGTTACAGAAGTTTTGGATCCCACTGATTATACGGTCATTTTTCCCACTATGGCAATATCTGGTTGAATGGACCAAAATGTTCAGTGTTTTTGTCCTTTCATTTCTTCTAGCATGATTGGTAATGAGGTCAACGACTGCTTGATTGAAACGTATACATGGAACAACTATGGAGTGAGTAACTCATGAGAGTTTAAATTATTGGTGAGCTATCCCTTGAAATTATACAAAACAAAATAAGTGAAGATGTCTCCCCTACTGTAATTCTTTACGGTCCTTATCAAGATCACATAGTTTTCGTGGTGATGTCAAGAAGGACCGGGGATATTTGTTGCCTGGAAAGGATAAGACAGACAGGATTTCCCCAGACAAGTTAATGATTTTCTCACTTCTATTCATTAATAGTGGCTGATTGTTATTGGGGAGAAAGAGAAAGTGATGACCAAGCGGATAAAGAAAGGCATGTTTCTAAATTGTCTTAGTTTCAAAAATGCATCATGTTTGCTAATATAGAAATTGTTCTAGTTAAGATCAATTGTCCTTGTTCTTCCAAGTTTGTCCTTGTGCAGGGGACATTTAGACGATTAGTTTCTGAACGTCATGCCCAATCAACCTTCGTGCCCCCGAGAGCCGTTTGTTCTAATAGATTTGCTCTAAATTGAGTGGCAGCCATGGGACCCAACAAAGCAATGCAGGAAATGTCTGAAGCAGTCACGCTGAACAACTACACACCATGCCCGTAAATAAAATTAAAAGCAGTTACTAAAACAACTCTATAGATTTGAAAATGTATTTTGAACTGAAACAAAATAAAGTTAGACAAAATCATCCAACAGCAATGTGGAAGACTGACATCACATTAAAACTTTGATAAAGAATCAAGGTTTGCAATTGGGGTGTGCGATATTTGAAAACAAGAAATTTGAATGTATATGTATATTTACATCATGTTCAGTTTGAGATGTTTAAAATGTACCATGAAGCTGCTTCACACAAAGCTATAAAACATTTCCAAATTTGATATTAAACAAAAATAATAATCACAGTTACAATTTCAAGGCAAACAATCAACAATTATGATTTTTGTCATAATTGTCATAATCATGCTAACAGAAAATTGATTACTCATAATAACAATTGGAAACAATAAATTAAAGAGAGATCTTTGGATTCATCATTTGAAATAACAAATCAAAGAATACAAAACACTTCTCAGTGAAGATATTTTTACACCAAAACCGGCACAAAAGACCAAAAAGTTTGTGTTGTTCTAAATGTGATTTCACACATCATTAAATCAGCATTTACAATATTATCGCACAAAATACATCTGGCACACCCCTAGCTATCACATCAAAAATATTTTTAAACTTTTTTAAATACACGTACAAATTATACTGTAGAATTGCCCAAATGTATAAAAATATACATTTGATTTCTTTTCCTTGCTGTGGTTGTGGTCTTAAAAATACAGAGCATTTTTCTGGTTTTCCATTTTTATTTTCTCAAAATAATGCATATAAAACAGGTTTTGCTTTACAGAATAAAACAAAAATAATAATTTTGCCCAAAGACCGGAAAAACTGCAAAAATATATTTTTATCCTATTATATTTATAATTCTTGCCCTGAATTTAATTTTCACAAATGTGGTTTGTCTTTATTTTCAGTGTTTTGAGTTGTTAGCTAACAGTGATACTACAAGAAACAGGACAAAGGTGATCCACACAGTCTTTTATGAGGCCGCAAGACTCTTGATAGAGGGTTGTTCTCTCTTCGACCTTTACTCTGCGCTCCATAAACTGTTGTGGAAGATATACATCCTGAATCTGTTACCAACATACATACATACATCTGACATTTTACCTTTCATGACCTTAGTCACAAGATTGATTTAACCTAATAAGTCTTGACATTCCTTCAGGCAAAACACACTATTGTCCTTTTGTTCCTACTTTGTTTCGATTCCTGCTCTTTCAACATCTTTCCTCTTTCCTTCATGACTTTATGGTTCTACATCTTGTAATCCTGCCCTTTTACTGCCTTCTTTCTGAGTTGCTGTCAAGGATAAGGCAATTAGCTTATCACAGAGACATGATTTATAAGATCTGCCGGTGACCAAGCTGTAACACTTTGATTTTGGCAGAAATCTCTGTATCGACCGTCTCAAGAATGTCAAAGGATTGGTGATCAGCAGTTCTGGGGATTGTTTAAGTTTGCGACAAAACGTTGCATAGCATCCCTGTTAAAGTCATTTAGAAAGGCCTGTGAGGTTTGAAAACCCCTTATGAAAATGACTGTGACCATGTCCCTGAGTCTCCTGATCACTTGATGTGTGTGTGTGTGTGTGTGTGTGTGTGTGTGTGTGTGTGTGTGTGTGTGTGTGTGTGTGTGTGTGTGTGTGTGTGTGTGTGTGTGTGTGTGTGTGTGTGTGTGTGTGTGTGTGTGTGTGTGTGTGTGTGTGTGTGTGTGAGAGGGACAACCAAAAGGTCAAGCTTGATCCCTCTTACGTTATCTCAGGTTATATCCCATCTCGCAAGGCATGTGATATTGAGCAATGGGGTTGTAAAGCGGCACAATGCTTTATGAGTGTTGTCGAGAACGTTGACGTTGATTCCACGCTCATTGACCGATTTGCCACAGGGACTCATGTTGGCATTAAACTGATGTGAATTCTGTTGCGTAGATTAAGATTTAATCTCGGGAAATGAATTCATGAAATGAGATCATTGCAGTCCTGAGAGTGATGGATAATGACTATTGTTAAATGTTTTAGTTCACCCCCCAAAAAATGATATCATTATATACGTTTATGTCGTTCAAGCCTGTCAGACTTTTTATTTGTAGAACAGACAAGGAGATTTTGAGAAATGTCTCAGTAGTTTTGTATCTGTAAAATGGTGGTTTATGGGGGTTTGTGTTGTTTGGTTACCAACATTTTTCAAAATATCTTCTTTTGTGTGCTTTAGAAGAAGGAAGGAAGGTTATACAGGTTTATAATGCCTTGAGAGTGAATAAATGATAAAAGAATATAAATTTTTGAGTGAACTGTTATATTAAGAGGGTTTGGTAATGAATTTGAGGAAGAACTACCATTATTTTGGGGTTCAAAAAATATATACGTTTGATTACATTTTCAAATCTTAAAGTTCGTCTCATAAAGCTGAGCATTGACAGTGTTATAAAGTCTGTTATCACATCACTTAGGTCTATATGTTTCTCCACATATAGCAATTGACTATTCTCAGCAGGAGGTTGTGGAAGCAGTTCTGTAATAGCTTTTGGGGGGATTGGTCAGCCAAGCATTTCCACAACAAATTTTCGATGTCGTGAATGAAGCGAATGGCATGCAGTCTAAGTAATGGCGGGCACCCAGGCGGGCAGGTTTCTAAGTGTGTGGTTGGACCCACATGTCTTGTCAACAGTGTGTCGTGTCCGGCAAGAGTTGACTGACTGACTGAAGGGCAGGAGGTTGAGCATGCACCAGCGCTGTGTTGAAATGTAGATGGACGGAGGTTCCGTTGGGATGGAGGCGGGGCAGAGGTGGAAAGGTCAATCCGATGAGGCCCTCCATGGTTGGAGAGGAACCGTTTTTCCGTGAGGATGGCTCCACTGGTAGAGGTTAATGTGCTGACTGAGGAATGGAGATGTGCAGATGAATTCATTAGTGAAGGAGCAGAGGAGCGTTGAGATGGAATAGGGACAAAAGTCCACAGAGAGGGGGGATGGAGGGGGTGTGGGGTGGGTGTGATTGGGGAATGGGTGTTTTTTTTGTTGGTATGACCCACCTGTGATCTTGTTTGGTGGCGGTTTGTTCACTGCATGTCAACGGCATCCGCCGACGAGCACCATGGTGACAAAGTCAAACAAAACAAAACATGTTCGTTTGATGAACACATTGTCGATTTGTTCTTACTTTAGCATTGTGCAAACAATAATCAGACAGAAAGTGTTTTTTTCTTGACCCATTAAGTCTGCAGACACAAATTAATCCATGTGTGGTGATGGCAAAGGTGTCTCGGGACATCAGGACAGAGCCCATGGTTGATTGAGTGTGAAGTTTTTCCTCTTTACTCATGAAATAATGAATAACTTTAGGTTTAACATTAGCTGGCATTTGGCCAGCTATTTGCAGTGATCTCTTGGTGGTGTTGGCGGGGGGGTATTGAAAAAATATGCCAAGCAGAAGCACTCTGATTCCCAGGCCAACTTGCCACAGCCGAAAACCGGTAATGAAATCTTACGTTTTGGAATAATGGAAAGTTAACAATGCCAATTTGATAGCGAGATGTTAGCAGTTTCGTTGCCTGAACTGCCCTAGTCTTGTCCCCAAACCAAAATAATACTGTATAGTGTCTTTTGATACTATACAAGCTGTTTGGGGTTTTTAATGCTTGTTCATGGTTCCAAAGTTCCTAAATACCCAAATTTAAACTGAATAAATGGGTTGTTAGAATTACTTAATTTTATCATGTACATAGGTTCCATATACTCAAATAAAATTTGTAACATAATTTTCTTAAAATGTATAAAAAAGTTATGTTGAAACAACTTTATTCTATCATGTGGAACCAATGTACATTATAAAATTGAGAAATTCCAGCAACCCATTTTTTCTGTGTAGATGTAACCATTTCATATTTAATATAGCCTACAAGGCGGTAATATATTGCAATTTATGTACACTAAAATAGTTGGCCATATCTTTAACGGTAGTGATTGGGTAAATTATGTTGTATACTGTACTGTCCTTTAGTCGTAATATTGTAAATATTAAAGTTAAAAATCATAAAAAACAAAGAACGCTTTTTAAACAAAGAAAGACATTTTTTATAAATGGTATATTTAATCTATACATCAGTGTTTGGAAAAGTAAAGTGTTCGGCTTGCTTTCAAATGAAAAATTGCTCTCAAATGGAGTCATTGAACCAATTTGTTCAAAATGCCAGGAGAATCACTAAACCATTATCTATTTCAAGTCATTAAAATCAGATATTTTAGGGGGGGGATGTATCACATATGCAACACTTCAATTTTTTGCCAGCATCTTGAAGTGACAGCATCATGATGCTGATACAGCAGCGGTCCACCGTGTACAATGTCTCACACAGTTAAAATTCTATAGACAATTCTTCATAGCAGTTCCGTTGAACTGTTTTGTTCCCCAAACAAAAATTAGGTCAAAGGGATCCATTTCTTCTTTACCTTTTCATAATCTAATGAATCATTTTCTATTACACATATCTAAAGTGTATTAAGATGTCAAAAATGCTTTATGGAACCATACAGCCAAAAATGGTTATTTTATGGCATCTTAGCACCTATCAGTACCTCGACATTCCTCATGTACAGATTTATACTGAAACTCTACACCTGTATCAGGTGAGCCTGATACTGAGAGGATATGTTATACGCAGTGTAAAACAATACCTCCATTTAGAGCTGTCTAACACAGATCACACCGACATCGATTTGTGTCTGAGCTGTTGGGAAATATGCTGATTCCTAACCTCATCTGTTATTCATTAACAGCCGGCAAAAAAGTGAAAAAAGAGGATCTAGATAACCTGCTACTGCGTCTGTTAAAACAGGATGATAGAATTTGCTGACAGAAAAAGATCTTGACCCTTCAGGTTCCTGATTCTTTGGTTTGATTCAATCTAAAACATAAAAAAAAGGGCTGTTTTAGTGGAATTATGTTATGATTGTAAAAACACTATAATGGTCTGTTAACTTGCGTTTGGAGGTGATGGTTCAGATAAAGATCTTGTGTGCTGAAAATCGAGGTTAGCACTAATAAAAATGTAAATAAAATAATGATCATTTTTTGGGGATTAAACTTAGTAATGTTTATGGTGTTGAAATGAAAAATCAGCTTTGATAACACAACAATATGATTATGTTGAATATCATCATAAAACAGTTGGACTGGATCATAGTCTATAAACTAGACAGACATTTGATGGTTTAAGTGGCCTTTGTCTTTGTAGGTTGCGAAAATGTCTTTCTGAATTATTATAATATTAGAAAGCATTATATTTGTCTGTGATGTTTCAATCTTTATGTGTAAAATATATGCATGCCAGTTGTTTTTGCATATAATATCAATTGAGGTTTATCTGATATTAAATTATTAAAAAACTAAATATATAGTATAAAATTCTGAATAGTCTGTGTATTTTTATTTGAAATGATAGAAATTATACTTAATTTCTGTTATACTTTGCATTTCTGCAAAACTGCTTTAAAGACAATTCACGGTATAATAAAAAGTATAGCAGTAACAAATAAGAATCAATGAATTAAATATTACATTTGTACTTTTATTGCAAACTTTCAATCATATATATTAGGGAACTGTATAATAATTGTTGGAAGGATTTTTTCAGTGTGTTAATTCCTAACAACATTAAGTATATGTGTACAATTTTAATGACTTTATTGTAACTGTAAAAAAATTGGTTGGTGTGATCGGACGGTTATGCATCTTTAAGAACTTGATGTAAATTTGCTTTTATGTCTGCAAAGAAAAATAAAGCAATTTCTTTACCTCTTTGCAATGTGGGTGTATATCTACTATGTTTGTCCTGTAGAGTTTTAGTAAGAACACTTCTCTTCTCATGGTCGCTAATGGCTTTTCTGCATGCCGGTGCATTCATTAAACTACTCTAAAGCTAGTCTTAATCACAGAGGAAACCAAGCAAGTAATTGCCTTTAAATGTTGAATTGTGTGTGTATGTAGGGTGGGTGATGGGAGGTGGGACAGTGAGCAGATTTTAGAAAGGAGAATCCAAAATCATGTACTAAGTGTCTCTGGAAGGGTGCCGAGCTATGGTCAGGTTGGCCGTGGATGGGCATTTGAACTCAATGTTTAAAGTTGAACTAAATCGTGGGGATCAGTGATCCATCTTCATTTTCCCCATCCACATTTTTATGTGGATTTAACTTTTTTGTGCAACCACCCAAAAAATCAGAACAACCTCATTGCAACACACTTGAAACCGCTCGAAAACTCAGCAACCGTAAATCAATGCTTTGGCAACCACAACCATCATGCAGTGCTGCGTGAGCTCATGCAACCCGAATTGTGTTAGAAATGTACCATATTTGTTTGAAAATGTTAAAAATTCTTTTAATTTTGGATCTGTTGTCCTCTAATGATTTCTCTGAAGCATCTCTTGATGGCGCCAGTGTGTGAAACTTCATGGGAATGATGGCAGACATCAGACAAGTGTGTCCAGTAAGACCACTGAAACTTTTAAAACGGCCACAAATCCCCGACCAGAAACACTAATAACTAACCAACACCGTTTTGCCCTCCAGCAAGTATATGGGCCTTGGTCTTCCTGTCTGGAATGTTTAGGAGTGGCCGGGTGTTGGCAGACTAAACACAGAGTTTATGATCATTTAGAATGAGGATATATAATCCAAGTTTTATTTAAGGTGTTATGATCCACGGATTCAAAGTACATGATTTGGAATTGAAATCTAGTGTTCTTAATTTGCAGCAACTCAAATCATCCCAGTAAACAAGAGCCAAGCTAAACACATTTGTCTCTTGTGACCTTTCACTATCATTGATGTACGCCTCTAGTCTGGAGGACAAAATGGGATTTGCTTGGCGTCTTTTTCCCTTTCTTTCATGCCTGAGTGTGTATGCATGTGTGTTTTTGGGTCATTTGTTTTCTCTGAGTCATTCCGTTTGAATATGCAGCTGCTATTAACATGAGCACCAGCTGTCTGATTTATTGTGTAGGTCTGCTCTGTGCTGTTGCTCATTCACACCTCTCTTTGCTGAGCACAGACTTATTTTATAGTGTTCCAATTTTTTTCACAAAAGAATAGAATAAACTGTCATTTTAATTGGATGTTATAGTTATACATTAATACATTTTTATCATTTACAATGGTCAAATTTTTGCACAATAGCAATAGGAAAAACAAATAAGTTTTAACTGTTCAGAATTATTGGTATATGTATTCAATATGCAGTGAAATTATAATAATATTGAAAGGTCAAAATAATTAACCTTATCAAGAATAACGTTTGTTTTAACATTATATATGTCTGTATTTTGAGCATATTAACTTATTTTTATAAACACAAACACATACATTTTTTATTACATTTATTTATTTATTTCTTTGCAATATCTATATATATATTGCAAAGTGACCCAAAATATTTTTTCTTGTTTTATGAAAGAAAATATGGAATGTAAATGTTTTTTGCTTGCTTTATGACTTTAGTATTTTATTAGAAACCTACAAATTCTTAACTCAAGACAAACCCTTAAAAAATTATTTGCTTTGTGGTGTTACCCTAACCTGAGACTTGTGTCCATCAACAGAAGTCAATGGTGGCCCAAAAAATTACCGCAAAGACAACAAAGATATGTATACGGGTTTGAATAAATGGAGGGTGAGCAAATAATAAAAAAAAATGTCCTTTATTAATTCCTTTAGGAAACCCGTATAAGTGAAAGTATTGTCACTTTCCTAACTTCAGTGGGAGTTTGTCCTCACAGACAAAATTGTGGTCATCTGTAGATTATTGGCTTGCATTATTTTATCCGCAAAAGTTTATTTTCAATTCCCCCTGTTCCAGAGCGAGTTAATAGCACAGTAAAGCTTTGCGGGTTGTGCTGGTGCACCGATGTAATGATTCCGAATTGTGGTGGAACTGTACTTTCCAGGCAAAAAGGAAGGGGAGGTGTGGGTATGGGGTCATGGAGCCCTGATGAGGAGCTAAAGACTCTGAGGACACCCTGACCCTGGGCAAAGACAGGGTTCCCCCGTGGAACCCTCCCATACTTCCTAAGATAATCTTGACAGTAGCCTCTCCTTATTGTCTTGGAGAGATAGGTGTGCTTTCATCAGTAAAAAATGATTTCACAATGAGATCTTACACCTGTTGTATTTGCTGTAAAAGAATCAGACTAAATCACAGACTGTCAAGAATAGATGTTTGAAAGAGTCAAGATGAGATTATGAAAGGAGGAGAACCTTGCCTATAATTCACAGGTCAACCCTCTTTTAATTCAAAGGCTGAAGGATGAAGAAAATGTAATCTCCGGCCCTTGACACAAATCTAGTTGTAAGAGTAACGGGACAAGATACTTTTATGTTTTGGGACCAATCTTAGAAAAGTGTTCACACACAGCCACACTCTTTTGTGTGTGTCTACAGAGTCAACAGTGTCCTGTTTTATTCTGAAACCAGAATTCAGTAGTCTCAGATGTGTCTTCATTCGAGATCTGGAACTGTGCTGGGATTTGCTGTGGTGAAGCCTATTAAGCTGCTATGCACGTTAATGGGATAGTTCGTATAAAAATATCAAATTATGTCATTGTATTTATCTTTATGTCATCCAATACCAATGTGATTATTATGTTAAATGGAACATGCAAGAAGATATTTTGAGAAATGTTTGGGTGTTAATTTATCTGTATAATGAAAGTTAATGGAATGAAAAATAGTCATACAGGTTTGGAATCACATGAAGACAAATGAATGAATTAAGAATTTTAATTTTTCTATGAACTGTTTTAGATCGTAGGGTTCCTAAAAAGCAACCTTTGTGTTTTGTGTGTATTTTGTAAAGATGATACAATTCTGACTTGAGAGTACAGACATACAATTCGTGTTATATTTCATTTCACATTTGTATTATCATTTTTCTTTATTCTTAACTGCTTTTAATGTAGTTATCAGGTTTAGTTTTAGGATATTAGTTATTCTGTTCTGTTTTTTTTCAACTGCTGTTTCATCATATGTTTAATTTTTTGCATTTGTATTATCTTCACAAATAGATACGAGTGTTAAATTTTGTCCTTCTCAAGGTTTTGAATAACGTCACAAGATATTGCTCTGAAGTTGTAGTTTCCCATTCTCTGTGTTGGGTTTATAACACCAGATGAATGTTTTTATAAGTAGACGTATGAAGAATGAGCTGGACCAAATATCAATTGACTAGATGAAGTTGGATACAATCAGAGTTCCCGATGGGGCTCAGTTTATTTACATCACTTAATCTCCTGCTTGATATTCTTCCCTTATCTTTGAAGCTAACCGATTCTTTAATTTGCACCTATAAGCTCTGTAAGTCATTTTCATGGATGGACCTATCTTCAAGATCAAAAGAAAAGAAGAGACATCTAATCAGATCTCTCGGTAACAAACATTGTTCAATTTTCAATTTTAGGAGATACAGCGGAAACAATTTGACAGAGGAACTGAAACTCTATTTTATTTCTAAAGCTATAAAACAACAAACTTTAAGGTGGTAATAAAATGTTTCTCTGGAACAAATCAAGGTTTCATTTGCTTTCAGTGGAAACTGTGTGATCCAATCAGATCATGAAAGTTGTTGATCATTGGAACTCAAGGTTCATTGAAACTTAATCTCGAAAAACTAATGGAGATCCTTTTACTAAGTATTAATTCAACTGATGAGCAGATCATTCTCAAAAGAGTGATTGCCACTGCCAAACCTGATAATGACACTCGCCATCATTTGCATAATATCCATTCTAAATAAAATGTCCAAATGTATCTGAAACATATCTGAATAGATATATGATTTTATATAATAAGAATTTTATAATTTTGAATTCTTAATGTTGTATTACTATGTCAAATGCATATAAGTTTTAAATAAAGGCAAATGAAAATGTGATGAAATCTAAACCTTATAAGCTTATATAAATCTTAACTTACACTCCCTTCACCACTGGAACTTACAAAATCACCAAATAGACAACATGAGGTGTCAGATGTTTTTAAGTGTGAAAGCAAAGGTGTGGAACGGTCAGAGGGTGCATGACAGGGGTAAGGTCCGGATCACTGTGTGGAACAAGACATGATCAGCACCCGCTGAATTTTATACACACACACACACCATACCTTCTCTGCCCCAAAACTTTCCAAATGTTCCGCTCTGTGCCCCAGTCAGTGATGGAGGGAGGGTGAGGGTGGAGGAGGGGTGGAAGGAGGTCAGAGATCTAAATGGCTGCCAAACAGAGTGCTCATAGTTAACCTAAAACCTCTTGCTTCATTTCGTTCACACTAGAACCAGCATAAACTGGATTGAGCTTGAATAGATGTGTGCGATTCGTTTTTTATGCTTTGTTACGATAGGGTTTGTGTTTTTTCAGATGCATCACATTGTTGCAAGTGACCTCTGCAAGTCTACCATTTGTGGGACCACATAGGCCTACAGAAACCTCTAAGGAGTGTGAAACATGTCATTTTGAACTCTTCAAATTGTTTAAATAGGTCCCGTGAACAGTTTTATTTGTATTTAAAAGATTTTTTTGTGTGCTGATTGTGTCAACAAATGAAACAAGAAAAGCCCAGAACTTATTAAGGCTCAGTCACTCATTTAATGCAAACTGGGCCATCCATCACTATGCCTTACAAATTTCCATTTAAAATATCTATTGGACTTTATCCAAAAAATACAGTTGTAGTCCTTGTTGTTCAAAAAAGTTTTTTTTAACTAAATGGACAACTTTGATAGAATGTATTTATCCGCTTTAAATGTTGACTGGTTTATATCAGCATACTTGAGTGACTTCAGAATCATGTGTTTCCGTCAGTTATTATAAAATATATGAAGAATTTCATGGTTTGGATTCAGAATTTTTATCCAGCCCATGATGTTTCTGTGTAATTTGTGATAAACACATAGGTTAATGTTGATCCGTGTGTTAAGATGTTAAGGTGGTCAATCTTTTTTTGTCTGTATCTCGATACGCTCTACTACACTCACTGTTTTCACAATAGGGATGAGTTGTTACTTTCTGGAAAAAGTTTTTGCTGTTTGTTATTCATTGTTAATGGTTAAAAAGACATGAGAAAATTACCAAACCAAGGATCATTAAGCCCATTTATTAAGAGATGACCATGCAGGCAAAAAAAATTAAATTTGAGTTTATAGAGCAAGCAAGAACAAAAAAATAATTCAATATAGTTATAAATGTTTAAATTGAATGTACACTAAAAAAAGGTATTTTAACATTCATTTTCTTGAAAATTGTTGAAATTGGGGAAAAAAATGTAAGAAACATAATATATATATATAATTAAGTTATGTAATTCCAAAGAAGATTAAGTTCCTTTTACCACCCACTTCTTATACTTAAAAAAATCAATGGATAGTCAGCAGATTGCAATGGATTGAAACAATTTAATCACATATATTTAAGCCCTATACATTTTAAAAAAAAGAATGCCTTGAATATTATTTTTATTCACAATCTATTAACCCTATAACAACTATTATCTGTCTCTTTATACTTGTTCTGAGAGGACAAATTAAAATGTTGGTGTGAAGTCAAAAATGTTATCAAATGCCTATTAAACATTAATTCCACAAACCATTTAAATAAACATTAATCATATAAAATAATGTTACATTAACAGTTATATTGTCTCACAGACTATGCTGAATTTGTTCTTTGATGTACTTAATTATATATTTTACAGCAGTTCCATGCGATAAATATTAAATGTCTTAAAGTGGAGTGTTATGTTAAAAAGTATTCTGTTAAAAGTATTTTTACATAACCTTTTTCAAATTTTAAGTGAAGCCATGCTAAAGTATATATTTAATCATATGTAACTAATGTAAATGATAAAATTAAGTTATTCCAACAACCCATTTTTTTAAGTGTACCCAAGTTCAGTCTATTTTAAAGCTTGTGGGACATCAGCAATGAATAATTTAGTGACATAAGTATGTAAATAGCTAAATAAAATACAATTGTATAATACTAAATAATGTACCAGAAGAAAATCTAAATGTATTGTTATTATACTTTGTTTGCATAATCAATTTGGGTTGACTAGCTTAAAGTGAATTAAAACTGTAAAACATTTCATGTGTTTTATTATTATTATTATTATTATTATTTTGTTCTTCTTCTTCTTCTTCTTATTATTATTCTTATTTTGTTATTTTATTATTCTTGTTATTATTGTTCTTAAATCTTCTTCTTATTCTTATTATTGTTTTTCTTCTTATTATTTTCTTCTTCTTCTTCTTCTTCTTCTTCTTCTTCTTCTTCTTCTTATAATTATAATTATAATTATAATTTTATTATTATTATTATTATTATTATTATTATTATTATTATTAATATTATTAATATTATTATTATTATTATTATTTTGTTATTCTTCTTCTTCTTCGTCTTCTTCTTCTTATTATTATTATTTTTTTTCTTCTTCTTCTCATAATTACAATTATAATTTATTTCATTATTATTATTACTATTATTATTATTATTATTATTATTATTTTTAGTATTATTATTATTATTATTTTGTTTTCTTCTTCTTCTTCTTCTTCTTCTTCTTCTTCTTCTTCTTATTATTATTATTATTATTATTATTATTTTATTATTATTATTATTATTATTATTATTTTTAGTATTATTATTATTATTATTATTATTATTATTATTATTATTATTATTATTATTATTATTTTGTTTTCTTCTTCTTATTATTATTATTATTTTTTTATTATTATTATTATTATTATTATTATTATTATTATTATTATTATTATTATTATTAACAGCCATGCAACAAAAAAAGGACAACAGAGTCCAAAGTTCTCTAAAGTTGATAAGAGAGGCAAATAAAAACAGCTCAGTTCGAGTGTGTAAACACGCTTTACCTGCGCGTCAGTCAACACGGCCTCTGACTGGCTGCTCATTTGCATAAAGGCCTTCAGCAGCCTCCCCCTCATTACCATATCTGTTACTGCCAGCCCTCTGGAAGCATCATGGCAAGTTATATCATTCAGTCCGACAGGGAAGTGGCCTAACTTCTCGAGGCAGGTGTCTTCGGAGGAACTCTTTGGATGCATAAGGAGGGGGACTTTGACAAACTTTATTTCCATCTTTTCCTCCTTGCTTGCAACATTTTAGATGTTTGCAAAAATGGTTTCCAAGTTAACATCTTTGCAACAGGAGCTTCTGAGCGCCTTGCTGGACTCTGGGGTCACCAAAGATGTTCTTCTTCAAGCTTTGGAGGACCTGGATCCAAGCCCCAGTGGTTATGGGGTTAAACTGGACATGTCTCCATCCAGTGCCAAACTCAATGGGAGTGATACGGACTCGAAGCCGGTTTTCCACACTTTGACCAATGGACATAAGGGAAAGTTATCAGGGGATGAGGGATCAGAGGACGGGGATGATTATGATACCCCAGCAATACTGAAAGAGTTACAGTCCCAAAATACAGAAGAGGCAGCAGAGCAAAGGGCAGAAATCGAGAGGATGTTAAAGTAAGTTTGGAAAAAACTTTTTAAAAACTTTATAAATAATCTATATGAAAGTAAATGTAAACCATATTGTAAGGGCCTTGACATTTAGGAAAAGTAAGAGAAAATATTCATAATTTTGCTTCTTTGTGTGAGTTTGGCTTGACAATAATTAAACAAAAATTTTTTTTTTAAATAATTGACGAATAAAAAATCCGACAGGTGTTTACACATTTAAATCCCCGCGCCTTTGTTTTGTCTTTCACATTCTAGTTACTAATTATCTATCTTGATATTTCTTTAACTTGGAAACACGAAGTTAAGAAAATCTATTTATTATTAACCACATCTTTATTCGTGATAGAAAATAACGCGTGGTGTTTTTACGTTATTACGATAAGTCCGCACAATATTATAATTAAAATGATCAAAATATCAATAGTTCATATTAAAAAAATTACTTATTAATTTTTTTCAAGACAAAAGTACAATTTTTGTTTTTATTAATGTACTTTTAATTACCTGAAATACGATCGTGTTTCGATTTTATTTTACGCACCAAAAATAAAAATACAAATTATTCACGGGTGATGCCATCGAATTAAAGCTCAGAATCAAAACTAAAGCACGTGGAGTTGAGTTATTAATTTTATCCTATAAATCATCAACTGAAAGATACACAGTGACGAATGATTAGCGTGAATGGAGATCTGGTTATTCATTGTCGAAAGTTATAAAGCAAGTTCGAGCACAGCCATAAGTTTGTCAGTCTTTAAATCAAACAGTGAGGACAGATTTCTACAAGTTTCATCCGAAACGGCGAGGGTAAGAAACTTTTAACGCAATTTAAAACTTAATTACGGCTTCTGGAAGCTGAGAACTATATTCGCTTTGCAATGTTTTGTGTGTTTTTATGATAAGATTCTTTATTATTATTCGTTTAAATGTGTGTAAAAATACTGCTTGATTTTTAGAAATATCTGTTGATTCGTTAGAGTATTATTTGTAATTTAGTTATATTTATAATTTAATAATTATTTCTTAATATAGCTTTTATGTTTCTTTTAAATTGCATATAATTATATTCTTTCGAACGACTTATTATTTCTAATTTATTTCTATTCCTAATTTATAACCTATTTAATACTTATTTCTTAATATAGCTTTTATGATTTTCTATAAATCGCAGTTTATGTTTCTTTTAAATTACATAAAATTACATTCTTTTTAACGACTTATTATTTCTAATTTATTTCTATTCCTAATTTATAACGTATTTGATTCTGATTTCTTAATATAGCTTTGATGTTTCTATATAAATCGCATTTTATGTTTCTTTTAAATTGCGTGTAATTATATTCTTTTTAAAGTAGTGCAATAAATAAAAGTAAATATTTGGCCATTATAGAAAATGGCTTGATAAATAAGGGAGGCTATGGAGGTGAAATGCTATATTTTATTGGCACATAAAGTAATGTATATATTTATAAAACTTGCTATTTTTTCTAAAATGTTCTTAAAGCCTTTTCCATTCAAAAGCCATAGAAAAGTCTTCAATACATTGTTTTTGTGATTTGCTTTACATACTGAATAATATACAGCTGTGTTAAAGACAATCCTTAACATGTCCTTTTGTAATTAAATCACAGTAATTGAATTACTCACGCAAAGTCTTTAACCTTTACAAGTATTTACAACCCATTGAATGCACTGATTAACGACAGTTTATTATTATTATAATAAACTATTATTATTGAATAATAGGCTCTAACACGACTTTAAACTTAAAAAATCAGGTTTTTAAAAATGAGATTGACATTGTATATAATTTTATCATTTTAAAACACTGATTGTTAATAAGACAATACTATAATATGTTTATTCTTTACTTTCAGTGAGGACCCTTGGCGTGCGGCCCGTATGATCAAAGGCTACATGCAGCAGCACAATATACCGCAGCGAGAGGTCGTGGATGTGACGGGCCTAAACCAGTCGCACCTGTCCCAGCACCTGAATAAAGGAACGCCTATGAAAACGCAGAAGCGTGCTGCACTTTACACCTGGTACGTCAGAAAGCAGAGGGAGATTCTGAGACGTAAGTGAATATTTGTCTTCTTTATCTTTTTTTTAACTTTGATGTTGTTCTTCTAAATGGCACACATCCATTTGAAAGAAGATTTTCTTATTATGACATCTTATTATAAGACATCTTATTATGTTATACTTTTTATCAATTTTACATTTGCATTTATTCATTTGGCGGATGCTTTTATTTCAAGTATTGGGTTGCCAATTATCACTGCAGAGCAAACAGGGGTAAGGTGCCTTGCTGGAGGGCACTTCCATCATGGCACTGGGATTTGGATGTCAATGAGCTTTTACTTCTTCTTTGTGATAACCTAAGCGCTGTTGTCTGTATTAGAATCAGCTTACATGGCTTTATGTCCTTCGTTTTGAGAAAAGCACCCTCTCTTGTGTTTTAGAATTCAACCAGGCCGTGCAGGCCACCGGCAGCAACATGTCCGACAAAAGCAGTCAGGATCAAGTGATGCTGTTCTTCTCTGAGTACAGTCAGTCCGGGCCGCCGATGGCGCAGGCGCAAGAAGATGCCAGCCTTGAACCTTCTTGCAAGAAACTCAGGCGCAATCGTTTCAAATGGGGTCCCGCGTCCCAACAGATCCTTTATCACGCTTATGAAAGACAGAAGAACCCCAGCAAGGAGGAAAGAGAGGCACTGGTGGAGGAGTGTAACCGGTAAGAAGAATGATGAAGATTCTTTTTGATATCCATAAATGTTTCTGACAGACGTTTCTCTTGACTATGATTAGCGCTGAATGCATCCAAAGAGGAGTATCGCCATCCAAAGCTCAGGGTCTCGGCTCCAACCTGGTCACAGAGGTACGAGTCTACAACTGGTTTGCCAACCGGAGAAAAGAAGAAGCCTTTAGGCAGAAGTTGGCTATGGACGCCTACACCGGGCCGACGCACACCCTTAACTCCCTCCTGTCTCACGGTTCTCCTCATCACCCGCAAACCAGCCATTCTCCACCAAGCAAAATGCAAGGTACTGACACTTTTATTGCAAACGTACATCTTTTTTTGAATGCTTTAGGGTGAAAACGCAATGATTTTTTTTGGCCTTAAAATTATCATTCGCACAAAGGTCATCGTCACCATTGGCCTAGTTGAAGAAGAAGGAGATAGTTGATGAGATCAGGGAGACAGCACAGAGCGAAGGCTAGTGATCAATGAGAGTGACAGAGTGAGCAAATGGCATTGTTATTCTCAGCTTTGAAAATACACTGAGAACAATCTGCATTGTACCTGCAATCTCAGCTTCACTGATGTCAGCATGCAAGACTGAGGCACAAAGACCGGCCACCCTTGGACGGGGATTAGGGTCAGCCGTGGGTCAGGCGAGCACAAGGCCAACTCTCGAGACCTCTACCTGTAATTGTGTTTTTCCAGGATTTATTGACTTTGATATGACAAGACTCGGACACTTAAAACAACACATCGACTCTATTGTTGTTCTTTCATGTTTGAGGAACTGAGTGCTCTTGCCGTGGGTGTGTTGCTTTTTTGTGTGTAAACACGCTGCGTCGATGAGTGGTTTGTGTGTTTGCGAGTGGTGGTTCCCTCTGCACACCTGACCAGTCAATGACCTCAGGTTGTGCGTGGAGGTCGGTTTGGTTGGAAAGCTTTGAAGGAGACGGGGATGAAAGGCTCCTTGCTTCTGGTCAAGGGGCTTACAAGGTGTCCCGGCCAGCAGCATCAGCTGTTTTTTGGTGTATGACAAGAATAGCACAGCAGGCCCCCTCATCGCGTTGCCAGGGCACAGCCTGTATTATGCATGCTTAATTGACAATTAAAATCCCTGGCTACTACATCTCCCGAGCCTTTGATAAGGGACTCCCCTCTTCCCTACTCTCTTTACCCTCCCTCCGCAGGGAACCCTTTTGTCTGAGGCGTATTAGAAGACTGTAGTGACTGTAACCGGGGTTCATTTATCTCTGCTGCTATAGGGGGAGGGGTACACCAAAGCTCCTCTCACCTTTATGGGACGGGGTAAAGAAGATGAGGCTGGGCTCTGAGTGAAACAGCAGGAGCTGTCCGCTGAGGTATTGGCTCTTTTTGGGTCGGATAGGACTGATGAGGTACGGAGGGCGATCCCCGGTCTAACCCCACCTCTTAGAAGTTACGTGAAACTTGCAGAAGGGTCGATTCCAGGTCACACGAGAGAAAGAGTCTAGTTTTTATTGATTCTGGTTTGGCCTGTTGATAACGCATAGGCCGGTGTACCACTGCAGGAAGGTCAGCTGATATGTACTGCCTGTGATCTCATGTTTGTATTATGGTGGTGTTGGGAAAGCAAACCAATTCCAAAATGTTCCAATACATTCTTTGATCCTTTACACTCAGAATATGTTGGATAATTTAGGTTTAGTATATTTCTCTAAAGGCCCCCTTTTAAACAGTGTGCAGAGGACAGGAGAGTTCAACTGACCCTGCTTGGTCGATTGGAGACCACAGAAGGTCTTAAAGGCTGTGTACGTCCTGCTTAGACCCAGGAGGCCTCTCATATGCGGCAATGCTATAATAGTCACTGCCTGGGGATGAGAAGCAAGGCTTTGATATTACATGTGTCCCAGGGAGAGCTGAACCCTTTAAACCTGCTGAGGTCTACTGCTACCACTCCCCTTAAAAGCTTCCGACCGCCCTCCGACTTTTTAGCTGGAAAGTTTGGAAGGTCAACATTGTTTTCCTTTGGTTTGGAAAAATTAGCTATCCCAAAATATGATTTTGAGTCCGCTGAGTTATCTGCTAAAATTGTCTTTACTCATTTCATAAAAGCAAGGTTTTTAGAAACATTTTGAGAGATGAATGACATTTTTTCCATATGGAGAGAATTGGATAAGATAAATTTTAGAGTGCTAGGAAAAAATAAAAGATACTTCAAATCATCCCAGAATAATCCGTAAAATGTCAGTGACCCCCCCAAAAAAGATCCCAATATTTTTAATCTCTAAAAGTGAAACACAAAAATAGCAATACTCTTAAATTGTTGAGAAATTGTAAATTCCAAAATTCTTGAAATTTTTTCAAAAAGTTTTTCCAATTCATCATCCAATGAAAATGAAATGTGACTGCATTTGAAAACCAAGCTTAAGTCGGAAAATAAAACTCTGACAAAGCAGCATTAAGGTTTTAAGTTATTAAGTAATTTGACCTATTAATTTCACTTTGACTTCGAACACTTTGATTTCAGTTTTAAACATATCAAATATATTTTTTCACAGAATGTTCATTTTCAAAGGCAGGGTCACCTATAATAAAAACAAAAACCAATACACGTCAGCCAATAGCCCTTTTAGCACATAGCATGACAAGTGTCTTGCTTTCAACATCAAGGTCGTGGGTTCGATCCCTTGGGAATGCACACAGAACGCAGTGTAAACCTCTTTGCATGAAGACAAAAAATAAATGCTTACATTTAAAACAAATAAACGTAACTGTATATGTTCGGATATTTCCCAAAACTTTATACCATTCTAAGAGGTTGTATTTCGGTTCCTGGTTCCCTCAACAACCAAAACCTCCTGCTGTTAGCCATGTCCCGGACAGTGCAGACCTGAATGATTGAACGTGAGAGGAGATCCCTGCAGCCCTTGTGAATGCCTGACGTGGTCAGACAATAGCCCCCTCTCCCTCTGACACTTTTAGTGGGTGCACGGCTGTAAAGTAAAGACAGTTTATGGCCGCTTCTCCATTGTGTGGCGAACAAGTCGCAGGCCCGATGGAGTGCTTTATTGTCCCGTCCTGGTGTTTACAAGACGCCTTGGAGAGTTGGCAATGCTGCGATGTGCATAGGGGGGAAAAGTTGTGTCTGCTGAGCTCCAATGTGCAATGAAATACGGCAAAGAGATCAATTCTTTGTTTTAACACACAAAGCTTTCAGTAATATAATGATC
The DNA here is from genome assembly GCA_033220385.1 of Triplophysa yarkandensis. Lineage (NCBI taxonomy): Eukaryota > Metazoa > Chordata > Actinopteri > Cypriniformes > Nemacheilidae > Triplophysa > Triplophysa yarkandensis. The sequence continues at coordinate 3,813,893 of CM065675.1, forward strand.
TGGACTACTTTTGTAGCGGTTGACCATTTGTAAGATGCAAAACCACTGCCTGTTTCAACACTTTAGAAACATATATCCAACAGAAGCGCAGAAGGACACCATAATTTTGCAATCAGATTTTTTTCCACAACTTGGCCATTTGGTTTATGTTGTATGTATTTTGGTTTGATATTGATTTGTTGACATTAGTGTTAATAAAGCAATGTTAACCTAGTTTGTTTCGGAGAAGTTTGGAACTGAAAAACCTCGATTTGAAAGGAAAAATGCTGGATTCCTGCAGATGACAGTTTTGGCACACGAGCTCTAAACTCAAAACCAAAGATTGTTCGATCATGAATCACCCGTAAAACTTTATTTCACTCAATCGGGGGATCAATGTAGCAACATTTCCAGACTTCATGTACACATTGACATGGCCTTGACTCCACCGGGGCCAGAATCACAGGTGCAGGGGCGCTGTTTATTTGTCTTGACCTGTCTGCAGATATGGCTTGTATGGTTCTAAAAGCCTGGGAACTTTGAATATGTGTAACACGAACAGAATCGAAGTTCATGATTTAACCATTTGCTTTCCCGTTTCTTTTAACAGGTGTCAGGTACAGCCAACAGGCTTCCGGCGAAGTCAGTTCTTCAACCACCATTAATCACCATAGCGGCAGCACCATGGCGACCAGCCAGTCGGTGTTACAGCAGGTCTCTCCGGGGGCTCTGGACCCCAGCCATAGTCTCCTGTCACCTGACGCCAAGATGGTAAGCACACATGGGCACTCCTGGTCCTTGATAAGATAACACTGTGTTTCTGTGTCAAGAGCAGACACTGAGCGGAGCCTGTTAGATACTACCTGCGACAAACACCGCTTTGTACTTCCCGGTACTAAAACCAGACAGCAGGCCTTGGCCCAAGGCACGGCGCGGGGCCGCTGGTTGTGAGAAAGTACCATGGCTATGCCAACAAACCTGACAAAGAAACATTATGTTTGTATTGATTAAATGAGGAAGACGGGTGGAGTCATGCTTGTTCAATGTCAGTTAAGTAACAAACGGCGTTCAATGAAGTCAAATGGGCTTTTGTCGCCTCCCCTAGCCCTATCTAAATATCAATGTTTGAGTTGGGCGAGATCTTGGTGTACCTTTTTGTTTCGGGACAATTTTTGACATTTTTCTTGCGCTATAGATTGAATCATGGCTTTAGGGCGCGTTTCTGTCAGTTGAAGGTGGAAGGGAGTACGACATCGGCTTATCTGAGCCGTCAGACGGTTGTCTAACACGGCCTCCTCTCATCTCAACTTGTCCAAATAAACCCTCTGTGTCTCCCATACATTCTTAAGATAACACTACAGTTGGGACTGAAGAATCCTCTTCTTCCAGGTGTGTTTTCCTAAAGCTGAACTACCTTCTAATCTTTCCAGATCTCTGTATCCGGTGGTGGTCTTCCTCCTGTGAGCACCCTAACCAACATCCATGCATCCCACCACATGCACCAACAGACTCCAAACCTCTTAATGCCCCTCTCTGGAGTCATGGCCATCGCACAGAGTGAGTATCCAATCATGCCTTCATTCTATTTGTTTTGTTTCTTTCTCTCATTCTCAATATTCTCACGTCCAGGTTTGAATACATCGCAGGCGCAGACGGTACCTGTCATCAACAGTGTGGCTGGCAGTCTGGCAGCGCTGCAGCCCGTGCAGTTCTCGCAGCAGCTGAACAGCCCACATCATCAGCTCATGCAACACTCGCCTGGCCACATGAGCCAGCAGTCCTTCATGGCATCCGTCTCGCATTCACACAGTCAGTGGTCCTTTGTTAAAGATCTACTCATTCCGAAATGTTAACCAGGATTGTTTGATGTGACCCGCTTGTGTTGTTTTTACAGTGTACTCACATAAGCAGGAGCCGCCACAGTATACACATCCATCTCGGTTTCCCCCCATGGTGGTTACGGATGCCAACAGTCTCAGTACCTTGAGCTCAATGTCCTCCAGCAAACAGGTCAGTAGTACACGAAATCATAACGGCAGAAATTAAAATCACAGAATCTCACTCAAATGCTCAGACTAGTATCGTAATTGTGCAAGATATTTGGAGTGTTTTTGGGAACTGGCACCTTTTATCTTGCATTGGTTTTGTTTTCATATAATAGAAGTGAATGGGTGCCAGTGCTTCTTGGTTACCAACTTTCCTCAAAATATCTTCTTTTGTGTTGTACAGAAGAAAGAAACTTATATGTTTGAAATGACATGAGGGGAAATAAATGATGGCAGGGTTTTGCATTAAGGTCTTTGAGTCTTGTTGACATTGCAAGTCACTTGAATGTGAACACAAAAACAAAGTAAAAAAGTTTCACTCACATTTCTCAAAGAAAGGGTTTACCCCCAAAGAAGATGAAATACGAAGAGATGAAATGCGAAAGAAGATATTAAGAAAAATGTCTCAGTGTGTTCAAGTCAGTGTTAGTTCAGTGTTGTCTGATCCCAAAATTCTTGGAAACATCTTCTTTTGTGTTCTGCAGAAGAAAGCCAAACAGGACTTTTAATCTTTGTTCCTCAGACTTATATGGATGTAGTAGAAAGTATCTATGTGCAAACGGGCATCAATGTCTTTTGTTGGGGTTTGTTGCACATCTGAACCAATGAGTCGAGCCAACATGTGGATACTCCTCAGAATTCCTATTTCCTTTGAAGAGCCTGACCAATCAGTCACCCGTGATCCCAGCGTGATTGATGAAACCTCTTTCTTTCTTTCTTTCTTTCTTTCTTTCTTTCTTTCTTTCTTTCTTTCTTTCTTTCTTTCTTTCTTTCTTTCTTTCTTTCTTTCTTTCTTTCTGTCTTCCACCCTCCTTCTTTCTTTACAAAGGAAAACACATTTTTAAAGATCATTTATTTACTTTTTCTCTTGTAAAATTCCTTACGATAAAATCAAAGATCAACTAACAATTATTGACATACAGCAAGACCCATTAAGAACAAAAAGAACTAAGCATCTCCCTTTGCTCTCCATTTCTCCTCTCTGAGATTTTAAAGAGATCTCATTTGCGATCTCATTTGAGGTCAGGAAATGATCCTCGCTGTTAATCAAAGCCTAGGTGCTCTTTCGGCTCTCCTGTCGGGGAGTGTGTCCAGTAATTACATCTCTTCCTCTTTCCCCTGCGCCCTGTGACCGCTCTTGCCTGAAATGCAGTGTGCAGTCACCGCTTTCACACGCCCAATTTCCCACGCTGCTGCATCAGACCTGATGGCTTGAACTTCCTGCTAGCATGGGTTTTACTTAGCAAGATTTCAGATGAACCTCTAATGTGTTTTTGTGATTCTGGGTGATTAAAACTCATTATGTGCGACTTCAATGTATAATTACTAAAATTTCTCAGTTGTCGCAGTTGTTTACAGGCCTGAAACACGGAAGAAGATTTTTGAGAACTCTTACAGTGTATCAAAATAATTCAGCTGGGTTTAGGGTTGCTTGGTTCCAAAATTCTTCAAAATATCTTCTTTTGTGTTCTGCACATCTGTCTTCAATGTTTGCCCGCATGGCAATTTCAAGTTAACCTCACATATGATTTTGTGGTTCTGTAATGTCCTGAACGCTCTACTTAAAACTCAGTATGGGTCACCTAAAGGCATTTAGATATCCCAGGTATGTGTTTCCTCACCCCCATCCTAAAAGAGCAATTTAAGCTCTCTCAGACTCTTATCAGTGCAGTGTATTTGGACTAGGCGGTGCAGTCGTGGGCGATAGGTGCATTGAGGGACATTACAAACCCAGCTCTGGCTTTATAGCCCTCCTGTTTGCCGAAGCATCCCACCCACCCAACTAAATCTCATCTCCACTTAGTGACCAGCATCTAATGAGTGTAGTCTTAACAGCTGGCCGGCACCTTTATCAGGTGAGGCTGTTTGTCGGCCAGCAGGTCATGGCAGGGTCACCTGCCTCCCCGAAAAAAAGGGAAAGGACGAAGAGCGCAAACAGCAAAGAATGTGGATGAAAGCAGGGAATTATGGGAAGGATGATGAGGGGTTTATTTGGACAGGTGGGGCTCAGGTCTAGAGCTGATAACTCCTTTTGAACATTTCACCCTGTTTGTTGTTTCGGACTGTTTCTCATTTTTCCTTTATTTTCGCAGTGTCCACTACAAGCCTGGTGAGCCCTTGCGTGACGTCCCGATGCCTAGCAACAGAAGTGCATCCTTTCCATTCTCCCTCATCACACCGTATCCATGGAAACCCATAATACGCACTAACAGCACACTGGGCGATGTGTTAGTCAATAAACAAGGGACTGAGATGGGACTGGTCGATGCCATGAGAACATCAAGATCTAGTCTGGCAGGTGGTCTTGTTCCATCGTGTGTGAGGAAGACTGGTCGTTTGATCAAACTCACAGTATTTTATGTCTAAGCTTGATGGAAAAACGTCTTTGAAGAACAAACGGATAGGAAGAAACATGGTTTAATAAAGCCCTGAATACAAAATACAGAGAGATGCGATGGAAAAGCTCCCGCTACTCAACCAAACGCATGGCTGGTTTCCTCTGACAATTTCTGGAATGAGAGAACAATACTTGTGTTTGTTTGTGCTCAATAAAACACAGGAGACAATGACAATCAGAAGAGGTTATCTTGGATGCAACCGTGGGGTTTATAAAGAAGTCTTCCATAATGCATAGACAATGTTTTGTACAGTTGGATGTATATAGAAATGATTATTATTTCATTATTTTGTTGGTCTGAAGGATGTACATATTTAATAGTCCACATGGTTTTATGTGTAGTGTTGAAAGAATGTATACTGTGATTCAGGATGTGACAATCTTTGGAAGTAGGACTATGCAATGTTTTGGAGAACTCACTTTGGATATGCAGTGGTGACAGATTTTTTTGACATTTTAACCACTCAATTGGAATCAAAGCTTAAAATTAAAAAATGCATTCACCCAAAGTGGTTAAAAGTCTTGATCTTTTTCAGCCACATGGTGAATTCCATGACATGACCAAATTATCAACCAAGAAGATCAGAAATACAAATAACCTGTCTGACGTTTACCGTGTGATAACGGCTTTCTTTGTAATTTAAATATTGACCCAAAATTAAGCCGTCATTGGGATGTAAAGAGTACATGGTGCAATAGAACACAGCCTTCTGTTGAAATGGCCTGGTGTGACAGCATAACTTTTATTATCAATAATTTTATAAAAGAAAATGTGATAGGAATATGTTTTGTCGCCATTTCAAATAGTATTACCTGCTGGAAGAATGCTTTATTATACTTGAGACTTTGTTCATTTTGCATTTTTACATGTACATCCTTAAATTGGCTGGTGGACAAACCATGCATCATTTTGATAAAGCGAAGATGCTGTTTGCAGTCTGTCTGAGAACACTTTTCATAAGGTCACTTGTGTGTTTTAATGTTGAAGTCACTTCCGGTCGACCTGTGGTTACAGTTGGGTTTTCCGCTGGATTTCTAAAAAATGTAATTCTCTCCACATTGTATTATTTTTGTATAAAATGAAATCAATCTTTTAAAATCATTATTTATACCATGAAGAAAAAAGTAAAAAAGTTTCCCAATATAAAAAAAAATGGTCTTTGTGTTTTCAACAATATACAATATTTTATCAGGACTTTTCACACTTTAAATCTGGACAGGGTTTCTCAAACCAGGGTTTAGTTAAAAGTTCACTCAAAAAGAAATTCCAGTAGTCATTTCAAACCCTTATTACTTTCTTCTGCAAAACACAAAAGAAGACATTTCGAAGAATGTTGGAAATTGTAAACTCAGGGTTATTATGGGAAGTATTGCAGCAAGTTTTGGTGTTGAAAGCTTTGTTATGGTCATTATATGACGTATATACTATAATATACCATTTAATCGTTCAGTTTGTGCTTTTCTTGATGTCTAGTGCTTTGCATGAACTTTCTATGTAACACTATAATGCAGATGATGAAATCGAGGAAAATTTAAGACAGTGGACCTCATGAAGACAAGAGCCATCATATATACTAGTTTTGCAATGTTGTTTTCCTTTGTGAAGATAATAAACCTCTAAGTTATTTCTTTATGACATGTTAATTAGGAGTGTGTTTCCATTCAGTGCCCCTCCTTCATCCGACAAACATTATTTGTTTAAGTTATCTGATTTACTGAAAGCTCATACAGTACAGTACAATATTTGTTTCAATGATGTGTTTGAGAGTTTGTGTGGTTTGTAATGGTTTTGTTGGTTTAAATCTTAAGAACACATCTTTGTGGACTCTATTTATAAATATACTTCAAAATAAAATCCAAATTTATTAGTTTCAACATCATTGGTTTTCCAAATTCCTAAATGATGTAGATTTAAATGAATGGATTCCGATTAAAGGGACAGTTATGTTCACAAACTGTATCCTAACCTCATATCATATCATTAGATTTACCAAAATGCCTATATAGAGAGAGTGAATGCTTGGGGCATTGGTTTCGGAAGAAATCCAAAACGATACAAGAGGGTCAGCAATGATTCTATATTTTTTTACTTTGGGTGATCTTTAATGTCAGGAGTCCTTCTCATGCATGGAATGTTTTTGGGTTGTGAGAACAATGTTGGATATTTGAAATATGTTGGGTGAATTGTATTTCTTGAAGTAGTGTGTGAGAGTCTAGGGGGGTGCATGCTTGGAAGAAAACCTCCCTGTAACTTTTTGTTTTCCTCCTACATGCCTGAAACAACCATTTTCAAAATTCCCTTTAAAAACTAAACTTTGAGGATGACAAAATGTTGCTGATAGAAACAAAACTCAAAGCCACAGAGTTAATAGATTTTACAGATAAAAGTTCCCTGAGGACAACTCTGAATAATTCAGTATGCATTTTTATATTTTTCCACGTTTTAGAATAAAAAGAACCTTATCAAAATTGAGGGAATCGTGTCATATTTAAAAAATGAAACGATAAATTAATTATCTATGTTTCAGTTGCCTTTTGACTTGAATTTGTAGGAATGTCTTCCATTTTATCAAATAACTTCCGAGGGTCTCACCTTGAGATAATTTAAAGATTCTGTGCTCTTATTTCCCATTCTTTCCTCATTGCTCAGTCAAGGTCATATAAGTTTTTGTTTTTAAATTTTTAGTTTGTCATAAAACATGTATGTTTGTACAAGATATTTTTTGTCCATTGAACAAATTTTAGACATTTAGGGACCTTCACATCAGAAGTTTAAAAAAACCGAGAACATTTTATTAAGTGTTCAAAATGTGTCCCATATAGATGATATTTATTTAAGGCTATTTTAACCCTTTTTCTCAAATATATATCACAAAACATTTTTCATTAATTGACATCTTTAATATCCAGTTAGACATAAAAAGCATATTTTAAGTTCTCTCAGCTAATAAATGAAGTCATCTATTACTTTACGACCATTGACTTTCTATTCCCAGCTGTGGCCATGATACACTTATTGTGATGTGACTTTAAAACTTTGTTCTTGTTTTTTTGTCTTTGGTTGAATGTGCCTTAAAGACACTCATACAGTTATGAAAGAGAATGCCCTGCTGGGTATACACTTGTAACCCAATGATGTCGCCTTGTTTGGTTATCAATGAGGCCTTTGATTTTGCTCGCAGGGAGCCACTAAAGATCTTACTGCTGGTCTCTTTTACTGCACTCTCCTGAAAAGAGAAGAGAGAGAGAGGCAGTGAGAGAGAGAGAGAAAGAGTAATGCTTATTTGCATTCTTTGGAGATGCCGTGTTAACAATGTAGCCAACAACAATGATTACAACCATTGTTTCAGGTCAATTCAAGGAAAACTGAGACAGGGCTGTAAATGTTCCTGCAATTCTTGTATTTTGACAAACCTACTTGTAAAAACACAATAAGGAGCAAATTTTGGTTAAATTACTTGAGAATACTCATGCTTTTAGTCATTTATTTGGTGGCACTTATGATAAATGGTCAGAGTTTACATATTTCACAAAATTTAGATTAAATTAAGATTCAGCTTTAATTTAGTGTTGTCTCATCGAGTAGCTGAAATGAATGGAACTATGGTACATATTGTGTATGCTTTTGTATTTTATTTGATGTTATATAATATGATATTCAAATTTTTTTTAAACAATCATACATTTAAACAACATTGCAAAATATTTATTTTGACTTAAAAATATTTTGACACTGCCCGATGTTTCCTGTTAGATATTTGTAAGATTGAACAGGCACTGTAGGGTACGACTGGATCGAAGAGCCAGAGGTCAACACGAGAGCAAGCCTGACACACAGAGAACAGAAAGAAGGCACAAAGGGACAGAAAATGGAAGTTACGAACTGAATGTAGCTGTGTGTTTAGTGATCGGAAGAGAATGGGCACTACATCAACTCCAGCTGAGCCCCAAAGGGTTTTAATGGGCAAAAGAGCCCAGCAGGGGTCAGAGGTCAGGAGGCCAATCTCTGCCAGGCCTAATTGGCACCAATATTTCAAGCCGAGATCAAAATATAGCCTTTGAAGTCGAACATTTTTATACACATTTATGCTTTATAACGCTAGTATTTAAAAGAAAAGTGTTTTCATAACTTTTATATATACTTTTAATGACTTAATATAAATTTATTTAAATTTGAATTTAAATTATGTTCACACAATTTCCTTTGCATGTAAGTAATGCAATTGAGTATATCCAACAACCAATTCTTTTTCAGTGCAGAAGGACATGCAAAAAGGAAATGCACTTGATTTTAACATGCACCGAAAGAATTTGGTTTTGTCGGAATACTTAATTTAATTCTGTGAAACCGATTCACATAATAAAATTAAGTGATTCCAACAACCCAATTTTTTTCATTGTAAAATATGTAATATACTGCATAAAATTTTTCAGTATATTCCCATATTTTTTCTGTGATTTCCTATCATTTTAAATATTAGTTAATCTTGCTAATTTAAAAAGTTTATTACAAACATAACTCCATATTAAGTTTTTAAATTAGAATGGCTCCAGTTTAAAAAAAGTATATTCACACAGTTCATAAATTTTGATGGCAACATCTAAAGACCATTAGAAAAACAAGGCCCAAACCGTTTAATAGCTGACAGACTGACAGCGGTTGGTGTGCTTGAAATCAGGGGAAGCACAGAGAAATAAAAATGTCATTATTAATCATTCACTTCATCCTTCAGCTGATGTTCTGCAGGTACTGACCATCCTCACGGATGAGAAATGGACAACTGTACGTAAACAGACATTTTCACGACCCCACGTCTTCTGTAACACTATTCATCATTCCTGCTGCTGTGGTCCTTGCGTAATTTATCGATCGACACAGACCCACAGAGAGGCTGGTAGAATATGAATAGATCTATTGGGGCTTTGTGCTTTATTTTACTAATCGTACTGTAAAAAGGGAACCCTGACAGATAGCAGTCAGCACACTAATGCTGTCGTGGAGGCCGGTGAGCTCTGCAGTGATTTATGGTGATTGGTGAGATGCTCAGAGTCAGATGTGGGTTAATGTTCAGCTGGGTCTCAGGACCACTGCTGGAACCTGCCTGCATTCACATCAGCTGGCCTCAAGCTAAACCCATCGCTCTCAGTGGGGAATCAGCGTCCTTCATGGCTGCTGAATGGATCCTAATGGTTATGTAAGGTGGCTATTCAAAGATCTGAATAGGCTTGGGTAGGAAAGAAATATCAATCTTGTCCAGTGTAATAACACACCCAAACTCACGACACTTCCACTTTTGCCAAAACATTGGTTAATGCATATTTTCTAATTTTCTAATGTTTTCGAATTAGTTTGTTCCTTTTGGCTCGTACATTCATCTGTTCTTTCCAATGGTGTACAGTGGAGGCAATAAAATAATGAGTATGTAAAAAATAATAGTTTCTCTTTCGTAGAAGCAAAAAATCGTATAATAAGAATACTTTTGGAATTTGCATTTAGCATTAAAAAATAATTAAGAAAAGATATACATTTTTAATAAATATTAAAGAGGATTTTTTAACCTTTTCTTATGATTAAAGGTATTCTCAATCCCAAAATGAAAATTCTATCATGATTTACTCACCCTCAAGTTGTTTCAAACCGGTATAAATGTGTTTGTTCTGTATAACACAAAGCAAAATATTCAGAAGAATGTTGGCAACTGAGAACTCTTGTGAAAATGGTATTTAAAATTACGAAATATTTTCATCGTAACCAAAGAAAAAATACTCTTATACATATTTTTTTTCTACTGTGGGTTCAGTGGTGCCCCAGAAATCTCACTTGCTCACATTCTTCCAAATATCTTACAAAGGAACAACCAAAAGGTGAATATTTTGTGACAGAAATTTTATTTTTGAATGGAATATACCCTTGAGCAATAGTAGGAATATGGCTTTTTTATTTCTAATTCTTATCTTTTGATAAGGACAGTCAACCCAACAGAGTTTAGGATTCCAAGCGGGATAACACCAAATTAACATGCCTATTAAGACCTTTTCTATTATGATTTTTTTGTTTCTTTTATTTATTCAATATAATAAAAAATGAAAAAGGAATCTTGTCATTGAAACAACCCAATAAAACAACAAGGCCGGTGGTGGTCCAAGGCCTTGAAATTTATTTGAATTAAAATCAGTTTTATTTATTTATTTATCTTAGAACCGTAAGCAAATCTTATATACATTTTACCAGTCTTTGTATAAACACATAAATGTGTCTAAAATATGTTTTGATTTTGTTAAAAATCTTAGTTAAAGTGTAGCAGCATCCCAAAACATAATATGTGTGTTTGCATATTTGTGCTTTTGGATATTTTTGGCAAATATGAACCACACTACTGTTTAATATTATTTATTAAAGTAATTATTATGAATAAAAGAAATAAAAACACAATCTCAATTGACTGCTTGTTTCCACAGAGGCGTACATAAGGAAATGGCGCCATCTCCAGTTGAGTAAACGAACTGCAATGAACTATGAAGGCATTCAGAAAACCTGAAAAAACTCTAAAAATGATTTAAATGAAATAATGTATTTATAAATGTACAATAATTAAAAAACAAACCCAAAATTATTTACATTTTACTATCCACCTATTAAAGTATATTAAAATAATTATTGTGGTGAAGCAAAAATGAAATGTGCCTTTTTTGTTATTTTTATTATTTGAATGTGAAGGTTTGTAATATTTATAATAGAAGAAAAATGATATTTATATATAAATATATATATTAAATAAAATATTAAATGTAAAATCTACACAAGGTTATGAGACAACATAAATTTCATGCGAAAGCTTCACAAAATGAACCAACGTTTCTTAATATTTAATATTTAAAATTAAAATAAAATATTTTTTTTCACAATCGTACATTCTTAAAACCGTGTGACGTCATAAGCACCGTCACGCACCCGACGCGAGCGACCCGGAAGTGTCGCAGGCTCTTTCTCTCATTCTGGTGACGTCACTTCATTGAGCTGTTCAAGATGGCGCTACGGCCCGGATCGGGGGGAGGCGGCAGGTACAGAATATCTCCAATTAATCCTTTGTGTTCCGTTTAACCTCTTGTTTATTAAACCTTTGGATTTTGTGTACATTAACCGACGCGTCTGTGTGAGAATGCGAGCGTTTATGCCGAGCAGTTGAACTTTATGACGATTTCCGGTTGATGCTGATCAGCTGTGATGATGATGTGACGTCTGTCACAATGATCTCACCTACAGAGGTGATGTAAGGCTGGAGATGCACACATATAAGGACACTTAAAGACACAAAAAGACATCACAACAATTCATATTGCATCACTGAATCTCTACACTTGATTTTAAGCTCACTATCCTCCTTTAAGATGTTGACTAGGTAGGGTGCCTAGGTAGGGGACCATTGTGTCCATAGTGTCCACATAACTTGATCTAGACTATTATCCTGATACAGACAAACCTGCATCACTGAGACATCTGCTGTCAGATGTCTTATGCATTTCTTGAAGATGTCTGCAAGATGTTTGTGATTAAGGACATCAGTCCTATTGTCCTGATCCTTAGCATGTAATTATGACATCTTGTATTTTATTTATAATGCATAAATATGTGAAACATTTAAAGTTGTATTGTTGTTTAACATCTTACATATTAACATTGTAGGTAGCAAGTGTTTTTGGTTCACTACAGCACTGGATCGGCATGGGATCACAATCCTGGATGTTGCTGAGTCCGTTTTTATAATGTAGACGATGTAACCTTCAGAGCCGATGAAAAGTCCATCTTCATATTTTATTTACTCCTTTAGTTTCTCCTTAACTGTTTGAATTATGGATGTCTGGTTTCACACAGCAGCAGCGGGTAATGCCGATACCTGCCGTGAAACCCAATCATCTCGGTGTTCCATGCTCTGTTTGAGAGTACGTTTTAGACCTCCCAAATGTTTCAAAGTGTTTCCAAACCAGTATAAACTAAATTATTCGTTCAATTGAATAGCAGAAGAGATATTTGGAGGAATGTTAGCAACTGAGAATTCTGGGGCACCTTGATTACAAAAGTAGAAAAGTATTATGGGAAGTCATGGTCTTGTGCTTAGAGAGTTTGACACCTGACCCCAGAGTTGTGGGTTCAAGTCCCGGGCTGGCAATATCAGGACTTAGGTGCCCTTGAGCAAGGCATCGAAACCCCAACTGATTCCCGGGCGCCGCAGCATAAATTGCTGCCCAATGCTCCAGGTGTGTGTTCACGGTTGTGTGTGTATGTTCACGGTTGTGTTTGGTGTGTGTGTTCATGGTTGGGTTGTGTGTGTGTGTTCACGTGTGTGTGTGTGTGTGTTCACGTGTGTGTGTGTGTGTTCACGTGTGTGTGTGTGTGTTCACGTGTGTGTGTGTGTTCACGTGTGTGTGTGTTTGTGTGTGTGTGTGTGTGTGTGTGTGTGTGTGTGTGTGTGTGTGTGTGTGTGTGTGTGTGTGTGTGTGTGTGTGTGTGTGTGTGTGTGTGTGGTTTCACGGTTGCATGTGTGGGTTCACTGCTGTGTGTGTGTTTTTTGGATGGGTTAAATGCAGAGCCCAAATTCTGAGTATGGTTCACCTTATTTGGCTGTGTGTCACATTCACTTCCACTTTAGAATAATTATTTTGGAGGATTTATGAAAACCAACAGTTCTGAGGCTCTTTTGACTTCCATATTATATTTTCTAATGGGTTTTTAATATTTTCCAAGTCTCAGTTATTAACAGTTTTCCAATATCTTTCTTCTTGTTCAAACATAGGAATTATACAGGTTTAGATCAACATGAGAGTGAATAACTCATGAGTGAAATTTTATTTTTGGATGAACGATCTCTTATCCCGGAGTAATTTACACTTCAACAATGATGAGAAAGATGCTGATCTGCAATAAGCGACTTTGTAATGCTGTTTTGTTTTTTTTAAAGGCATTCTTTGGTGATTAGAAAAAAGTAACATATGTTTGACATTACTAAAAAAGGAATACATTTAAAACCATTTTAAAACAGTGATGGTCCTCCTCCATATGTCTGAATGTATAAAGCAGCTGAAGTGGAGGGCTCAGAGAGTTTATTGGAACAGGTGGGACTGCGTTGTTGCTGCCAACACTTTAAATATGCTTATCAGTTTAAGTGTTTAAAGCAGTAGACAGTGATATCATTTCAAAGATGCAATCTGTTATTCTGTTCGACATCTGCTGAATAAATAAGACCCCCCAGCCACTTAAACATCAGACACACTGCAGTTAAAGCGTTTGACAGTTTTCAAATACCAATACCAGGTCCTGGAAGGTCAGAGCTGCTTATTTGAGACAGATCTGAGGGCTCTTGCTTTATGGTGGCATCATCCATTTTAAATCGACTTGTTTTTGGATGGGAAGAAGTGTGGAGTTAGAATGCACTGTTTGTGCCGTTTCTTATCTTACCCAAGGTTTTTTCTAAACTTACTTAGAAGTCAATATTTGGTATTTTAAATACAAATTTTATGTCTTTTTATTTTAAACCAAATTTTGTCAACATAAGTTAATTTACATTTAATATCCATAATAATCCATTTTAATTTTGAATGGACACAAGGAAATTAAAATTTATAAACTTTGATTAGTCATTCTGCCTCAATTTGTTGAATTTGTTGAATATATATCAGTTTTTTTGCATTTTAATTCACAGACATTTTGGAAAGTTGTCCCTCTAAATTGTGTTTCTGTTAGTCACTTTAATAGATAGACAATAGATTACATTTTTCTTATGAAACATAAACAAACATATTGTTAAAACATTTTTAGTTTAGATTTTATGTGTTAAAATGATAGTTGCACTAAACATGAATGTTTTGTCTTAAAATGACTTAGTAACTTACAACTTGTTGTCCTACATTCTTCAAAATATCTTTGTATTTAACAAAACAAAATAAGTATAAAATATTTTGTCCTGCTATGGTAGTCTTTACCCTAAGAACTGTCTGGTTTCAAGCATTTTTCCAAATATCTTATGCTGTGTTCATTCGAACAAAGAAATGTTTACATTAGAAAAATCTCAAAGTTGAGCACATGATGACAGAATTTCTATTTCTGGGAGAACTATAACTTTAACTACAAAGGGAAACTTCATACCGCTGGAACTTTTCTTTAACAACTTGAGACAATTAGAAGTAAAAACTACAGCATTACTTCATCATTACATGCTTGCTATGTGCTCTAAATATAGTTACTCTTTAAACCTTCTTAGTTAGAAACGATATATGCCTACTAAACCAGTCCTTTGAGTGCCATATTATTTTACCCAAATTTTCCTAAAAGCATATTAGTAAATATTTAGTTAATTGATTAATTGCTACAAACAGTAGAGAGGTAACCAAGTTTATTTAGATTTCTTTCACAAATATAATGAAACACAATTTCAATGCTTAAGAACAATGTTTTAAAATACTTTATTTTATTGTTTGAATCACAAAAAGCAACATTTGTCTGGAAATTAGACAAACAGTATAAATAATAAATTATTAAGTCACATTATGGTCAGCATGGGTCTATCATGACTTTTAATAGTATTTTGAGAGCTGGATGACTGAGATATAGAAAATACACCATGAATATCTAAATGTTTAAAACAGTTCAGAAATCTAAACATATAATGGAGTATGTCCTTTTTAAATTGTTGATTTATAAACTAGTGTTTACAATCTACATATACCATTTAAATTGTGTTTTATGGCCTCTATCCTTAAAAATGTGACATTGTCTTGCACTCTATAAATGTATTCTTCTGATTCTGTGGATATAACATGGTTTGATGGTCTGGATTGATTCGTTTTGACAACAGTTCATGATCTCTTGTTGACACAGCGGATTTCTTTCTGAATGTAAATCTGGTTTAATCCAGTTTTTATTTTTTTCTCTCTATCTGTTGTATCTCGGTGAAGCTGTAGGCCTGCGGGTGAACAGATGCGTCACAGACAAGTAGATTTGCTTTGTGCCGGAGACAGATTCCCAAAGCACCAGTTCACTTTTAGCCCACATTTCAGACTTTCTCAAAGCAAATAAAATAAGGTAGACTCTAAAGCGTCAGTGATTCAGTCGAGCATTTATTTGCCACATTTGATCACATTTTGTAAGGCACTCAATGAAATTCAAGGAATGTTGTTTATCAGTACTGTATGCGTTTCCTTGGAAGCTTTGTGGTGTTAAAGTGATAAAGTGTTGGAGTAAAAGTTCACCCCAAAATGCAAAATCTGTCACTTTTTATGCACCCTCTCGAATTTTTTTAAACTTCTCTGACATGGAGAACACAAAAGAAGACGTTTTGAGGAACGTTGGTTACTGTCACCCCTTCAATTGCATTGGTTTGTGCTCATACAATAAAAGGAAAAGGGTGCCACTGCATTGGGATAAAATGACATGAATAAATATTTTGAATAGAATGTCAATAGACATTTATAATTGGATCCCTGTGGATTCATCTCTTGAATTCAGTGGGCAGACAATGCTATGTTGATATAAAAATGTGCCTCAGGCTTTTGGAATGGAATGACTACAACATCAAATCATATTTTTCATTGTTTTGCAGTTTTATGTACCCTGTTGGAGGGGGCATGGGACCACCGCAAGGTATGATAATGACATTTAGTACGCCTGTCCTTAAAATGTGTTTCTATCTTTTTTATAATAAAATTTTTATAGAAAACACTGTCAGTTTGACAAACTACTAATTCTCAGTTTTTTAACTTGTCTTGGCAGGAATGATGCCCATGCAACAGCAACAACAACAACAGGGCTTCCCTATTGTTCAGGTCATGCAGCCCAACATGCAGGGCATGATGGGAATGAACTTTGGAGCACAAATGCCCGCTGCCATGCCTATGCAGGTCAGTTTCTTTTATGAAAGTTTTCAAACATTTTATGTGCAATGCATTTCTTAACTGTAGTGTATTTTGCAAGAAATTTTTTTCCTTTTCCCAGTTCGCATGACAGCTTTTAGTACTTTATCATCATTTGATATTTTTATTACTTATCTGTCCAGGCACAGAAAGGATTTCTGCAGATCTATGAGTTCAATAAAAAATAGTTTCTAAAAGAAGATTAAACGTTAACTGTTTTTTCCCTAAATGTCCCTAAAGGTTATATACCCTTACACAAAGGATGAAAGTACAAATGTCTTACATGATGTAACTTTTGTCTTTAAGGGTGGTATGGCTATGGGCATGCAGACTCCTGGGATGCAGTTCATGGGTCAGCCTCAGTTCATGGGTATGAGGGGCCCGGGCCCACAGTTCCCTGTAGACCTACAGAAACAGATGGCAGAGGAACATCAGTAAGGCCTTACATTTTCACATTGGGTAAAGGTTGTGCAACAGAGCTGTTTTCTGAACAGTCTGTGTTTGTAGGAAGCGTCTGGAACACCAGCAGAAGATGCTGGAAGAGGACAGAAAGAGGAGACAGTTTGAGGAACAGAAGCAGAAATTACGTCTGTTAAGTAGCGTCAAACCAAAGGTGAGTGTGGGCTTTGGAGGTGATGTGAAATTTAAATACTGTGTACTTGCTTAGTGTTCACAAAAAAATAAAATTCTGTCATTGTTTACTTACCCTCTTAAAAATTTCAGATCTTTATGACTTTTTCTTCAACAGAACACAAAAGCAGATATTTTTAAGAATGTTGGGAACTGGCATACATCCACTCGCACAGGTTTTGAGTCTGTACTATAGAAGTGAACGGGTGCCGATGCTTTACGGTTACCAACATTCTAAAGAATATCTTCTTTTGTGTTCTGCGAAAGAAAGTCATTCTGGTTTGAAATGACAGGAGGTGTAAGTAAGTGATTAATATTTATTTCTGTGTGAACTATCTCTTCAAACAGAACACATGTGTTTTTATTGTTGTGGGTCAAAAAGTATTTTTTATCAAATTGTAATGACTTGATCTTTAAAGCAAATCTTGATTCTTGTTTATATTATTTTTGGAAATTTTTCTCAGGGGAATAAAAGAGGGCAAAGAGTGGCTTTTTGGGCACCATTCACTCTTTTCTATTATAGTTTGTATTTTTAACATTGCCAGAGCCATAACAGTCCCCAAGTTTTGGGCCATTCCAACAAACTAAATAAATACTATTCAAACTGTTTTGGTTAGAAGTGGCAATAGTATACCAGAGAAATAAATTTGCTCAATCCCTAAAATGTTCTATATTTAACAGACCGGAGAAAAGAGTCGCGACGATGCCCTTGAGGCCATCAAAGGAAACCTGGACGGCTTCAGCAGAGATGCCAAGATGCATCCGACACCATCTTTACAATCTAAGAAACCAGGTACATTAAATGACATCCTAGCTGCCTGTTTGCCTTCCAGCTGTGTGTTTTTCCTGGTCCTGCTCATGATATTAAGGGTCTCAGTGGTCCACACAGGAGTGGCAAGTCCCAAGTGAATGAGTGCTATAAAGACATCCTACATTGAGCTGAAACTGTTTTTCCTCCATCAGCCACTAGGAGGCTCTCCAGATGTTCCATAGAGCTGTTTTCTCGTCCTCTGTTTGACAACATCCACATTCACATCTTCACGGTTCACTCCAGAGCACTTCACGTTAATATCACCTTCTGTGTTTCTAGGCGACTTCAGTTTTGTCCTGTTCTGTGTATTCAGTATATTTTTGAAAAATATATATATTTATGTGTTGTATAAACATTTCAACACCTCTTGTTGTCATCTGTCAATCCATCTGTGTGCTCCTAACTCACGATGCGTGTTGTTGTGTGTTTCACTTCTCTGGTTTTTGCAGACTCATCGTCATCTCATTCCTCCCTCACCTCTCATTCCCCTGCTCTCCCTGACGACGATGACGAGTTTAGTGACTTTGTTCAGGGCCCCGATTCCTTCTCTTCCTCCTCATTCCCCTCTTCCTCCCTCCCTCCATCCTCACCTTCACTGAGAGCCGGCCAGCCGCTAGAGGCGGGGTCCAGTCCAAATCCCCCATCATCTCCCGCCCCCCCCTCACACCCTCCATCTCTCTCCGTCCCTCCTGTCATCCAGCACTGTTCTGTCATCTCCAGCTCCCAAACTACATTTCAAGGTAACTCTTCTGCCTCTCTGTTTATCATCATTTGAAACCAGGGGTCACATTTATTTGTTGTGATATGTAGATGACCAGTCGCGTCATATGTACGGCTCTTGTGATTGGCTCACTAAAGGTTTCAGAAGTTTCCAGGTCATGGCCTGCATACACCATCGAACAACACCAGTAAATATATAAAGAGAATCGAAGTGAAAGCTTTCAGTGAGGATGCTTCTGTTTAGATGGTCACCATCTGTGAAATTGTGATTTCGTGATTCAGACTCAGCTGTCACCCTCCACATCCCTTCAGTTTGCTCAGCTTGCAGATGGTGTCCCAAATGCTATCATTAATGGACATTGTAAAGAAACGTCACAGCTAAACCTTGACCCCAATGCTCAGAGGGAGCTCTATTATTTCCAATCGCCTCCAAATGCAGAAGATTGCTTGCCTGAGTACACAGTGGAGATAGAAAAGAAAGCGATAGTTTCCCCCAAAATAAAAATTTCATTATTTACTCATTCCTTTCAAACCTCCGTTCTCTCTCAGAACACAAAAAACAGATAATTTGAAGAATTTTGGTACCTGAACAAAACTATCTATATATGTATGGAAACAAAACCAATGCAAGTGAATGGGTGCCACTTACCAAAATTCTTCATAATGCCTTTTTTCTATCGTAAAACAAGTCATACAAGGAAAACTTTTGCTTTTTGAAACAACATTTGTAGCATGCGTACACATGATCGAGTTTCATGGGTACAATGAGAAGCACTACTGCGGGCAGATAAATACGTAACCTTTGTCCCTGACTGATTCAGGCCCATCTCTGGACGAGAAGATGTTCTCATCGTGCGACTTAACTGCTGATAAGAAGGCCCAGGTTAGTTTTAAGCAACGGCAGGCTATGTCCGACATGGGCCCAAAGGCTCACACGGCGGCTCAGTTTCACAGCAGCTCCAAATCTCGAAACTGGACTCAAACTCAAGATGACTTCACATCAGCCTTTATCGTAGAGAAGGCACCTGCGGTTCAAGTGACCCCCCCTGCAGAAATTCCTCCGGTTAGCACCAGCGGTGAGAAGACAAAATCTGTAATATCCGGCCCTCTTGTCAGAGCTTTGCCAAAATTAACACACCTTGCAGCTTGAAACTTCTCACCTTTCTCTTTTGGATACTATTAATAAAGCATGATTACAGATCAACACAAAAATAAGGAAATCATAACTTTCATGTAAGAAAGCATAAATCATTATAGACCCTCGATGGCAAATCGATCTTTCATATTTTGATCATTTTCTCTCTGCGCTGTTCTTTTTCCGTTTCTATTTCTCATGGTTGGTGTCATTCTTGGTTGACCTAAACCACTTGGTTTGAATTTAAAAGGCTAAAATCTAATTTTAATCTTTCTGTCTCAGTCTGTGTATCTTGTAAACCCCACGCTCTGGTCTGAACCCAGCTGAGCTGAATGCAGAAGCTGTAGGAGTCTAGAGCGTTTGAGCTCGATGTCAGCAGTACATCTATGCTGGCTTTTGCTGACAGCAGGTGTGGGGGACGTCTGGCTGTGCAGTAGACACATGGGGAAATGTGCTTGATCAAAGACTCTTAGCTTAAATGTCCATAAATGGCATCTCACTGTCTTCGTTCATCACAAACAGGTGTAGCCGGCTACCCCCAACAAGACATGCAACCAATGGTGCCAGCCTGGCTGTACAATGACACGCTTATCCCAGGTACGTGTCGATCCATTGGGGTTTATGTTTTTCTTTTATGTATCTGTGTTGAATGTCAAATGCTTCTGTTCTTCAGAATTGTTTAAGAAGGTGTTTGAGTACACCATGACACCAGCAGGCATCGACACAGCCAAACTGTACCCAATTCTGATCTCATCGGGTCTGCCAAGAGAAGCTCTCGGACAGTTTTGGGCCATGGCTAACCGCACAACTCCTGGACAACTTACAAAGGAAGAGCTGTATACTGTATTGGCCTTGATCGGAGTCGCCCAGGTTATGATTACCAAAGTTATTATACCATACTAAAACTAAAGACATTTCTTTATAAAGGGAGCAAAATATTGACCCGAAAATTTTAAATTTTACTAAATGAACAGTATTTAAAGTGGCCACAACAATTTTGAGTTGATGGATTTAAGTTTTTAAAGTAATATTTGACCCCCCAAAAGTTTTCAAACACTGCAAAATACAAAAGAAGAGTGCTGGAAAGAAGGAACCAGAGGTCCCCATTGTCTCATATTGGTTTAAAGTTAATACAATATCATTTTTTACACCAATTTATGCAGAAATCCCAAAGGGTTCACATACTTTTTCATGCAACTGTATATTACATATCTACGAGCCTGGGCCAGTGGCATGATCTAGACAGTTATAGTCAATGCATTTCTCCCAGAAGAATTTTATCCTTCACCCACATTATATTTACTGACCTTGGAAGCTTTTACAGCTTGTAAAGCTGTTGTATTTGTATTTAATATTAGTCCCTGATACTCTTCAGATCATTGCAAAATTTATGCAATTGCAGTCAGACCGTATGTGCAGTAAGCAGTTAAAAAATTGAAAGCCAGAGTGGATGATGGGTTTAAAGAATAAGTGATCTTCACCTTCCGGGAGATAAATTTGTTAGCACCTCATTGGACTTTTGCATTAATAACACTTTTCTTATGCAAATGTAAAGCTCATTGAGATGGTTTTTCATCGCTTGAGGAAAGAAGGGAAAAGCTCTCGAGGTTGCCAGCAGTGGGACTGATGGAAGTTGACTTTAATGAATATTTTAGGCAAACAAATCAGGCTGCATCTTGGCAGAGATAGAACCGTCAGCTGGAAGGGAAAGGATGTCTATTGTCTGACAGCTCTGCTTTTTAATTTTGACTCCCTCATAAAAGACACATTGTAAATCAAATAGCCAACAAAATATCGCGAGCATAAGTTTTAATAGTTCATACGTGATGTGGTTGCATTTTTAGGGTGGCCTTACAGTTATGAGTCTGGACATCCTCAGTCAGTTTCCCTCTCCGCCTGTGCCCAATCTACCCGCCATGACTATGGCCATTCCTTCTGTCCTGCCTCAACACCAGCAGTCAATCATGACTCAGCCGCCCGTATCCATGGCCATGCCCGCCCCGGTACCAACTGTCATGGGCATGACCCCAAACCCGCCGGCGCAACCATCCGCCAGCTTCATCACCAACTTCCCTCCAGTTCAGGTAAAGACCTCACAAGCTGTTAATTACCTTCATGATAACTGTACTGTTATTGCAAACATTACTTTTTTTCTTTTACCTATTTACATCAGGTGGCCAAGACAGATGACGATGATTTTCAAGACTTCCAAGAAGCTCCCAAGGCGGGAATCGGAGAGGAATCATTTTCGGATTTCCAAGGAGAAACAGGAGGAGCATTCCCAAGCATAGCGTCATCATCATCATCATCATCATCTCAGAGCGGGTACAAGCACCTCTTTTTATTAATCTAAGCCCCATCAAACAGGACATGTTGATCCGGGTTCCTTAAAAAGCATTGTAAAGTATTTTCCTGTCATCTCTCATTAGTAGTTTATGACATTATGTTTATGCTTTGCTCATCTGGAGCAGGGAATGGTTTTCGGCTTTGTAATAGCTTGTAATAACCCGCCTGCCGCAACAATTAAACTCCCGCCATCTCTTCTAATGAACCCATTTCAATGGACAGCTGAGAAGCTCGTCCTATTTTATTTCTATTCGCAACTGCACGTAGAGATATTATGCTCCCTGGGAAAAGGCGAGGAAAGGCAATTATGGAAAGCAGGGCGTGAGATGGGGAATAGAGGAGAGAAGTATGTTGTCAGAGTGCCACGGCCCTTCACCAGTCGATCGGCTTCACTGAGCACAAAGACTCTTTTGTTTTAGTGGAATGTTTCGGTTCTCGAGCCGCCAGATCATTCGCTAATTAAAGCAGAAGTGCTGAGATTAATACAGGAAGTGAGGACGCGAGCAGATTAGTTCTTTGCAAGTATATGAGGGAAGTGATCCAAGACGAGGCATGGTACACAATCTCAGAAAACAGACTTTTATGCATATCAAAATCCGGGCAAAACCCTTTCAGTATGTGTTTTGCATATTTTACTTGGCATTAAAGCAATTTTTTTGAAGATGTGAGAGTGCTTTTACATTTTAGTTTTTTACATATTATCCTAATACTAGTTTATATATAACTTTAAATTTTTTAGCAATTGTGTTTTAGTTTTATCTTTTATAGGTTTTTTATTTGTCATTTTAATTTTGGTTTTAGTTTTTTATTCTTAAAGTGTTGTTTGTTTTATATTAAATTTTAATTTCTTTTTTTTAAAAGATAATAGTTAAATGTTACCAAACAAAACTTTTTTTTTTAATATGAAAATTTTTTTATAAATAAGTTGAACAATTTGGTCTATATTTTATTTCTATTTTTATTTAGAGATGTTTGAATATTTGATAATGTATTTTAAACTATAATAATATTATTGATAAATACGATCAGTACTTTTTGTATGTAGTTCTTTATAATGTGTTGTTTCCTAATTTGTCATCTATTAATTGTATTGAATATAATTATATCTATATACATTAATAATATCTAAATTAAGGTTTTTACATGCAAATTTTACAGACCCTGATTTAGGAAATTATACTTTTCTGATCACATCTAAAAACAAAGAAAAACTTTAAAACAAACTCAAATGTTTTGCTTGTAGACCGTGTTTTTTGATCCTGTTGAATTTTTGTTTGGTTTGTCTCACAGTGTTCCTGTCTTGTTGACTCCTGTGTCTGGATCTTCATCCATCTCCTCCTCTGATAAATATGCAGCGTTTAAGCAGATGTCAGTGGAGAAGCCTGTAGAACCCACACCATCTGTCTCAGGTATAACACACAAAGCCTTTTGCTTTCACTACATACGTCATTAAATCCTTTAAGGATGGCAGATCTCTTGTAAGGCTTCGGTCATAAGTTTAACTTTAAGACAGATCCTCTTGTTCAAACGCTTTGGAGATAAGACAAAGAATTATTGTGTGGTTCGCAGACGTGATTTGCATAAATCCCCCCTTATTTTAATCTCTTTCACCCAGCTCTTAAGATTGGTAACATTGTCCATTTACAAAATAGACTTGTGCTTTTTGAGATTTGTTTGTTAGTTCTGTTTGTTCTTTTGATCCAGATTCTGGGGACAAATACAGTGTTTTCCGAGTGCTTGAGCCACCTTCAGACAGAAAAACAGTCGGTAAGCAGATTCACACATCTTACACATTCATAACATTACACGATTGAGCAGTTCTTCAAAAGTCCATTTAATGCAGTTTCATCACTTCAAACAGTGTTGACTGTGTATCGTTTATATATAATGGGTATGTGTGGCTATGTTGCCATTTTAAGATTATCAATGTTGATCATGTGGGCACATGTACATGTCCCTGTGTCACTAGAGCAGAATCCAGTGGGAACAGCTGTCATAATGCCAGTAAGTGACTGGTTGCGGTGGTTTGTCCTTCAAAACTCACACTGTTAAGCTTTAAATTCTTTCAAAGCATTTAATTTATTAAATAAACATCAGATACAATAATTTAAATGAATTGCATCTGATGCTACGTCTACATGTCCATGTCTGATCTCATTCCAAACCTGTGTGACTTTCTTTCTTTTGCTAACCACAAAAGAAGATATTTCGCAACATTGATTCCGATTTAACTTTCATTATACCAGGTAAAACATTAAATAATCATCTCAAACTCAAAATATCATCTTTTGGGTTCCCGTGAAGAAGAGTCACATACAGGGAACTCTTACTGTAATAGTAATGAGTAATTCTGTGCATGTGTTTGTTTTTTCTTGCTGTGTTGATTCCTGTCATTTCAATGACATGTGTGAGTTATTTTTATTGTATTGTTATTTTTCAGTCAGCCTTGGGATTATTAGAAATTTTGAGATATTAAGCTGTAAAATTTCCATTTCAAATTGCAAAAATTATAAAAGGAACAAATCATGATAAAGAATGTCAAAATGAAAAATATTGATAAAAAAAATATTGTAAATGAATGGATGTAACATTTAAAGTCTTGAAATGTTTTATTACTTTCTGGAAAACAGCTGCAAGGTAAATTCTCAACATCCAATACTAAATATAATTTAAAAAACAAATAGTAATGGGAGTTGTATTGTTGGTTAAATCTGCAAAATAATCATTAAAGCAAAACATCTTCAACCAGTTTCCATGTAATTTTTCTTAAAACATTAAATGAGTATTTTCATTTTATATAATGTACAAATTCAATGTTTTTATGACGCTTTTATGAGACATTAACAAGAAGAAATAAATGCTAAGAAATTTGATGGCGAAATGTTAGTCAATGCATTTACTTAACAAATAGCACTTTTTTGTTAAGCATTACTCCAAACCTCCTGAACAAAGCCTAAAAGAAATTTTGAGAGAAGAGTAGATTATGAATAAAACAGTCAACCTTGAGGTTTTCTTTCAAAACTTTCCGTTTTGTGTTGCATTGTTTCCTCCGATGTTGCTCTCTGTCACTGCGGAGCACAACCACATGGCAATAAAAGCCATTTCTGATTGGTCCTCGTGTGGGCATTAAAAGCCCTGTTGGGCAGACAGCACCAGAATAAAAACCAGGTTTTTGATTAAGTTCTAAAATGAACAAACCTGGCAAAATAATTGGTCACAGAATAAGAATATGCGAACAACTTAATTTTGACTAACATGTTTTCATATCTCTAAGGAAACAAATTCTCTCCTTTAAGGCCTGTAAAATGGAGCTGAGGGTGACTCTGATGGTTTCTGTGTTCATGCCGTGCCGTTTCTCTTGTTATTTGTTTCTGCATGAAATGCCTTTTGCAACACCCTTCAAATCTTCTCTTTCATTTTCCACAGGTGAGGGATTCGCTGATTTCAAGTCTGTCAGTGCCGACGATGGCTTCACAGACTTCAAAACAGCCGACACCGTCTCTCCACTAGAAGCACAGGACCAGGCCAAGTTCCAGCCAAATTTTCCTCCTCCTTTCATTTCTTCTCAATCCCTTCCATTGACACAGCCAACCTCTGTGGCTCAATCTAAAAACCCTCTTAACATGGCAGACCTGGACCTGTTCACCACAATCGCTCCTCCCACAACCGACCCCAAACTTAATCTCTTCCCTTCCGTGCCTCCGGTTGCTGTCCCCAAAGCTCCCAGCACTGATGAGTTCGGCGATTTTGCTCTTTTCGGCTCCTCAGAGGCATCACACGCCACCTCCACGATGGGAAGAGCAGCCACGGTTCAAGATGACTTTGCTGACTTCATGGCGTTTGGAAGTTCTCGAGATCACAAAAACGAAGCCGTTCCTGTTGACAGCAGCAGCAGCGATGGCCAGGGGGAGGCGTCCCAACAGCGTCAGCAAATCAGTGGCGATAAGTACGACGTTTTCAAACAGCTTTCCTTGGAGAGTGGCCTAGCCTTTGACGATAACAAAGAAAGCGGCGGAGGATCTTTCTCGTCACTTAAGAGCGACACGGACGACTTTGCGGACTTCCAGTCCTCCAAGTTCTGCACCGCGCTTGGGGCGTCCGACAAAAGTCTAGTGGACAAAGTGGCCGCCTTCAAGCAGGCCAAAGAAGACTCGGCCTCTGTGAAGTCACTAGACCTCCCATCCATCGGAGGCAGCAGCGTGGGAAAGGACGACTCAGAAGATGCGCTCTCAGTTCAGCTGGACATGAAGTTGTCCGACATGGGGGGAGACCTGAAGCATGTGATGTCCGATAGCTCCCTAGATCTCCCTGGTTTATCGTCCAATCAACCCCCTGCGGCAGGTGAGGAATTAGTGCGCTTGCTCTGGTAAAGTTAGGCTCTGTTTCCCACCTCTTTCTCACTCTCACACATACTCGGTCGACTACTCAGATCTCTCTTAAGTTCAACAACTGCTCGGATGCCCAGATCTGTATGGAGATAAAGTTACATATCAAAAACGTACCACAACCCCCTTCATTCCAAATGATATATATTTCCAATTTTATTATGCACAGTTAAAACTTACAGTATTTATAGTTTATTTATTTATTTATTTATTTTAGTCTATGTATCAAGTTTCGCCAGTTTAAACATGCTTGTCAACCTTGTAAGTGTTATCGCTAACGGCACAATAACTGGTATTATAAACTCTGTGTGTTATCAGGTGATTAGCTATGAAAGCACATTTATATGCAGTATTACTGGTGATTTGGTTTTCTCTCCCATCCGTGTCCATGATGTCATTGCTGCCATATCTCATCAACATAACCAAAACAAATAGCAAACATCAGCTTGGTTATAGTTATACAGATATTGCTTAAAGAGCATCATCATTTACTCCTCCTCTTAGCATTTCCTTCTTTATGACTTTTTTTCTTCAGAACACAAAAGATATTTTGAAGAATCCTGGTAAAAATGGTTGCTTCCCATTTACATGCATGGATTTTGGGTACATACTATGGAGGTCAATGGGGACCAATGGGTTTTGATTGCCCCCCCACATTCTTCAAAATATCATCTTCTGTGTTTTGCAAAAGGAAGTAAGTCAACAGAGAGGCTGTGGGGTTATTTAAAATCTACAAACTTATAAAAAAATTAAAATCTGACAGATTAGGCCGAGACGCCATTAATTGCATTTTTCTAAAAGATTTGTAAAAAATGATTTTATATGTCTTTGCAAATCCAGGCATCATATACAATTTCGATTAGATACGGCAACAAAACCGAATTCCCGATTTGTCTGGACTAATGGCTGAAATACACTACAGGACATCCTGAATCTGAACAGATTTTCTAACACTAGGTATCATATACATGAAGTTGACTAAATTAATTGTGTAAGAGTAAAACATTAAATGACAAGATCACACACTTGAATAATGTTAATAACAACTTTTACCCCTATTGCATTGAAAATGTCAGAGACATTCTCAAAATATCTTTATGAAGACTTTAAAATTGTTCAGGATCACAAGAAAGATACATTCACACCTAATGAACGGTAAAACTAGCATGATTATTTGAACAATATCTGTTGACTTTACCTGCCCAAAATCTTGGGAGTAGGCATTCAAGTCTGTATGAGCTGACAATAGTGGCCAAATTTATACAAATCTGCAGGAATTCCATATAGACTCAAATGTTTCATTTTTCAATTTTGAGAAACCACCTCAATACCTCTGCTATTTGATGATCAATACATTTACAGATTGAATATCTTAACAGACAGGTTAATTTGCAACTCTAAATTTCCAGAAACCTTATATTATAAATGAGCTTCACATTTGCCTTCACTGATTGAAAAATCCACTTTAAAACATATCACCGGCTGTAAGAAAAGGTGTTATAGTTTTTATCAACATAATCCTGACGAACTTGTTTGCATGTCAGCGTTCATCTGTCGGTATGATGGTTATCCGTGTTTGCATGTGCATGGAGAATCCTGGATGCCGTGCCTACAAGCACACTAAAGCAAAAAATACACAGCACTACCTTTACTAGCCCGAGTCATATCAATAAAGCATGACATTATACAGTCATCTGACACGCAGAGCACATGAGATGGTAGAGACAGTGAAAAGTGGGGTTTAGATGAATACTTGTAAATCAGAAGATGCACCTTTTCATATCATCTGTTTAATATCTTCTCTCTTCCATCATCTCTAAGTTTAAGTCAACATTCTTTGCTTCTCATGTTTTCTGGTCTTCATGTAAGACATCTTGTAAATGTGCTCACTTTATCATCCATTTAATGCTTGAGGGTGAGAACACCGTCACAGTATTTTACTCGGTGAGCGTCGACTCTCATGTCCACATATTGGTTGGCGTTCAGGAAGCACAGTCGGAAGAGTTCAAATACGTTCATGTGGTCTAACTTGACCAAAAGATTATACTGCAAGTCTCATTTCTATAAATGATTAATATCTTATTATATAATGTTAGCATCATTTTAGAAATGAACTTTATTTCCAATTCATTTTTCGTCAAAAAAGCATTTTTAGTGTTTATTGGCTGAGCAATTGACGCCCGGGTTCACACCATCATGGAATTTGAACGTACTGCCTTTCGTTTGCTCCAAATTAAATTCTTTTCAGTTTCCAAGTTAGCGATTTATCAGAATTTTCATATTTAGTGGTTTTTAAGAATATGATTTGCTTCTGAATAACATTCAGTCTACTCCTGCAACTTCTTTTCATAGTTTTTATTTACAAAAACTCAAATCTTTCATCATGTTACTGTACCTTTTTGCATCTTCAATTTCAAAGTATCTCAAAACAACAAATTACAAATCTTACTGTCTCCAATTTGTGGATATTTAAATATGTTTTGTGTTTTCTTCTTTTTGGCCTACAGATTATAATATTTATGAGTTTGAAACCAATGTGGCCCTTAAGACAAAAGATAAAGAGAGACTTCACCCAAAAACTATAATTCAGTCATCAATAACGTATCGGTTTTAAACCTTTATTACTGTCTTCTGCAAAACACAATAGAAGATATCTTGAAGAATGTTGATAAACAAAACAAAACCAATGCAAGTTAATGGGGATCAAATGTTTCCGGCTTTCAACATTCTTTAAAATAGCTATACAGGTTTAAATTATGACAACAGTTTACTTTTGGGTGAACTATGCCTTAAAATTTCTAGAGTTAACTCGATATTGATACTCATGGTGTTGAATGGCATGATTAAAAAATACTTAGTCCAGTTAGGTTAAACGGGTCAAGCATTGTTTATTGTTGTTAGCTGGTTACCAGACACCTGTATAGCATAAAGTATAAATATTGCTGTTGGTCCAGAGTGGTTCTTTCCAGTCATTCACACCACCGAACGTGCAGCTAAGAGTTTCTCTTTTTCAGGTCAGAACCTCTTAACATATTCCTTCACAATGACATATGAGTTCATTTCAGTCCGGCTTTACCTGTGTAGACCGCACTGTGAAGGTGGAACCTCTTCCAGCTTTGCTTCACTATGTGCCAACCCTCGATTTGTGAAATTGACAAGAATTTACACACAGCCAATTATCAGTCCATTCTTCTGCCATCCTTGCAAAAAACGATTTTTACCAAGAACAAAAGTGTGCAAAATTTAATATTGTATTTTTATTAGAGGAAAATAAACTTGTATTTATTTTGAAAAAAGGTTTGATCAGTACTCCAGAACGTATTAAAGTATTTATGCCAGAAAGCGTATTATTTGTACCTATGAAAGAAAACTTCATTACGTTACATGAAAGTACTTCCTTTTTGACTTGCTCCTACTGGGATATACAGGATGGTGAGAGAAAATAGATCCTGTCTCTTCTCATCTTTTGTTTACCTGTTACTCAATCCAACAAATGATCATATGACGATAGATTTACTCTCAATTATTTGAACCCATTGAGCACCTTACAGAGTACATTTTAAATCTAACTGATGAATTGCAAATTCCTGTGGGATTTCTGATATATTATCCAAAAATATCTTTTTATAATCTTTCGGGTCCTCAATGGGTTTCACAACAATAGAAAGATTCAGTATTAGCATCACCTTGTTCTTTGCTTACTTGTTCTGTATCACCTTTCCTTATTTCTGGGTTTCTTTTTGTCCAACTACAATGTGTCTTTGACCAATGAGAAGTAATCTAAATCTTAATCTGTGAATGTGCCTTCTCAATACTGGGCATCTGGTTTTGGGAGTATCTGTCCTGTTTTAATTTTCTTCTTACCTCTGCTTTTGACTTTGCATGCCCTTGTATTCTTATAATGCTAGACAAAAAGGAAAACAACTTTTTAATGGTTAGTTTGGCAAGACTATTGTAACAACAGATCTTTCATGGAATTTTGTGACTTCTCTCTCTTTCTCTCTCTGCCAGTGTTGTCGTAATAAAAATGAACAATGGTACAGCAGACAAGCGTGCCGTCTTGATTTCTCTCTCTCTCCATCCTTCTGTCCTGTCTCTCAGATGTCAGAGTTATTAGCACACTACACAGGATCCTTGTCAATTTCACAAATTGAATGGTTGTGCCCCTTTTAAAGGCGTGGTAAGCAATTTCCGAAAACATTTTAGAATAGGCTCGAGTCAGCCCGAGAACCAAAGCAAATTTGTAGCCAATTA
Source organism: Triplophysa yarkandensis (assembly GCA_033220385.1). NCBI lineage: Eukaryota > Metazoa > Chordata > Actinopteri > Cypriniformes > Nemacheilidae > Triplophysa > Triplophysa yarkandensis. Next base: position 3,844,500 of record CM065675.1, read on the forward strand.
GCAATAGGGGGCGGGATAAGAGCAAGCATGCATCAGAAATACAGTAAAAAACTGCCTTTGATTGTACATTTCAAATAACAACAAGCATTTTCAATATCCGTTACCCCACCTTTAAGATGCGATACTTCTGGGGGGAAGTGTTTAAAGCATATTTATGTTCTAGGGCTGTCAATCAATTAAATGTTATGGTGTTACATTCTACATCAACAGTCGCTTATACAAACTACATACAAAAACTTATTTAGATTGTTTTTAAGAATGTATGTTGGATTAAAACTAGTTTAACTTGAAGGGGCATTTTGCCTGAAGTGGCAACCACAGAAAAACGACTTCGGTTTAAAATGGCCTTGTCCAATAATTAACAAACGGGACTGGGCATGATCAAATGCTTGTGATCTGTACATATCATCTTTTTTGTCGGATCATTTTTGTATTCATTTGATCATGCTTACGTTTTTTTACATTGAAAGCTTTAGTTTTTCATGTCATTAAAAGGATTATATTAGTTCAGGCATTATGTATTTAATCAACTTTAAAGTGATTTTTTTATATAGCTCATTTCCTATAAACCTGTTTTTAAAATAAAATCACAATAGCTCAAAGTCAATAGTACAATGGGACTCAACATTTCTTTTATCAGTCAGTCAGCGTGGAGGATCGAATGGAAGTGTGAATAATTACGCATTGAAAAGCAATAAAAGAAGAAACATTACACTGGAAGGAAGAAAATTGTGTATCTTGGTCTCAGGCCGGTCAAAACAGGAAGGCGAAAAATGTGTACAATTCCCTATTCTTATCTGCAGAATACCCCTTATTAGTATGCATGTGCCAACAACAATATTCCAAACTGGTGGAGTTAAGTTTACCACCTGGAAATGTGTCTGGATTTCTGCCCCCCAGAAAACATTTGTGTGGTTTTCTAAGTAATAAACCACAGCCATGTCACATGATTTTATCAAGAATGATTCATTGTAAACCTGACACATCATCAACGCATCACAACGCAAATATTGTCCTTTTGCAGTGCTCAATGTGTTAAAAAACAAGCAATTTAGTCATCTTGAACTCTGTAAAATCTACATATAAATATATCCTACAATAGTTTTTATGTTGATTGTATGGTTGATGCACCATTTATAACATCAATATGCATCTTTTTTACAAATGAAAAATATATATATAGAATATACATATACTTGACTTGAAGTTAGTTTCCCATGTTGTCATTACAGAAGCTGATGATTTGAAATTTGACCCTTTTGGCACATCAGCCGTAAGCAGTCTGGGCAGCTATGACTGGTCAGACAGAGAAGATCTTTCATCGGCTCAGGGTACAAAGCTGCAGACAGGGTCTCTGGGTACGCTTCCATCTTCAGCCGTGGTCCACAGGAAGGAGACTTCCTTTGGAAGCTCAGAGAACATCACCCACACCACAGTTGCCAAGGTGACCACCTTCCCTATTGAAGATTCGGCTCCCCCTACAGAAGTTTTTGCTGACTTTGGCTCCATTGAGCAGTCTGGCCATGATGATGACGATTTTGGTGATTTTGCCAGCACGGTTTCTGAAAAATCGGACTCGCCTTCCGGGACGACAGAGACTGGTTCGGAGGGAAACCAGGTTGAAACAGATGAGTTCAGCGCCTTCCAAGGAGACAAGCCCAAGTTTGGCAAATCAGACTTTTTGAAGGCCAGCGCACAGGCTAAGGTGAAGTCTAGTGAGGAGATGATCAAGAATGAACTTGCCACCTTTGATCTGTCGGTGCAGGGTAAGTGAAAACTTGATCACTGTCAGAGTTAAAAAGTGCTGTGAGTTTGAGTTAGTACAGATTCATTTTAAAGTCAACAGATGGCAGTGTGGTGTCCAAAGCATTTCACTGCAAAAAGAATTTTCTGTTTTTCACGTGTTCTATAGTACAAATATAAAAGATATCAGAAAAAGTTATATTCTTAATATTTAGGAGTAATAAACCTTTTTTTCTGAAAGCAAAAATCAAATGTAAAGGGATAGTCAAAACTGGAAAAAAATCTGTCTCAACAAAGATACAGATATTTGGAAGAATGCTTACAACCAAACAATTCTTGGGAACCCATTACTTACCATAGTAGGAAAAATTACTGTGGTGCACTTTTCACTACCATTTAAATTTTTTCTACTATGGTTTTCAACCCCGGGTCTAAAAACTGTTTGGTTACAAGAATTCGTCCAAATGTCTGTTTAATCAAAAAAAGAAAACTATACAGGTTTAGAAAAACTAGAGACTGAGTAAATCATAAAAAAAATCATTTTTGGGTGAACGGTACATTAAGCACGTTTATTTTCTTATGTCTGTCTGTGTGTTATATAGTGTTGTTGTTTTTTCTGTTATTTACTTGTATCTTTTTTCTTACCGCTAGTAATGAAAAAAAAATATCTTCAGCTGGTTTTACTTGCCCTTTAAAACCTTTGGGGCTTTTCTCTTCTGTAGAACACTTAAAAAGATGTATTAAAGAATGTTGTAACCACAATCCCATTAACTTATATTGTATGGACACGAAACCAATTTCAGTCAAAATGGGCCAACAGTTTTTAACATTTTTCAAAATATCTTCTTTCATCCTCTGAAGAAGAAACTCATACAGTCTTAAAATGTTAATAGTGTGCGAAAAGGATTACAGGATCTTCTTTTTGGGTAAATTTAACCCTAACAAAGAGTTCAAAATAAATGCCAGGTATTTTAAGTATGAGCTCACGTTAAACTTTATAATTTTATTTTGTACAAAAAACAAGATTTAATTACTTAAATATATATATATATATATATATATATATATATATATATATATATTATTAAATATATAGAAATATATATTTGCACTTTATGTAAACCTTGAATTGACGCAAATCCTAAAAATACATTTCTTGCAGTAAAGCCACCCAAATCCCAAATCAAAGCCGGCTTTCTCACCCACCTTTGTTGTATTAGCCCTCGCTCAATAACAAATCTTATTTGCCCCATATTGATCTCAACCAACATCAGTGATCCAACTATAAAGGGTTTACTCCTCCTATCAGGCAGTTAATCTGAGGGCTGTAGTTTATGTAGTAATGGATTAGTGCTGTTCAAATCTAAAATCACGCTGAGATGGATGTGTTTCCCAGCGAGCGGTTTGATTCCCCTTAATGCTGTTCTTTTCCCGACGGAATGCTACCTTCTTTACTTCTGTGTACTTTCCATGTGTGCCGTGTGATGAATAATTCATGTTTACTATCTCCATTCTGCTGTTTTGCACATAATAAATATCCATTGCAAATGAGCTACTATGGTTTTGTCTCGTGCCTGTATCAGCGCCAAAAAAGTATAAATAAAAACACTCCAGCTGATTAAATCTTTATCACTACCATTAAATAAATACTACAGCGAGAATCTGAATCAAACCACCCCTTCCATTATCTCTGTGTAGGTTCCCATAAACGTAGCCACAGTCTGGGAGAGAAAGAAATCGTCCGGTCCATCCCCTCTCCTGCCCCAGAACAGCCCTTCAGAGACCGCTCCAACACCCTGAACGAAAAACCAGCGCTGCCCATCATCCGGGACAAGTACAAGGATCTCACCGGAGAGGTGGAGGTGAGTTGCTTTGATTTCTCTGCTCTCTGCTACAAGTATTCCCTTTCGTTGCATACAGGCAGAGGTTATGAATGAACAATGCTCTGTGTGATCTCTGTTCTACTGTTTCTTACTTAAACAGGAGAGCGAGCGGTATGCGTACGAATGGCAGAGATGTTTGGAGAGCGCTCTGCAGGTAACAAGCACATCCAGACATTTAAAAACATCTTTTTATGCTTTTTTCATGAATTGTCCTGACGTTTATGTTGTTAGCATCTGTTAATCTTTCTTTCCCTGTCCAGGTTATCACCATTGCCAATAATAGCCTTAATGGCATCAGCAGTTCCACGGTGTGCACAGAGGTCATCCAGTCAGCACAGGGGATGGAGTACCTGCTGGGTGAGTCACTGATCTCAGAACAGCTCTGACTACATGTTACTGTAAAGTGTTTTTTATTCATTCACATTCATACCTGCTCCTCGTGAGTCCCTTTAGTGTTCTGTCAAACAGAAAAGGCCAGGTGTACTGCCTTATGTGCTTAATGTTTCCACACGCACACACACAAAACAAATACACACACAGATGTGGGTCTGATTTAATGAGGGTGTGTGTGAATGCTTTTGTGGAGAATTGTTAAAACTCTTGAATTAGGATGTAGTGATTGTGAATAAATGCTTGATTAAAGACATTGTGCCAGACGCAAACAACATTTCTGTTTTATAACGCTGCATGACACAAAATGGAATAAACAGAAATATGTGAAATAAACATCTTAAAAGTGATTTTTCATCCAATTTTTGTCATGAATTACTCTCTAGTTGTTCAAGACCTTTATATATTTGTTTGTTTGGTCAGAGAAAGATATCTAAAAGAATTATTGTGACCGAACAGTTCTTGGACCACGTTAACCAACATAGTAGGAAAAACAAAAATGGTGGTCAAAAATACCCCTGAACTCTTTCCTGTCCTACAGTATTCAATGTCTTTATTTGTTTTAATATGAGTTTTTGGGTGTACTATCCTTTTAAGATTACTTAAACATCGTTTCAAATAGGCTATGCTGCCAAAACGTATAATGAGCTTTTGTCATATGTAACACACAAAACACTACTTTTACTGGGCAAATTTTGGCACACAAAGGCAAACTAAATAGTTCATCTGACAATTTAATTTTTTTATTTAACCACAAACTTGTACGATTCTTATCTTCACCATACAAAGGAAGATATCTCAAAGAAAGTTTGTAACTAAGCAATGCTGGTACCCATCTACTTGCATTGGTTTCATTTCTATGAAATAAGAGCAAATGGGTTGCCTTTTTGCCTTGTAACCCTTGTTACATTCTTCAAAATATCTTCTCTTATGTTATGCAGAAGGGATATGTTAAACTACAATTCTATTTATAGTTAGACTTGTTTTAAAACCTGTATTACCTGATATGCTGCCCTATTGGTATGTTTGAACAGTATTTTGAATCTCAAAACACACAACGCTATTGCTTCTGGGAACATCACATTTGTGTATGTCGTTGTGGTAATTTTATGATAATTTTCCAATACATCTGTGAAAATCGATGTGCTCCGTTCAGGCTGGAGATGAAGTGTAACAAAGTTATATCAGGACATCTGAGCTTTTTTTTGCTTTTTATTTAATGACATGTTTATTTATATGGGCTTTTAACACAATGATACATAGTCAAACGTTTTGTACATGCAGTAAATGAAAATGTTCAATCCTTGTCATTTTTATTACAGTATTATATAACATATAACAATAAATATTTTTATTTAATGGAGAGTTGTTTGCAGTGCTTTTAAATAATGCAAGGAATTTTTGACACAGGATTTAGCTATTCTTTTTTTCTTCATATCCTCCTTTAAACCCTGCCTCCCCAAGCACACACTTTCATGTCATTTTTCTCCATGTCACAACATTCTATACATGAAAACAAATCGCTGTTACTGACATTGAATTATTAAATTTGCTGACAGCCCTGGTGTCATTTCAAAAGTTGCTATGTTTTTATTGCCTAAAGCCTCATAGTATCATCAATAATAAGGTGCCAGAGACTGCTGTCAAGCCATAGCCAAAATGTTGGTATTGATCCAACCCAAATGGAGCCTGCGGTGCATTGTGGGTGGGACCTGGAGATGACTTGAATTTCAGAGAAATGCAACAATTTTGAGCACTTAAAATGAAATTTAGTACTGGGGAATTGTAGAAATAGAGCCGCGGGCTATTGTTTCGACAGAACACACTTTGGTTCTTTTTTGTCAGTTTTCACATGCGAAAGAATAATATTTTCATTATCCATTCTCAGGTAGCTGTCAGGATGAATAGCCTCCAGTGATAATTTATCATGCTGTAGCGATCACAAAACATCTCTTCTCTTTATTTTCATTCAAACTTGTGGGTTAGATTGCCATGATGACAAGTATTAAGTGTGTTGGGAAAAGTTAGTTTATGTCTGAAATAATTTTTCTGGCTATGACAGGTGTGGTGGAAGTGTATCGTGTGACCAAGCGAGTGGAACTGGGTATCAAAGCCACGGCTGTGTGTTCTGAGAAACTGCAAGAACTGCTTAAAGACATCAGTCGCGTGTGGAACAACCTGATGGGCTTCATGTCGCTGGCGAACCTTACTGTGAGTTCACCTTAAGTAAATGCCATTAGTTGTCATATATCAAAGGAATAGTTCACTTGAAAATTCTGTCATTTACTCTAGCCTGTTGTTTTTTCAAACTCATATGACTTTTTTCCAAATATCTTTTGTGATCTATGGAAAATTGAGAAAGATCAAACATTCATGTATTTAATAGACACCAATGCAAGTTAATGGATGAAAGTGCCAAACATTTTTCAAATATCTTATTTTGTTGTCTACTGAAGAAAGAAATACAGGGTCAAATGTCAAGAGGATGAGTAAATGATTATGAGAAATTATGGGATTATGGGAAAGTAAGTATTAAAGGGTCTTACATTTAAAGTTATAGTTCACCCTAAAATGAAAATTCTTCATTTGCTCAGCCTTCTATCATTAAAAAAGCACAACTCATAAAAAATGCAATTAGCAATTAGATCAATATAGCAATACCCTGACAACCAAGTGTGGCACACTGGCATTGAAACAAGGTCTTACAAGTTTAATCATCCAATTATCTTCTGATGACCCGGCTACTTTCATTTTTTCGAAAAAGAAGAAAGATTTCTCCATTCTGCTTTTTAACCGCAGTGCTCTTTCCTCTGTGGAGTTGATCTGTTGTTTGATTCTCTGTAGATAGATTTTAGTCTTTCATGGCAAAAGGGGAACATCAGTGCCAGTTCATAATATTAGTTGCCAAACACCCGAGAAGCACAAGCGCCCTGAAGCCTAATTAAATGAATGTGGCAGGAGAGCTGAGAGTTTTTCTAATCTTTGATCCTGCTTGTTTGGGCCGATGTATCGATCGTCAGAGCCAATCAACAGCTGGGAAGTTGATGGATGGGTTGAATGGCTCTTGCGAGCCGAGGTTTGAGTGAAAGCCACTGTGTTTGATGATTGTGTGGTTCTTTTTCTAGCCCGACGAGAGCTCCCTGGACTTCTCTTCCTGTATATTGAGGCATGGCATTAAAAATGCGAAGGAGTTGGCGTGCGGTGTGTGTCTGCTCAACGTGGACTCTCGCAGTAAGGTCTGTATCTGCATAACATTAGGGAATGTACGCGACTCGTATATTAATATCACCACATTGTTGGGATTTAGCGCGCACTTCACAAAGGATCTTGTGTTAAAGGAATAGTTCACCCAAATTAAAATTTGCCTCTTTTGCGCCATTGTTTCAAATCTATTTGTTATTTTTGGGAGCGCTTGGGTTGTTCAGAGAATTCCAGAGTTGTTATCTGATTCATAAAAGCTTGGGGCAAAAAAATATGATCTGTGAATAACAACAGCAAAACAACAGAATGTTTTTTTGGCTGTACTATTAAAGTAATAGTTCACCCAAAAATAAAAGTAGGGTTTATCATTTACACACCCTTGTGATTTAAAACCTGTATCACTTTTTTCAGCAGAACACAAAAAAGAGAACCGTTTTACTTTTTATTTATTTATTATTTATCTTTTATTTTAATGTCTATTTTTGTGTTGTGTGAAATAAGAAAAAATACACGTTAGAAATAACAAGGTGAATAAGATAAAAATATTTTTGGGTGAACTATCACTTTTACTTAAAATATTACACTCAGATTGAATCTCTTCCCTTTAATAAACTCCCTCCCCCACATCCCTCCTGACTTCCATCTCTTTGGTTTTTACCATTTTACAGAAGAAAGACGAGAACACATTTGGACGCCTGTTTAAAAGAGTATGATACTGCCTTAGAACTCCAATTTGCAGCATGGGTCCAATTTGCGGGGGTCAGAAAGGCGAACGTTCCCCTGTTGTGCTGCCAAAATGACCAGAACTCACCTCTTGCCGCTTGTTCCAATTTAGACTGCCAAAAAAGACTTGACTTTAGTGATCCCAGTGCGGGTGTGACTCATACATCAGAATCTACAGACGCTTAATGCAGACCACTGCTTTATTCATGTGGCTTTACGTGTTTATGCAGGATTAAGCTTGTCTGCTTTTGTTTTTCAGAATTTTTTAGATGTCAGGATGGGTTTTGGTAAACAGATGTATGCTAAACACCCATCTTGAAGTACCCCTGTGGTGCATAATTTTGATCAAAATAGTTTTCCCACTGTAATGTTTTATTAAGTATAGATAGAGTCATGAATATGCATATTAGCCCCGCCTCCCCCCAATGGAACTAGGCAGTTCAGGCCTCACTGAAAGTGAAACTGAGAGCTGGCACAGCAGTGCAGAGATCAACCCGAATCTATGCCTCAAATCAGTTTCAAACCAAATTTTTAAAACAGTATTTGTAAAGTTAAATATAAGTAAAACATTTGCACATGGTTTGTCTTAAAATATTTTAACAGCATCACATGAACATATAAACAACATCAAAAACCAACTAGACTTTTTAACACAGGTGTGCTTTAAACTCTGCAGACCTGTTCGACACGTATTCCCAAGCATGGCGAGTAGGTGAAGCCTTTGTCATTTTGGCACCTGAGGGTGTCCGAAAACAAATCCACAAATAGCACGGGGAAAAGAAAATCTAATTTTAAAACAATAGTTCACCAAAAATGAATATTCTGTCATTTATTGATCCTTGTAATGCTTAGAACCAAACCAAATATGTTTTTTATCTATGATGATCTGAAAAAGAGTGTGAGAAAGATTTAAAGCTTAAGTGATGTATAAAATATGTTTCCCACACCAGTTGTTGTATAACTACCTGTTAGTGATTTCATTTATGGTTGAACTGTTGTTTGATAATCCTAAATACATGCACTGGTTTAACCATACGATCGTCCTCCAGATGATCACCAATCATCTTATTAAAAATTCTCCTTTCACGGCCTAGCAGAATCCCTCCAACCAATGCCATTGTCAAGGTTTGCTGATGTAACACTGGGTAAACATTGCTGGTAGCGCTCCAGAAAGAATCAGAAAAGGAGGGGCTCTAGCAGCAAGGAATCATGGGATTGATGTCTGAGAAGCAGATGCAACTCAGCCATCAGTCACGGCAATCGAAATCACAGGTGCTAACAGACTCACCGAACACATCCAGCTTAAATGAATAGAGTCGCTTCCGTCTGCTCCTGACATTCCATTAATATCCTGAGTTTTTAATTACGTTTTGGGGGATTGGGGACGGCACCGCTGTCGGGGGTGGGTAATGAAATCAGGGGTGTAAAGGCACTTTTAAAGTGGAGCACAAATGCTGAGATGAGATGATTTAAAGCTTTTAAAAGGATTGAGGGTGTTTGATGCTCTAAGCGGCTGGGGTGCGTGTGTGGGGCTACAGGTGGAGGATTGTGGTTTTGCTTTGTTGACATTTAACTAACATTTGGTTTCCGTCCAAGCAACGGATGGTCATGATCTGCTAAGAGGATTTGTCTACAGGAATGGGCAACAATGTATTAGCTTTATATCATACATTCTTTATTAAGGTTCACCAGTAAAAATCTGTTGTCATTTACTCAACACAATCGTCATTTCAAACATGTGAAACTATCTTTTTCACCAGGACACAAAACATTTTTTAAACAAGCATCTGCAATTATTCACTTCTCTTTTATAGATACAAAGCCAATGCGACTTAATAGGTGCCAGGTCCCAACATCCTTCAAAATATCTTCTATTGTGTTCTGTGCAAGAAAAAAAGTGCAGGTTTGAAATGTTAAGAAGGATCAGAAATATCAAATTTTAGGTTTATACAGAGAATGGCCTTGACTGTTTTTGGCTGTTACAATGTAAAATTACAGCATTTTTTTGTAGTTTTACATTGTAGACATATTCACTCAATGAAGCAATTTTGTCAGGCCACGTAATTTTAAACAAATCATAAATGAAATGGTCTCTAGTAAACATTTAACTCGGGTAAATACATATATAATGCATGCACTTTCTAGTTTATTAACTCTAGTTTATATTTCTTTGTTGTGCTGAACATGAAAGTTTATTTTGAGTCACCACTGACTCCCATTGTAGGACATTCTATGTGAGTCAAGGGTCATCCAAATGGTTTAGTAACAAGCTTTTATCAAAATGTCTTCATTTTTGTTCAGCACAACAAAGAAATGTACACAAGTTCTGGAGGCTGAGCAAATGATGACGAAGTTTATATCTGGGTGAACTATTCCTATAAGCATGTCATTATTTGCTTTGTCAAAGTTGCTCCTTCCTGTACTGATGCCTCTACTTGGATGCTCTTCACTTCGCTGGTTCTCTGGTGCTGGTAGTTTTACTTTTTTTTTTAAATGCTAATGCTGTTTATGATACTTACAGGGACTGACTAAAGACAATCGCTCCAAGTTAAGGGTAAATATTAAAGTGTGTCTGTCTTCACATAGCAAAAGCTCCAGCGTTCAGACGCTTAGGACTCTGTAACAGCAACTGTGTTATTTTTGTAGGTAGGATGCACACAGTGTTAACAATCAGATAGTAATTAACCTTTCCACCAACTAAACAAGGTCAGTTGAAATAGTCTGACCTTTACAGCGGCTGTGAGCCACCTGTTACAACTGCAGTAGACTGCAGAAGAGACTTTTATTGGAGACTGTTTTATTTCAAGTTGGAAATGATATTTTTACTACCTATATACTTTTACTAATAGCATTTAAGTACTTATAAATTAATATGAAATATTTAAACCAAATATATATAAAAAAAATCTTTATAATTATTATAAAAGTAGTACAAAAACTTTGTATTGCAATAATAAATATTTTGGTTGTCAATGTTAAAAGTAAAAGGGAATTAGATATCTAAATTAAAATGAATATCGCTTTAACATTTAATAAATAAGCAAAATAATTAAATTGTATTTGAACATGTTGACCGAAAAATTTAGGCTGGATTGACATGCCTAGTTGTAAATCGAAAATACTGCCCATCCTTGAAGACATTTTGAATTTATGAAACAAATAGATTAGTTATTTTTAGCTATTATTTATTGTCAGGAGGAATTGGTTCTGATTAATAAGGAATACCAAAATAATGAAACTAGGGCTGTCAAACCATTAATCACGATTTATCGCTTTCAAAAGGAACTTCATTTTTATATAATGAATGTCTGCGAACTGTATGTCTTAGTTTTAAAATTATTTATCAAAGACATACACATTCAAGTATGTACAATAAGGAAATATTTAGATGGATTATTTATATTTTCCAGAAATTGCACTTATATAAGATTGCTTAATAATTTGTATATTTGATTTTTTATTTTATTTAAATGTGTGTTGTCTTATGTGTAAATACAAAATTATTATGCACAGTACACAGATATTTATCATGTTAACACAAACTTTTATTTGGGATGTGATTTATCATGATTTATTGTTTGACTTACCCTCCTAGAAACAATTCTTATTAGATCTTAATCATCAGGGTTCTAATGTATCCATGCCTGATTGTTGGTAAAGCAATGTATACTTAATTGAATCAGCACAGATTTGTTTTCAAGAACCTCTAAAGTCATTTTTTAAATGTTATTTTCATGCGTGAGTGTTCATAGTATCAGTGTGGGAGGATGTGATTCACCACATGACTCATTCTATTTCGTGTATCAGCTCCTCATTTCATAGAAAACACAGAGAGGCCTCTTAACATCTTTTTTTATCAATGCCCGATCACAAATGCAGGACTATACACGAGTTGAATAAAACTGAAGTCAGTATATTGAGTTCACTGGGGTCTTGTTAAGCTTTTTTATATATGGAGAGAAAGTGGGAAGATTGCACACTTCGTTTTCCGCTATGATTGATCTTACAAATGATGTCAGTCATGGATGGAGTCTCTTGTCTTCCTTATAGATTATTGCAATGCCACACTGAACTCAGATTAGTCAATGGCTAAAAAATCCTTTGTACCTGTTGAGTTAGTTGCCAAACGTTTTTCAAAACGTACGTTTGCAATGTATTCCCAAATATTCTCAATGTTAGTCCACTTTTGTCTGTGTAAGCACTGCTTTTCTGGTGTCCCTGCTTTTTATTTGATCTTCCGTGAATGAATTTGTTCTTTTCTTGTACAAATCCTTGGCAGGCCTTCAACTCAGAGACGGACAACTTTAAGCTCATGTACGGAGGTCATCAGTATCACGCCAGCTGTGCTAATTTCTGGATCAACTGCGTGGAACCCAAACCGCCAGGGTTGATTTTGCCTGACCTGCTCTAACACCCCACAGCAATAGGTGAAGAACGGAATAGGACCCAGTGCTGAACCTTGAGGCACAATCTGAAGAATTATGGGAGTCATTGAGAATTCTGTCACTTTAATAGTTCATCGCTGGTTGTCTTTAAGCGGTACAGCTCTTGTTACTTGAATTTGGGATGCCGAGATTTTCTGTACAAAGGTCTGATATATTGTATGCCACTGAAGACTAATTTAAATACTGTATATGGATTCAAGTCTGTCCCTGCCTTTTTCTCTTGTGATCTGATCTGATTCTTTCTTTTGGTTTGTGCCTGGTTAGATTTAATTGGATTTATTGCTTTTATTTAACCTACAATATGTAATAATTGCTGCTGATGTGTTCTGCGTGTATTATAGATTTCATTATTGTGTTATTAAATCTGAGGAAAAACCTAAATAAAATGACAAACAAAAAAACTAGTAGACATTTTCCAAGTGGGTCGTCAGAAGTACAATTTATTTCATATTTATTTTAAGAAGCTAATCTATATTTACACATACTCCTTTGGCAAATGCTTTTATCCAAAGCGACAAGTATTGTGCAGTAGTCAATCATCACAGCAGAACAAACAGGGATAAGGTGCCTTGCTCAAGAACACTTCAGTCATTGTCTGCTGGCACTGGAATTCATATCGGCAACTTACCGCTTATAATACCAACTTTCTACCACCAGACCACGACCGACCCCCTTCTTGTTGATACATTATGCAGTTGCTTTTATGACAGATTGGAGAATAAACGGTTTGTAGGGCCCTATTTTGTGTACTGAACCTGTGATGTTGGTAGACTTATGACATTGTCTTACATGATAGGGATGCAAAACAAACAAACAGTTAACTTCATGTGCAATTCACTGCTTCATTTAAGAGAAGCTGCTGTCAAACTGCAATGAAAAACAAGCTGTCAAAATAAAAGTCGAATTGACCACATGAGAAAACTGCTTGTAAACATTTACAACAATTTAATGCAAGTAGACTTAAAAACCAGAAAACCATGTAAGATACTGGTTTACATTCACAAAGTTGTACTTAAGGCCATATTTTTATGGATTATTTGGGAAAACTTAAAAAAAAATATGCTGTGTCTACACTAATCACAGATTAAGTAAATGCAGTGGTGTACACATAGAAATGAAAAACCGGAATCCAGAAATATTAAAATGGAAAAAAAGAAATTTGAAAAAATACAAAACAGAATTTGGGAAAGTCTAAAGCGGATTTTATATCCAGAGCTGTCAATCCCAAGATAACAATTTAATATCTACTTCAATAAGTATATTAACCTTAAGGGCTTTACCACAAAATTTTAAAACTCCCCGAATACAAAAGAGATGGGGGAAAATTGCATAACAATTAGGAAAGTGATATACTAGCTAATTTTCTAAAGCAAAATAATATGTCCGCAAAACTAGAGAAAAGATCAATCAACAGAAATTTCTGAGGGGAATAACATCTTGCCAAATAAATTAAAATAGACTAATCAAAATTAACAATAACACACCAAATTTAAGGTTTAACACAGAGAAACCAAGTTGCCTAAAATGGACCCTGGTTAGGACTGTCCAATCAGGAACTCCATTCAATGCAACACATCGACACCTAGAGGAAGACAGACTAAGAAAATGAAAGACTTAAGAGAAATACCTTAAAATATTTTTTTTACGAATAAACATGTGAATGTGCCTCAGTAATTACCTTTTCAAACATTTTTATAATAAATCTTGCGCGTGTAAATCTGCATTAGTGCATAAGTTGATGATTGGTATTGGTCAAAAACGTAAGAAACACAAATTGGTGATGATCAGTATTCACTATAAAGCCGGAACTTTAAAATGAATTAGTCAAAACACACCATTTCAAACATCTTTCCCAAATCGACACCTTTTTTCGATGTTTTACAAATAGAAACATAAGACAAGACCTTAGACATTAAATACAGGAACGTTGCACCCTTATAAACTTATACTGAAAATACTCATCAGGTGTAGCAAATACCCCAATCTCTTTCAGTAAGAGGTACCTGCCAGTAGCCCTATAATAAAAGTTTAAGTTTACTAACTGAAGTTGAATTTCCAAAATGATCCACACAATCATCAACTCAAGGTAATGGAAGACACAGGCATGGTCAATTTAAGCATGACCTTTCTGTAATCGGTACAGGACCTAGACGTATCATCAGATTCAGGGCCTGAGAAACATGGTATACACTGGTGACTACTATTAGAGATTGCAGAAGCATATTTTAGAAGATGCTGAGTTTCCTGCCTCAATAGAGTTCTGGCCCAAGGACTAACTAGATAAGAATTCGGCCAATGTCATGACTTGAAACACGTATTGTGGTTCAAACACTTTCACAACAAATGTTCTTGGATCTCATATTAATGCAGCCAAAATTAGTTCAGATGGGGTAAAACCAAGTGATGCTCTGGGTTATGTATGGAATCTCTCGATCACATTCATCTTCTACACAAAAACAGGAAGCATTGACTTTAGGGTGGGATGGAAGCGTTCGATTGCACCCGAAGACTCCTGATGGTACTGGATGGATACCCATGGATTCAAAAGTGTTGGAGGTTTGACTGAATTAGCTTTCCAGCCAGACGTGCATGACAAAATCAACAGAATTTGACTACAACAGATGTAATCATTGGCCAAAAGAAATGCTTCAACAAGTTATTATGGTCTTCCTAACAACGACATGGCCAGATCATGGTTTTGCAACTACCACATGATATATAGTACTCCAGTCATTCTCAGGTTTAGGTGGAGACCACTTATGCATTAGCAATAGGCTTTACCTATCAAAATCCATTTTCTCCACTTTAAGAGAAATGTACAAAATACTTTAATTTACGTAACTTCACATAAACATGTCCGATACTTTTCTGACACAAAATTAAACAACTGTCATAAACATAACCACTATAAACTATAAAATAAACTTTACATTTTAAATGTTAAAATGTAATAAATAAATAAAAATAAAAAAGTAAAGTAAATCTTTAGACTTCCTTAAAAGCAAATACATTTGTATTGCTTACCATTTTAGGAGATTTATTTAAATGTTAAATTTCTCACAGAAAGATTTGTTTGTGCAAATTAAATGTAGTCAAAATGAAATATAATAAATAACATACAGTATATAAACTTAATTTAATGTTATTTTTTGTACAAATTTAGAAACTCCAAACATTCCGGAAATTTGGAGACATTTTGCGAGTAAATAAGTAGCAGATGTTTTATCTTTTTAAGATAGTAAAAAGTAAATTTATTAGGACTATCAATGTATTTTAGCCAAAAATTCATTGTAGAAATAAATTTTGTGCAACAACAAAACATTATTTTGTTAAGAAGTTTTTGTATAGTAGCAATCACACTCGTATAATAAAAAATCCTATTTGTCTGATTGAGCTTTGATACTGGTAAAACTGACAAATTCATGTTTTATTGAATTTTTATTTAATTCATTCATTTAATAAACTCTATTCAAACATACACTGAAAAATATTTTATGTGGTTAAGTAAGTATCACTGAAATAAACATAGATTTCTTTAGTAGAAAATATAGCATTAATTGATTTAAATCCAAAATTTATTTTTCAAAATTTTACAAAGATTTCTTAAGTTTATGCAATTAATAGTGGTCTGCATTCCTGCCTCTCTTATGGAGCGAGAGGAGCAGTTAATATATATTTATATTATTATGTACTACTAACACAATATGCAAATTATTTGTGTTAATTGAACAGGTTACTGTTGCAACATATATGTGGTACAATGCCCCTTTTTGTTTCATGTTTTTATGCATTTTAAACATGCACATAACAATAAATATATAAGCTTCTTTTATATATGTGTACATAAATATATATGTCATGTATTACTGAAAGCTACAGAATCTCAGCTTTAATGTAATATATGGCCTTTCAATACTATAATGGTGATTTAAGCGTGTTTTAGATTTGAATTTATCGAGGCAAAGGACGAGCTAAAACAGCGGATGTCCTATGAGCACATATTCAAAAAACAAACCACATGTTACATCATTTTTTTTAAACTTAAGGGTAAAATAATAATTGAATACTAAAATAGCCCCCCCCCATGGTTTGCGGGAACGATGTGTGTGTGTGTGTGTGTGTGTGTGTGTGTGTGTGTGTGTGTGTGTGTGTGTGTGTGTGTGTGTGTGTGTGTGTGTGTGTGTGTGTGTGTGTGTGTGTGTGTGTGTGTGTGTGTGTGTGTGTGTGTGTGTGTGTGTGTGTGTGTGTGTAATATCCACCAATATTTTTAATGAATTCTAATAAAAAGATTTTTAGTTAATAAGATTTACTTAATTTTTTACGTACATATACAAAAATTAACACAGTTTATTTAATTAATTTTTTAAGCTTAACTTGACACATTTTTGTAATAATAAAAACATTGTGTAGAACCATACCTACAGAATCCAGTGTCTGATCCGGAATAACCGCTACCTCACCTCCTTTTGGCAAGGTCTCCTTCCCACCAAACGTTTTCCAATCATCTCCTGAAGCTTAGTCCCTTGCAAACCTCAAGACACATACATTTGTTACAAAGTATAGGTCATCGACACAGAGTTGATGCATAAAGGGTTAGTTCATCCAAAAATACAATTTGTGTCATTGACTGCCAGTTTTTACAAGCTTTAATAGTTGTTTGTAGTTTATGTAAGTCTGTGATTACACCACATTATTGTTGTGGTTCTATGTTTAGTGTCTGTTTTAGGACAGATTGATACCTACCCTTACACTGACTCAGCATTAATATCCTCTCCTCAAAGCAACATTACCTTGGTGATGGTTACCAAGGATACAGGAGTTTGAATGTGTAAAACTGTCATACAGAGAACATCAAGCTTCACTCCTTGTCTGTGTACAGAACAGATGCTATGTTTTTAGAAGAACTGCATGTAGTATTAAATTGAAGTAAAGAAACACAATTTCATGTTTTAAAAAAATACTAGTTTACATTAATTTCATTAAAACCATTAAACCGCAATATGTCCATTAGTGATCGGATATATTGCGTAAGGCATTACCTTTGTGTATATATTTGGGTCAAAGACCTCAAGTTGTCCGAATGGAATTCATCATGTGGATAGAAATTAATTTAAACGTTTTTGGAGAATAAAATCTGAAAATGTGGTTGAAATAATTTTATTATGTCATTGGAACAACATGCTCATTCTGACTAGGGGAGCATATTTAATTATAATGTAATAGAAATGGTTAAAAATCTTATTAAAGATGGACAAAACCTAGGAGAGTGGCAGATTGTCATTTTATCGTGCATCTGCCCTGGTTAACAAAAATTTAATTCAGTGTAACAATTTAAATTTAAATTTAAATTAAAACTAGTTTTTATGCTTAAAGCCTTTATACTCTTTGATCCATATACTCACGTTAAGCTTCAAAAAAGAAAGGACTACAATATTAAAATATCTCATCTTTTATTAATATTAACACACGAATTATACAATTTTATATTAGTTATATTTTTTTATGTGAATTAGTAAGCATTTAGTCATAGTGTCTGTTGCAGAACAGTCCCCTGGTATTTTGCTGAATTGAAAAATCCTAAATAAAATCTTTTAAAAATAAAACAACAGTGGTAGTGCAAAAGAAGTGACTGAATAGACAAAATATATTTAGATAATTAAAAATATGAATGTCATTTTTATTGGTCTCTTAAAAAGAAAGATCTTTAAGTATGCAGAATGTTGAAATGCCCTTATGAAGCGCTGTTGTATCCCAACACTGTACTTAGATCAAGTTATATTGTATTCAATAAAATTCTTTTAGTATATACAAGTTGTTAACAAATTTGTTAAACTTACAATGTTGCAAAGTGTTGAACAGTTTTGTGGTTCTTCTACATACCTTTGAAAACTAGGATATCTGCTTTTCATAGTAGGTTTGTCATTTCTGGTTTGATACACATCGTAATACAATAATATATTCTGTTCAAATGCTACTATTAACCAAGAGCAAACTGCTGTCTCGCAACAGAGACAATAACAGCTAAATCAGAACAACATCAGCACAACATTCACGTGAGGTTTATCTTAATCATAAACTCATTGCTAGTTCCAAAATGCTCCTTAGATCCATCTCCAAGATTCAACATCAAAACAATGACCTTTTACTCCTGATCTCATGAAAGTGACTCACAATGATGTCTCCTTTTTTTTTAAACAGACCCAAACACGGTTCTCCGACTGAACGGACATGCAGACGAATTTCTAGAGGCCGGAAGACAACAGGAATCAAAGATAGACCTGTTGATTTTCCTGCACCCCATCGTTCACAAGGCCCAATAAGGTGCCAGGTTTCTGCGGTCTCTCTCGTACACGTCCGGAATGACCCCGTATGGTGTCTGGATCATTTTCACAGAGTTCCTTCCGAACAGTTTCCTCTCGTACTCGATGAGCTGCCGCCAGAATCCTCCATTAGGACGAATAACCGGTCGACGGGCTTTGACCCAAGCGTGAGCCTCGGCCAAAGAAACCCGGTGGTACTTCATGAGGTACGCCAAGCAGAGCGAGGCTGAACGGCTCACGCCTGCGGCGCAATGTACCAGCACGGCTCCCCGTTTGCGGCCCACGCTATGGATCTTATCTGCCACGCTGTCGAAATAAAGTGAGATTGGCGAATGAGGCATGTCAGCCAACGGGACCTTCACATACTCCATGTGCGGCCAATTGAAGTTGGGCAGCTCGATGGTGGCATTCACCACGCAGGTTATTCCCTTGGAGAGGAGAAGACTGCGGTTTGATGCCACGTTTCCGCGGCCCAAGAACAACGAAGGGGTGATCTGGGCGATGCCTCCCAGCAGGCTGCTAGTTTCGGGCATCAGTCGGGGGACGGCGGTGGGTAACACCGAACTGCGGTGATGATGGTGATGGTGGTGATCAGAGTGGTGGAAAAACCCCTGACTTCTTGAACCCATAGAGGAGCGAAGGCAGGAGACAGAGAAGTAGAAACCTTGAGGCGGCGCCAGGATGCCTTTCAGTTCTCCTTAGTCATCTTAAAGTGACTGATATCACACAGACCATTGGATGTATCTGGAAGAAACACAGTACAAGCTAAGTTTATGCTTGTGTAAAATGCAATTTAATGTATTAAAGTATCCGTAACAGTGCACTTGTAACCTTTCGGCCACCCTTCAAGTATTAATGCTAATGGCAAGAGCTTCCTACTTTATATTTGAAAAAACAACATTAGCATGGATGAATGGTTGTTCAATGGAGTTAATTACTGTATGTACCCAGCAGATGTGACCCGCCGTCAGATTCACGTCCCTTGAGCTGTGCATGAGTGTGTAAGAGCCATGTGGAGCAAGTGTTCACTGGAGCCCCGAGTATTCTTATTAATCAAACCAGGAATGAGGCTTATAAACCCAGAATAAGCAAATAAACCATGTGTGACCGAAGCTTGACGTTTGAAACAAACCTCAGGGATGGCTTACAGTAAGTGCCTTCACATTTGGCATCAGTTTTTTTAACTTGAATTGTAAACCTCTCGACAGCTTCTTTTTGTGTTAAGGTTTGACAACCACTTTAAAGTTTAAAAAAAGAACGATTCTCCCCCAAAAATTATTATTTCTCATCCTCATGTCATTTTAGATCCTTGAGCTAAATTTTTCAATCTGATTTAATCTGAAACATTATTAATAAAGTAGAATAACTTCGCTGCCAGTTTGAGCATACAAACTTGTGTTTTGACATAAATATTCCTGGTGTACTTTTATAAAGTTTGCAAGAAGATCATCAATTTTGGACTGTGTCTTTTTTTCAGTAGCCATGTTTGCATTTATAAAACTCATCTGCCCCAGTTCGTGCCGGCTGTTTCTACAAGAATGAATAACGGCCCGTCAGTCATTCTCATGGGACTCTGACAGCAATAATATCTGCAGTCCCTGACATCCTCTTTGGAAACCATAAAAGCTTACAAGGTTGGAGGGTGGGCATACCTACCACATTTGATCATCCGTTTCAGGTAAACAACTTCATAGTAAAGCCTATTTTTAAAAGCATGTGGCTAAGAGATCAAAACTTTATGAGTCTCCCGTGGTGCCGTGACCCAGATCAGAGCAGTTTGAACACACAGGATGGATATTTAACAACAGAAGTGCACAGCCCAAAGCGATGACTGAGTCGAGGTCCTCAGTGCTGACTATCACTTTCTACACAGAACTATATATACAGATGGTGAGCGAAGGAGTTGAAAGAAAGTAAGAGATAAAAGGTGAAAAAGTAGAAATCGCATGTGTGGAGCGCTTCGCCTCAAACGTGAATAAAAAACACTCATCCTCAAGTCTTTCCAAACCATGTGACCTTTTTTCCACGTAAGACAAAAGGAATGTCACTAAGCAATATTCACATTTGCGATCAAACCATTTCATTTCTACTGAAGAAAGGCGAGTTCTGCTTACCTGAAATTTGCTTGTCAAACTAGAAACCGAAATGTATGACCAACTTACATCTAGAGGTTAGTTGAACTGATAGTGCACTAAAAGTGAAAATTGTGACTTCCTCAAGTTGTTGGCAGCACATAAAAGGAGTTATTTGTGGAAAACTGGTTATCCAATAGCAGTGGGACCCATTCACGTTTAATGTATGGGCACAAAATCAATGCGAGTGATGCCAGTTAGCAGGAATCTCTAAATCTTCTTTTTTCTTAATGATTACGCAATTTTTATTTTTGGGTTTACGTCCGTACTAACCATTGCCATGGCAAAAGAACCACCAATTTTGAAGGACATCATATTATTATAACATCTCATTTATCATTTACTGTAAAAGGAAACTGCCGAAACCAAGCACACCAGCTTTGGTTACAAGCCACATGAGATTCAAAAAGATTCTGTGTCAAAGATGTCAAATGAAGGAATGCAAATCTTTTCGCATTCAAAGGACTGACACAAATGTGTGAAAATGATAGCGGTTCTTCACCCACATGGGTGGGATCTTTCCTGAAAACCGCAGGAAACACGTGTATTATGATAGCACACTCCGGGTGTTTATGAAAAGCCACCGGCACGTTGATTTCCAGTAAATTAGAGGCAATCAATCAATGAATGTGTTCTCGACTAGAAACCAAGCAGTTTATTTCACCAGAGAGACCGTACTTCGGTTTTCCCACCTGTGGACTGCCGTGAACACATGTACTCCTTGGCATGACAGTAATGGGCTTCTATGTCAACCCCACACACAGAATTGTAATTCAATGTGTGTCTCTAGATCTGTCAACACCAGCGCATATCACACTCGCTGTGCTGCAGGTCTCAAATGCCGTGTGTTTGTGTGTCTGTGTGTGGAAATTCTTCCAGTGATTCCACCTCCGCAAGCATTAATGGGAATAAGAGACACCTGCTGAGAAACTCGAGCCCCAAAATGGCAGCCCTTCTTCTACACCACATGTGGAAAACGGGAAACTGTATCCGAGCCGTGTTTACACTATCAGCTTGATGGTGCCGAAAAAACAATCCGTGTTGAATCAACAAGTGGCAGCAACCGGAAACATTCAATTGTGAGATGTTAAAGTGTAAACAGCCATTGAAAATCATTGCTCAGACTTGTTTCCTAAAATCTCTATAGAGCGACTTGAGAATAAGATCAAATGCAAGGATCTTATCTTATGATAACTTAAAGACACAAAATGGCTGAAATGCATGCAAATAACCGACAGTGATATATTCTCGATATACAATAATATCAAATAAAAAACAAGAAAAAAAAGAACGTAGACAGTCTGCAGATTTAAGAAATAATACGGATGCAACGATTTGATAGCCGATATATAGGCCGATAAATGTTTTATTTCTAAGCATGAAACAAAAGGCACATACACATACAAGTTTTTTATTTTAAAACTTGACAATAATAAAACATAAATGAAGCAAGTGACGATTAAACCCCAAGTAGCCCCAGTCGCAAGCCAGAGAAGCAGAAATAATACCCAATTTATAGGCCTAAAGGTATTTAGTATGGACCGATAAGAATTATACTAAAAATAACATTTATTGGCCGATATCAAAGCCGATATATCGTCTATTCCTAGAAATAAATCTTCCGTTATAAGGCCGGGCAATGAAAGAAAAAAAGCAAGAAACTGTCCAACTTTGGTACAATCTACAAAGCTGGTCTTCCATTGCCAAATAACAATTTGTACTTATTTTTAAATAAATAAAAATTCCTTAAATGTTGTATATTTGTTGCATGAGAAATGCAAGAAAAGATATTTATGTATAAATATTTATTTAAACCTGAATCCTATTATCATTAAGGAACTCCTAAAGGCTGATGCCAATGCATGACCTGTACATAATGTAAATGTATAACATTGCATGTCAATCATACAGAATAAAACTTATATTAAACATTATAACAGTTTGATAGAAAGCTGAGTGCACAGTTTGCAAGCAAAAACTAGAAGAACAGAAGTGATGGAAAACCTTCAGTTTAAAAACAGACTTAACTTACCTTTTCAATTCAGATTAGGAAGGTAAATGACATTTAAAAGCAAACAGGATGTAAAGATGATCGTGTCACAGCGGATCATTCGGGAATAATCCGTGTAATCTGACAACTCAACGCGTCTAGTTGATGCGTGCGCTCGTCTGCGAGACCGGAAATGTTCTATTGGGGAAGAGCGCAGAAGCGCCTCCTCTGTACCTCTATACCGACACATCACAATCTCCTAAATATACTACACATCATGTGCATAGGAAAACACTGAAGAACTCACTGAACTCTGTGTGTTTGTGATAGAAGTGCAATTGAATTCTGCTTTCATACAGAATAAAGAGAATCAGTTATAATATACAGAATATATTATACAGAATATATTATACAGAATATATCATACAGAATATATTATACAGAATATATTATACAGAATATATCATACAGAATATATTATACAGAATAAATTATACAGAATATATCATACAGAATATATTATACAGAATAAATTATACAGAATATATTATACAGAATATATTATACAGAATAAATTATACAGAATATATCATACAGAATATATTATACAGAATAAATTATACAGAATATATCATACAGAATATATTATACAGAATAAATTATACAGAATATAGTATACAGAATATATTATACAGAATATATTATACAGAATATATTATACAGAATAAATTATACAGAATATATTATACAGAATATATCATACAGAATATATTATACAGAATATATTATACAGAATATATTATACTGAATATATTATACAGAATATATTATACAGAATAAATTATACAGAATATATTATACAGAATAAATTATACAGAATATATTATACAGAATATATTATACAGAATATATTATACAGAATAAATTATACAGAATAAATGATACTGAATATAGTATACAGAATATATTATACAGAATATATTATACAGAATATATTATACAGAATAAATTATACAGAATATATTATACAGAATATATTATACAGAATAAATTATACAGAATATATTATACAGAATAAATTATACAGAATATATTATACAGAATATATTATACAGAATAAATTATACAGAATATATTATACAGAATAAATTATACAGAATAAATGATACTGAATATAGTATACAGAATATATTATACTGAATATATTATACAGAGTAAATTATACAGAATATATTATACAGAATAAATTATACAGAATATATTATACAGAATAAATTATACTGAATATATTATACAGAATAAATTATACAGAATATATTATACAGAATATATTATACAGAATAAATTATACTGAATATATTATACAGAATATATTATACAGAATAAATTATACAGAATAAATGATTTAGAATAACTTACACAGAATAAATTATACAGAATATGTTATACAGAATAAATTATATAGAATATATTATAGAGAATATATTATACAGAATAAATTATACAGAATAAATTATGCAGAATATATTACACAGAATAAATTATACAGAATAAATTATACAGAATAAATTACACAGAATATAGTATACAGAAAAAATCATACAGAATAAATTATATATTATCAATAAATTGAAACACAATCCATACCCATTCATATTTCTGTAACATGTGTTTGATAACATACACATAATTTATCATTAGATCAAATCAAAGTCACATGTTGCAACAAACACATAATGAAACATTCATCAAAATGTCATAAAATATGTTAATAATATTGCATATATTATTATTTTATTCATTTTAATAGTGTTCAGTTTTTTTGTCTTTGAAACATAAATACACTTATTCTAAATACAAGCTCTGAACTTTTCTGTCTTAATTTGAATGTGTATGGACTGAAATGGAAAAACATATTTCCTTTTTAAAGAAATTTGTACTGCAAATGGGCAATGGTGTGATAATGTCAACCCTGCCATGAAAATATTTACTTTTTACCAAAGGTTATTTAGTATACTTTTGCATAGCTTTAAAATGTTGTAGTTCAAATACCCACGTTATGTCTCTCTTTAAGTTTTTATAGCGTTCTTTTTATTTTTAGTGCATGATTTTAGTAAAGCAAGGCCTATTTACAGGATTGTCACATCCATAATACTTAATTTTTTGCTCATACACTGGCACATGAAAATATTGTAATTATTTTATGTTCTATAATGACATATGCTTGATCATTTGTTGGAGACTTTTGATTCTGGTTTGTTGATTTTAATTCGCAAATCGTAAGAAATTTGTAGTACCCCAAAAACTTAATTACCCATAACATAGGTTTCTTTAAAATTTTAAAACAGAAAACTTAGACAATCATTTTCTGATGTTTAAACACTATCAACAAGTGTTTTGTATAATAGGAACAGCTGGTTCAGTTTGCTGGTAAGTGTTTTAATATCACGTCCATAACACAAAATATCACATCTATAAGGCTTTAAATTCCCAAATACAAAAATCTACACAACTGTCCCCATGCCGGCAGTCATGAGAAAATGGAGTATGTCATCTAGACACAATAGCTTTGACACCTGCATAAAATACTTTGATGTTGAAATTTGATGTTGCATGGAATGAATGGTCACACATATGGGTTTTCAGAAGAAGGAAGGGGCAAAAATATGCATATCCTGCACCATTCCCCAATCTCATTCCCAATTTAAGGAATAAGCCATGTTGCAACCATCCCCAGTCTTTCCTAATATATCAGCCAGAACATCTATGTTTTTGTCGGGCTGGTACTCCAGCATCTACAATCCCATCACCTTAACACACAAGTAAGGTTCATCGAGGTCAAGACACAGAAAGCAACCCCGGACAAAATAAACCTAACCTCTATATTGTCTTATACCTCACAGTCTTTCCAGAGCGGTGCCGGCATCTGAGACGGAGCGAGTCTTTTCATTTGAGATATTTCACCCCGGAGGCCAACACAGAGCAGTACTGTTTAAACTTCCAAAGTAACTGCAGTGGCGTCAGAGGCTGGAACAGTCTGAAAAGAGAGAGGACAAATACTGGGAAAGTCTGTGGCTCACCTGATACTTTGCTACGGATTGAGCACAAACCCAAGGATGGGCTGTGTGTGCTTGGCTTTCTAAATCAATACAGAGAAAGAAAAAGTTTACTGAAAGAACTCCTCCGTGTGTAAAAGAGGATGAGGAGAACTGTAACTTCTTTGCTTTTAGACTTCATGCACTTTAAAAAGAAAGTTGTGACTTGCATTAGCTATAGAAATCAATATGAGAGTGCACTATTAAAGTAAATAAACTTTACAGTTTCATTTGAAAGAGACAATGGACAACATATATTGACTGGTGGGGAAAATGATTAAGTACCTGGTGCTCAATACGGTCTGGATTGCACCAGGATAGATTTTCATTCGATTGCTCAGATAGTACATTCAGTCCTTTGAAAAACAGCAACCCTCAAAAGCATGTCACTTTTTATTTGAACTCCTATTACCAAAAAGAAAAGTCAATTTCAGATTCGTAAGAGCCTTTCAGAAAGATGGCTTTTCCAAAAATAAATAAATTAATGATCTCCAGTAAAACTTATTCTGTAATGAAAACCACAAAAATGTATTACAATTGACACATCGTTAAAGATCAAGTGTGCAACTTCCAAACCAGCGGCATCAAACACATTCCTAACAAATCTAAACATCTGCTGATCAAGGTGCTCGAACATTTTCTTCAAGGGTTGTCAGTGGTGCAGAAATTATTCACCTTTAACTGTGTCAGAGTACACAAACACCTTACATATTTTATTTTAATACATTTGGGAACATAGGGTTTGTGTGAAACAGTTTTGATTAATGTAGTTATCCTTTATAACCCAGAGAATCCTTAGTGGCAAAATTAAAAAAATTTCAAAATTTCTTTGAAAGCAATCGATTAACTGGACCCGAACTCTTGGGATTTTGGGCATAAATGCAACACAGGTCATTATCACAATAACAACTAATACATGCATATTCTCAGACTTTTGAGAGGTCAAATACCTCACTGGAATCGAAGTGCGAATGTAGTCGATGAACATGATACTCATCGTTCAAAGAAGGAGGAGAGCTTGAAGAAAATAAAGCAAGAGAGAGAAAGCTAAGAGCTGTTCAGGATTCAAATGAGACGGAAATGTCAGGTGAGTCACAGTCATTCCTGGGAGACAGTGAGCACTGACTCGCATTGAGAGGCATCTGCAAAATTTACACTGACGCTGTCAAGATAAACAAGAACTAATCTGATCAAAATCGAGCTGCCAAGCGTTCTCATCTACTGAAAATCTGAGGGCATCAGGGTTTCTTTGACCGATGACATACAATAGATCAGATGCCACCCCGTTGCTGAGGCAACGATACTTCATCACTTTTACATTGA
The DNA here is from genome assembly GCA_033220385.1 of Triplophysa yarkandensis. Taxonomy (NCBI): domain Eukaryota; kingdom Metazoa; phylum Chordata; class Actinopteri; order Cypriniformes; family Nemacheilidae; genus Triplophysa; species Triplophysa yarkandensis. The sequence goes on from CM065675.1 coordinate 3,871,745, forward strand.
GGCCAATATCTAATTAAATCATTGGACAAGAATGTTGAACGTGCCAGCTAACCCATTCCACTGCCCCTGTGCGAGAGCTGGAACAGAAATAGATGAGGCGTGCCAGGCATGCTGGCAGAGGTCTAGAATGTCCTGGCTCTCCAGAGGCCGACATCCTGCTATCCTTTACAATCTCGCTACAGAAGGACAGAATAAAATTGGGAAGTTAAGAATCCGCTATAGGGAATTTTCTAATGTTAGAAACATCAAGCCCACAAGCTCACAGGTTCAGGGTTGTGAGGGGTTCAGGGTTCAGGGTTCAAGTCTATCGTTTGGGGCGCTATTGATTCACCACACGAGATGTTTTTGACATGTCCTTCACAACCTCACCCTTCACCATTACTACGCAATCAAAATAGACAAGTTCGTTGAGTGTTTGTACGGAAACCTTGCCGTGTTCACAAATTTGGCATATATGAAAATATCAGTAATCTTATATATTTAGAAGGCAACATGTTTTTAGGAGGGGTACAGTCTTCTACTACAGCATAGAAATGCTACAAAATATACGCAAAATACTACAAATACAAACATAGTATTAAGTGTGAGGCTATAGGGAGAACAATGTTGTTATTTATTGACAGAAAGAGTAACACAATATGCAGTGCAAGAAAATATGGTGATACTTACAGTTAATTATTGGAAATGTATTACTGCAGCTAACAAAATAATGAGCAATACTAACAAGCCACAATATTAAAAACGCTGATATTGATCCGTACAATGTGAATCATCTGGACGAGTATGACTATTAAAGATGAACTCTGTAATCCCTCAACATTACTGAAAATAAGAGTTTTTGGAACTACTGCATCATCTGTGGAATCATCGGTTCCACACAATTTGATTTAGTTTTACAAATATTATTTAAAACGAAAAAAAAAGATTAAATCTTTGGAATCGATGTTCATTATTAAATAGAGTAATTCTAAACATTACATGTGCCAAAGCAAATCATTCTCAAACATCAAGACCCTTAAGATCCACACAATTCAACAATCTCAAAATATTGCCGTAAGATTTTGTTTGAAAGTTCCGGCATCGGGAATCACATATTGTGCCTTTAGTATTTGTTAATGTTAATGTCAATACAGAAGTTCATGTACAATATAGTTTATTGTGGGTTAACTAATGCAACAACGCTGCAACATCTTTGTATGATGAAAATGTAAAAAATTGTACATTTAAATGCTTTAAATTAACTTACTTTATAACTTCAACTCAGATTATTTGATGTAAAAGTATCGTTTATAGTTAAATTAGGTTAGCTTATACAATTGTAAACCAATACAATCTTATTAAGATTTTTAAAACGAATGGAGGCCTTGCCTCCTGAATGTTTATAGTAGAAAACAGAGTAAAGGAGTATTTCTTAATAACACGCTATGTACAGTATGTGTACTTGTAGTATAAAATGTAATCTGGCAGCATTCGATTAACAATGAATAGGGACAAAAGCTTTTTTCGGCTACTGACGTGATTTCCCTCTAACAGGGAGCTTCTCAATGCAATCCCGTGTCTGATCCTAAAGGCACCGTGTCTCTTTAGCTGTGATCGGTGGGATCAGTATTCTTTCTACTGACACAAGTATGTCCCGAGTGTGTGTGTGAGTGTGGTGTCAGACAGTCTTTAGCTTCAGCTTCACACTAACAACTATCAAGAGGTTTGTATTAAGCCTGCACGGTGTGTATATAAGGTTAACATTCAGCGGTTCAGAAGTGGAATGAAGTGTGCTGTTAAGTACTCAGAGCTACAAGCATGTCATTGTTTCTCGTTCCGATAAGCACAAGCCGTAAGACATAACCACAGAATAAGAATGGGCTTGGGAACAAGGATTAATCTGCTTGTTCTCGGTTTAAGAGAATTACTTGGCAGCTAAAACTGAGTTAAGGACAGAGAGAGAGAGTTAGAAGAGAGATGAGCTCTTTCTAAACCAGGCAGATGATCAACAGGGTAAAAGGAATGTGTGTGTGTGTGTGTGTGTGTGTGTGTGTGTGTCCATTCTCTTGACGGTCATCCTCCCCTAATCCCCGATCCGCTTTCAACCTGCAGAATGCCACAGACCTGGTTGCCATGGAAACGTTCCGTGTTGACAATGGAAGACGAGTTTACATTGGTGCTAATAAATGCCTTGCCATAATAGTGAGGTGGTTGCCAGTGGCCACGGCCGCTCCCCTTAAAGTCAACATGAAATCAAAAGGAAGCCGGCCTAATAGTTAAATTCATGTTCTAATGCATGTGTTTACATCTGTTCTAAACAAATAGGTCTGTAGTCATTAGATTATAGAAATATTTTACATATATATAAAAAACATATAAATATAATACCATCACCAACAAAAAGGATTGATTTTAAAACACATTCTATTGCCATATTAACATTAAAACCTGGGGCTGTGCACTGATCATAAGCAATTCTCAATTTTTAATTCCAAGATTTTGCAGACTATGACAAAAAAAGCATTTAAAAATATTTTTTGTGCAACATTTATTATTTAAATCTATGTGTTCATACCTGCTTGTATCTATTTTTACCTTGATTTCATATCGTGTTGAATATTACATTGGAAATTTGTTCACTGAATTAATTTATAATTAGTGTTTTTATTTATTTACAAACTCGACATGATTATATATGATTAATAAGTATATTCAGTATAACTTTCTATTGTTCAACCTTTTTAGCAGGAAATCTAGAAAATCCCTGCAAGTTGTCCCTTTCAGGAAAGAATAAAAACTTTATAGGAGTGAAAGTAATAATCACTTGCCTAAAGGTTAAATTATAGTTTGTTTAGCTGTTGTTTTACCACAAAAAAAAGGTACCATGGTTACCGGGGTAAAACCATGGGTAATTTTAGTTAGGGGTCTCAAAAGAACCAAATCCAAGAATCAGATTCTTTAATTGTTCACATTTGGAAAGTTCCAAAAAACATTTTTTGTGCAAGACAAAAAAGTAGAAGTTAAGCAAAGTCTTTGCTTTGGATGGTTAATGCTTGACCAGCTTAAATCAGAAACGTGTAAATAGTTCTAGAGCATGTTCCACTGAAGGCCGCTGTAATTAAACAGTACGATAAGAAAAAACAAAACCTGGAAAAAACTATTAGACTAAGAAAAAACATTTCCATAATACTACTGTCTGTAAACAATGTAAACAGATTCAATGTTTAGGTCTTCCCTTTTCAGCTCTAAAACATCTATCTAAAAAAAGTAATTATATCTGGTCATTAAACCTAATTGCATCAGGCCATCACTGTAAAAAAAAAAATATTTTGCCGTCCACCATCACTATTTAGCAACAAAAATCTGAATCATAGCAGGTTTATGGATTTTTGGACCCGGTCATGACAAATGCAGATGTTTTACAGATACTCAACGAGCTGACAAAATACCGCCAACACAGAATCATTTGATGTTGTATTAAAATGGAAAACAGGGTCATAAGGTTATTGCACATTTTCATGCTGCATAACCCACCATCATTTCAAAACGGTGGAGAACAGAGAAATGGAGCGCAATGTTCAAAGACAGATCTCATTTAAAGGCAGGCAGTCTGGTTTGATGAGACGGGGCAGATGATGGGGGAACGCAGAACGGCAGATCGGCCTCCCACACATAGAGCTGACACCAGAAACGAACATCTTTCTGCTCAGTTGCCAGTCAGCACGCCTGCTCCTGCTCTGACCGTTTATGCTCGGTTCACATTATGATCAGAGACATTATGAGATGCCATTTGCAAGCTTGTAGCGTTCTTCCGTCTAGAATGTCAAATGAGATCTTTACCAACCTCCTGTTGCATTTTAGGAACAGCATGTGCAATACATAAAGGAATAAACCAAACAACACTGCTAGATATCGCACCTCCACCCTTTCAATACATCATTTTATCCAACTTCTACTCTGGGAATGAGTGATGGTTTGTGTTTGACAGTTTCCAAAGTGTGACGTGACTGAACCACAAAGCTCTCAAATTCTCCTTTTCAGCCTGAGAGATTTCTCCCATCATTTCTCCCGGCCCATCCAAACCTCTCAAAACAAGATCAAGCTCTGTGCTCTGAGCCGAAACATTCACAGAGAAAAATAAATCAGGATGCAGAATTGAACAATCTGTTGTGACAAAACCTGTCACAACACAGAAAGCGTGCAAAGGGAGTAAGAACATAAACCAAATAATGTTAGACTTGCATGCTTCATTGAGAGATCAAATACAGGAATGAGAAGGAAATAAAATAGGAATTCTAAACTCAGACTTCGAACAGGCTTTTTGATCAAAGGTGGGATCTGGCGTGTTATTCAGGCAGCTGAGGAGCGCTGATGTCGTCCAACACAGCTGTGATAACCTCAGTGGCTGACGTCTATGTGTCCCACAGCTAATGTCAACCCAGCTCCCACACGGAACACCTGAGCGTGACTGAAGAGGTTTTCACACTCAATTTGTCATGCAAATTCTTTCACATGAGATTTGACAGTTTTTATAGTAAACTAACCGCATTTACAAGTTCAAAAAACAGATGCGAGTACAAATTCATAAGGGGTTCAATTTACCAAGCATTAATATCCACCTCTACCTCAAACTCAAAGGAATATTCAACCAAAAAAAAAACATTATTTGCTTCAGCCAGTGGTTCTCAAACTTTTTTGGTTTTTGGTCGAGCACCCCCTTAAAGCTTTTAAAGAATCTCGTGCCCCCGCTGCACAGCTACCTGAGCTCAGACTGACACATAATGAAAAATTTAACAACTTGCAGTGAAAAAACATGCATCCCTTGAAAAATACATATTTTCTGCATTTAAACTCCACATAATGGAAAGCAAAACACGTTTTTGACAAGCACATTGCAAAGCCAACCACATAAAAATATTTTTTTTGAATTTCATTACATATGATTCCAGTTATATAACATCTAAAGTTAAAGACATAACAACAAATACTACAATGTATACATTTTATTTTTAAGGTATTATTTGGGAAAAGGGCTTGATGTGCTTTTTATTTCTTTAAGACAAAAATGCTCTTGAAATTCTGTGACATTCACTACACAATTTTATCCATCAATCTACAAATTAAAGATCATGTAAATGAAAAAACACCAACTGATGTTTTAACACTCCTCTGCTGTCAGTTTTTGCACAGTTGAACACAGGATTTTTAATGCACTTCCAGTGACACAGGTGCAGGCCTACATCAAATTGAATCCGTGGAACGGAATAACACCAAATTGTACTTCAATTCCACCCATATGTCGATGGTCCTTCTCCACATTTCTGTGTGATGTCCTTGCTGGAGTTCGATCTCACTTAAGCCTTATTGATGTAGCCCTCTTTGATAAGGAAATCATAGATTTTGCGTGTTTTGTTGACGTCTATCTTGATGAGCGATCGTGCCTGCGCCAGCCGTAGACCCCCCTGCCGTCTGCACTCGTTGAGCAGGGCCTGTTTGTACTCCAGATACGCCCCGGGCACCAGACGAACCACCTGACATAACTGAGGGAGATGATGAGAGAATAATTTAGGATCCATTATATCACATCAATGTGGCAGATGTCTTGGAAACAAGCTCGGGCTGGAGATAAAATCGTGTTTGCCAAACCTCTTTTTCTCTCTCGTTGAGTTTCTCTGTTCCAGGAAGCCCTGTTAAGTTAAGAGGAGGTGCGCTTCTTCTCCCTATGGGCAAGATCAGACAGTGGATCGCAACAGATGTCTTAATGAGTCATGTGGTATTATTACATGAGAAATCCAACGAGTCAACAGATTAACTCTTAACGGTCAAAGGTTTAAGGACGATTTATTCTAATGTTTGTCATTATTTTGAAGAAAGTTTCATTTTACTTTTTAAAATTTTTAGTTCTAACATAATTCTGTTCCCTGTTTACTTTTATAGGTTTATTGTTGTTTTAAAAAATGGGGAAAAATAATGCATAATTTAATGTGTGTCTCAGACCTTATTTACATTTACATTTACATTTAGTCATTTAGCAGACGCTTTTATCCAAAGCGACTTACAATAGTCGAGGACCGGTATTGTACAAAACTAGGAACAAAAAGTTAATACTTCTAATCATATATACGTGGACAAATTTATCAAGCAAATTTTATCGTAATCATTTGACCGACAAACATAAATCCAAAAGGACAATAATGTACATAAAAATATGACCACGTTGTTCAGTCATGTTTAGCAAGTGAAAAGTGCAAAGCCAAAACATTTAAGTATATACGAGAAAAAACCCCAAATAGAAATATGTTTACAGCCATGCATCTCAGAAAGGAGTTCATTGTGTCTGAGCCTGCGGCTACCCGGCTGAAATCAACATCACAAAGATTGAAAACCCAGACTGAGCAGAGGACAAGAGACAGAACAGGAGATAAGGAGAGGGCTGTACCTGAGGTGGTGATGGTAGTCACCACAGGAGTGATTCCAGCATCACTGTCAGAGGGATAAACATAGTCAGACAACAACACCACAACATTGCCACATAAATGCTTTTCTTGGATCTGTGTTATACTGTGGGTCTTTGGGTTCACAGCAAACAAATTAAAATACACTGAATGATCTGGTGCCTGTCTGTTTCTTGCTGAATAGTTAACATTAAAAGTTCATAGTATCCAGCTCCAAAAACACATCCTGACAATGCTAATGCCCCTGAGCTCTCTGAAAGAAAAATTCACAGCGGAGCAATAAAAAAAATGCAAAGGCTGAATTTCACATATGACATCAATAGAAATGCAGACAAAGGCAAACTAGATTTGCATATTCTGATGATACTGCTTCGGGCAAAAGCATTTTAGGTGAAATGATACTCAACGCATGCAATATATTCTCAAGGGCGACTCGAGTGTCTTAAAGTGATTGTGCACCCTAAAATGATACTTTTATTGTTTGTTCATACTTCATAACAAACATGTATTTCTTCCCCTCACAGAAGTGAGTAGGTGTCTCTATACTTAAGCTGTGGAATAATGAAAGTCTTACAAAAATGCCATCTTTTTGGTTCCAAGACCGTTTCCACAATACAAAGTCTGAATAGGGCTGAAGCAAGAAAAAAACAAGGTGTATGCACAAGGTGATGAATAGATGATTAATTGGGTATTTACATGGCAGCCTGTTTGTGCAGCCACTGCTGGCATGCTCGGGAGTCATGAATGTATTGCAGGACGTCGCACAGCATGTTCCTCTTCCTGCGCTCATCCTCCCGTGTGCGCTTCACTCGCTCATAAACCTTGGCGCCTGTACAAATCAAATGTTTAATGTTAATAATTCTATTAAACATTTTAAAGACCTCCTGTGGCAGCTATACATTTTCGTGTTGACGTTTCAATGTTGTACTATTTTGGGTGTTTATAATATGCTTTAAGAAAAACTTGACCCTGATTGATGATGTCATGAACCTGTAACCCATCACATCAACCTACTAAGTCTGAAAGGATTACTGCACAGTTGTGTCAGCTGACAGTTTCACTTTTAGTTTTAACAACATCTGGAGATGCGGTTGATGGAGTCTGGGCTAATTTGCATATTAATGTGCAAAGTTTATTCTGGCTATTTTAGGTCATAAAAAATATCCAGAGTAAAAAGGGGAAAAAAATGCAACATTGATTACCAGAGATTACTTTTAGGCAATACAATAATTGAACACAGGGGGACTTAATATGATACAATCCAACATCATCAGTAAAGTTGACTGTTCAAAAGTCACAGGTTCAAATGTTTTAAAAATATGATCTTGTTCACTCTGTTTGCTCTCAAGTTCCTTTTATAATTTAACCTCATTTTGATTTAGATTTAGGTTAGTTCCCATGATGCATTTGTACGTGTGGGTGCACCTCCAGCTTTAGCTGGTCTTACCACAGAAAGACTGAATTCCCTCTCGCCTGTATTCCTGCAGTCGGTTGATCTCCCTCCTCAGCTCAAACTCCACTGTAAAAGAATATGGGAAGAAAAAAAGAGAAAACATATAAGAAGGAGCAGATGGAGTTTTGAACATTGCAGTCCTGCTGATTCCTTCTTCTGGGGCGAACAGAGAGAACAATTGAATGAAAAGCTGAACTGTCCACACACTTATTAAACCAAAGGACTGATCCTGGGTAAGCCTCGGAATGACTACAGACAGTCTAGAAATTATTATTTGTTAAAAAGAAATGATAAATACTTACAGGCATGACTCTCTATAAACTTGTCATGCTCTATGGGTCCAACCACCCTGGCAAAGCGTCTCATGACATCATAAAGGTCCTGCACTTCCTTGGGGTAACGCCTTTCCAAAACTATCAACACAACAGAAGCATATAAAATAATCAACAATTAAAAACTGCAATTTCTTGGTTTCATAAGCCTTGCTCTGCTTTGCTGTCTATTGTATATAGATGGTGCTGATACATGTGGTCAAATGAGTTGATGTGATTGGTTTAACGTTTATGACATCATAAGTGGTCTTTGGTAAACATTAGTTTAAAACAAAATACTATGTAATGGATTAAAAATATAAATTTGCATTTTTCTTAAAGCAACATAAAAAGACAAGATAAATATACAACATTATATAATAATTTGCTTTTATTATGTAAAGTGGCGCCAAAAGTGATGTTTAACTTTGAACTGTCACTTTTCCCTGAAATACTTAATACATTTGAAAATGGATTTTTTTTTTTCATTCACATGCTTGAAGTCCAGATGACAGAAATTGCATCTCTCTTAAAAGCACAAGGTAACAGTGATCTATGAGAAGTCCAGCTCGGCCCCACTGCTCAGTAAAACTCCTCCTGATGGTTCTTCACCCACCACTGAAGTTTATCTCCCTTTGAAGGGTTCATCGAGCAGCGCTTTCAGCAACCAGCCCCACTATCACTGAGCGAATGATAGAAATGGAAAGCTGCTATGTGGGTGAGCGAGAGGTGTGATATTCTGCCTGCGCTTGCTTTCCGCGATGTTACTAGGAAACGCGCACACACCTCTCCCTGTCACTCTGCCCAACATCTCCACACTTTTTTTTCTGATGAGAGAAGCAGACACATCACTCGGGCTGTACTGATTTAGTCCGTCTGTGCATTTCTCACAGCAGTGGATGATGCGAGACAGGCTGGCGGGTCAAACTGTCTTGCTCACTTGAATTGAGGATAAACCAACAGCGCTGCGAGCCATCAGGTCTTGGCCACTGCTTCCATTATCGCTCTCTCACAGACTTTCCCACTGTCTCCATGACAACAAGTCTCCGGTTTCATGGTAACTATCGCCTCTCTTTTGTCTTGAGAGTGCAAGGAGATGAGGAGGGAGGCTGGAAGCTTACAGATAAATAAAGATGACTTCAAGCATTCACACATCACAAACACTCAATGCTAGTCGGGAAAACGTGCAAACCCAATTGAATTTGGCTCTTTTTTTGATGCGGCCAAAGAGGAAATAAATGGATAAGCGTTTTGGTTTCGAAAGCGCCGTCTATAAAAACATTCAGGAGGGAACAGTCAGGGATGGGGTTGTAATTACTGAAAGAAGGGACAGAGCACTGCAAGCGTGCAGGTCAATAAAAACTCATAAAGATGCAATCTTCTTTGTTGTTAATGTGAAATGTTCATTTCATGCCAGACTATTCATAGGGGTTGATAGCAGTTGCTAAAAAACTGCTGTGTTGATCTGAGATCACAATAATGCAGGCCATTAGGCCAACATTTCACACATATGGTGTGGGTTAACAGAGGTTAGGAAGGTTCATTGTGGGAATGACAACTGGCCTGTTAATGTCTGCTTTAGGAATATTACCTAATGTATTACTCATATACATATATAAAGTGGATCCAAAGTATTTGGTAAATGGTTGTTTATGCATAGCCGACCTTATGTTCTCAAATCTAAAATAACAGCATGATGCAAACAAATATATTCTTACTCTGAAACTTGCGTAGGTTGATAAGTCCATGGTCCCGAATTATCCTAAAGGGAAACAAATCACAGCAGATAACACTTTCACACAAATGCCAACAATGAAGTTGTAAAAAGAATAGCAACACTAAAAAAATCTAATAAGAGTTCATTACAAATTTTAATTATTATTTCTAAGTAAATCTTAACTTTTTTTGCAATGTTTTCTATTATTTTGAACTGTTTCTCCAGTTTTTATGAAAAACAAATGAAAATAATTTTTGTTGCTTAAACTGTGTGAGAAATATTGGATTAAGTTAACAGAAAAAAAGGATAAAACATTTAAATAAATAAATACTTATTAACTATTTAACATCCAGAAAAAATGACATGATCTCTTGAATTTGTTTACAGATATATTTAAATAAAAGTCGTAAATGAACAATAACAGGCTACAGAATAATGTGATATATAAACAATATAATGAATAGTAATTATTTTGCAAAACTAGATGTCTTAACTTCAATTCTTAAGGAAATAAATATGCGTTAAGGAATTGTCTTTGAATGGCAACATACTTTGTTGGATATCTGTGAATTAAAATGCTGAAACTAGAAGCAAAAACAACCATTTAAAAGAGATGAGATGCCTCTTCATAGAACATAAAATAGTTATATTATTTTTATCCCAATTTGGGCCATTATGGATGTCATAATTTTGAATCTGATCTTTACCTGACAGTAAAAACAATCACGCTTTCGGTTTCTCAACCATCAAATATTGAAATCTTTGCTATCAGTACAGTGAAACCATAAGTATTTAGTAGTAAGGTTAACATTTGAATGGAATCGGCAAACTAAATTTTTTTATTTCCAGTAAAATATGCTCTCCATATTTACTCCACCTTCACATCTTGCATGTAATGTTGCTTTAACCACTGTAGAACAAAGCCTCCATTGACTTATACCCTTCACACCTATCAGCTGGAATTATCATCTCATGGCTGTTGTATAAAAAGACCTGACGTGTGTTTGGTGAGAGTGGAGTGTGGCTAGGTTTGGAGGCAGTAGGTCACCGGCCTGTTCTGTCTCTCTGCAGGAGATCTCAGACAACAGCTGTGTCTCTAGCTCAGGACAAAACGGTCACTCACATACCATAAACCCTTAAGAGGGCAGACAGGGCTTGTTAATACTAATTTACATGTAGATCTCTTACTCTTAGCACCGTCTGTATGTTTGTAGATGAAAATCAGGCATGCTGATCTGTTGCTATGTCTAAGGTTACACCAAAGCAAATTCATAGCAAAGCCTTAGCTTACTTCAGCAAAGCTTTTTTCTAACATGTCACTATTCATTTGCATGTTAACTTGATAAATTTAAGTTTAACAATATTTGGTATTAGTACTTTCTTACATTAGATAGTATATGTGACGAGCTCTTTTCCAAAACGCCAAATTTAAATTATAGGAATTTGTCATGCCATTTTGTTGAGTACTGAACCTTAGTTCTACTTCATTAATGTTTCATGCCAATCACTATATTTTCTTGTATAAAATGTACTGAAAAATGCATTTTTTTCCAAACCTATTTTTAGCCTTAACGTCTCCTCGACCAATGAGAATTTGTTAAATGCAACCCAACATGGCAATGTTTTGAAGTGTTTGTTTGTCTTCAATCTTTCAAAATGAGTGCTTGATAGTCTGGTTGAGACAGTGAGACACCTGGTGGTAAAAAATGTCAGTCTGGACTATATATTATATTATTTATAGTAAGAAATAAACCAAAAAATACATTAAAAAAGAAAAATATATAAACTTTGAATTTATGATCTAGATTATTGTTGTCTTATTTAACAATCAATTGTTAACTGACCGAGCCAACAGACAATTTTACCGGTACAATTTATATATCAACAAAATGTATGGGTCAAGGTAAAGTAAATGTAATTTTTAGAAAACTATTAAAATGTATTTATCTTTTGTTGTCAAAGAGCTCTTCATTTGTGGAATATTTCCTATGAATACTGGCTATTTTCAGAGAAATGAATGGTCAACTGTTGCCCCCTATTGACATTTTATTGCGCTGTAACAGATGTCAACGTACTTTTTCCTTCTCTGTCTTTCCTTCAGTCTGGAGTGATAAATATCCACTACTGCAACTTTTAGAGCTGGGAAGAAAATAAAAAATCATGTAAATAGTTTTGTGAAGAAAATGTACTCCTACATCTCTTATTTAGCGTATATGTGTGCATTCTGACACTCACCATGAAGAATGTCAGAATCATCATCCACAAAATCTATGTCTTTCAAATCCCATTCAGCATAGTTATCAAACTCCTAATTTGTAACAGAGAAAGGGAATTTCAGAAGCTGTAAATAATACACAATGGCAGTTTATTTTGAATAAGGAGACAAATATTATAGGAACCTGACCTCCATGAAGTCCGCTCGAGCTGGCATATATCCAGCCATATCTCTTGACAGCTGTGAGTCAAATGAAGGTCTTGGAGGATCGTCTGTTGCTATAGGAGATATAACCCACCAACTTTTGAATACCATTAAACCAGAACTTTATATTATGAATTTTTTTTCTATTATTACTCATAGTTTAAATCGCATTGAAATTAAAAATCCTGTCATTCTTTAAATTTAAAATTCTTTAGAAATGATGTCACAAATTGCATGATCCAAAGCTGTATACATATCTTTGTTTGGCTGAACACACTGAAAGAATTTTGACGAATGCTTGTAACCAAACCGAACAAATTATAATAGTATCTCAACATTATTCATGCCCTACATTCTTCGAAATATCTTATTTTGTGTATAATAAAACTTGGTAATTAATAGTAACCAAAAGGTGTTATCCATTGGTCAACTTTCACTTTAACTACTTCTCTAACCCAAAAATGCACAGCAGCACACTTTTCAAGTTAAAGTGTTGGTGTGGCCTGATAAATCTGTGCCTGCTGGGGGCTGTTAAGCTCATGACAAACACAAATGACCAAATTAAAAAAAAAACTGAGATAACCACAAAACAGATTTCCTATGAAAAATATCTACATGATAACAACTAGTCCAAATGCTGTCAAACAGTTGGAACCAAGGAGGCTTAAGTGGTATAAAAATGTGTTCTTTGGAGCTTGAAGACCAACGACCACATTCGTACAATGTATTTAGATTTTTTTTCCACTGACATTCAGTTGGTTCAGATTTTGTTTGTGTGTATTAAGGATCACATCCTTTGTGTTGTTAGCAAACATAAGAGGAGGTTTAAATGTTAAAGATGCTCCCTTACGCTTAAAGGGAATGGCTGTGTCTGCTGTTCGCGACAGATGTTCTTCCATTTGTCTGAGACTTAGCAAAGTCGAGGAGAAGAGAGGATTGTTTATGAAGTTCTTCATGTAATGACCTTCACATTCCTCTTTAGTTTTTGTGCGCATCTGATAAGCCACATCCTGCCTGAAGAAAAGCCCAGATCTTAAAGACAGTAAACTCTAATGTGTTCCACCATCTATCTAATGTGTTCCACAGATAGTTTGGTATAAACTTTGATTTACAATATAGTTGGTGTTGAGATGAGAAACAAAACTTACCAGTTACCAAAACCACAGTCCATAACAGCTTCTAAAAGAGCCATCTCTTCTTGAGCAGTCCATCCAGGTTCTAATACAGGAAAATCTGATGTCTACAAGAAACAAGATATTTATTCTATATGCAAAATATAAAATACACAACCTATGGGAAACATAGTGTGCAAAACAAATAAATGCTGAGTAATTTAATAAAATTTAAAAACCAATTAACCAGTGCAGTTTCAACATCCAGTCATTATGGTTTATTAAACATATAATATATTCTTACCATAATTTCATACTTGTGGTCACTCTGATGTTTTTTATACTCATATCCTCTGGTAAAACACTGCAACACAGAGATCAATTATCAAAAATTATGTCATCTTCACTCTTATCGCATCAAATCTGTGTGACTATCTTTTTCCGGATGGACACAAAATCAACTATTTTGAAGAATGCTGGTAACCGGCACTCATTCACTTTTATTTCCAAACAATAGAAGTGAATCAGGGCAACTGCTTATAAGTTCCTATCTTTTTTCTAAATATCTTAATATCTTGTGTTCTGCTGTAGAAAGACATGCGGGTTCAAAATTGACAAGAGAAAGAGTAAATGATGATAGAATTTTCTTTTGGGTGAACCTACTCCCTCTAAAAGTTCTACATTTTTACAGAAAATAATAGACACAAAATGATAGGACACGAAATACAGTGATCTACCTGCAGACAAAGGAGGAAAGGTGAAGGGCCACATTCGGCACACTTTATATAGGGCTCCACTAGATAAGAAGAGCATCCACGACAGGGAGGTTTATCGAAGGGATCATCTGCAAGGATAAAGAGACGAAGACATATTTAGAATGTGGTTTGAGATGTTTCGAAGGTACATTAACTGCATCCCCAACCCCAACTGAAATTTACTATCATATATACATATGTATATTCATATGTGTGTGTACATGTGTATTCATGTTTATGTTGTATGTGTGTGTGTGTGTGTGTGTGTGTGTATATGTACAGTATGTGTGTGTGTGTGTGTGTGTGTGTGTGTGTGTGTGTGTGTGTGTGTGTGTGTGTGTGTGAGTGTGTGTGTATATGTACAGTATATGTTAGTGTGTGTGTATATGTACAGTATCTGTGTGTGTGTGTGTGTACATATACACAGCAGTAAAGCAGATCATAGACACAAAATGTATCTACTCAAATATATCTTCAAGACTTCTTGCTGGTAACAATAACTCTATAGTAGAATCAGAATACATTGGTGTTAAGTCATGATGTTTACAATAAGTATCATAAACATTGATCATTAATACACAATGTATAAGACTTGCTAACACATGTTGCTAACACATACTTACTTCCAAAGGATGCTAGTCGATCCATGCTTCAGATAATGATGTCTGAATGCTAATTGTTTATTTACACTGAGCAGACGTGAAATTATCCTCGTATTTAAATATAACGGGCGCAGCTGATGTGTCTACAGCTCTCGTTTGACCAACAAAACGTAAGAGATTAAACTAGAAATCATTTTTATTTAAAATAACAAAATGTTTATGCGGTTTTTAACACATTAATGTGTTTAAAAACTGTCCAGCGCTGTCGCTCTGTGGTCATTCAATGCACATCCGGTGAGGTGATCTGACTGCTTTTATTACAGCGCCCCCAGCGGCACCTGACTGCTACTGGCGCCACCACTGGAGACACTACGGTTTCATTCATCAGCTTCTTTTAAAATGTTATAACATGTTATGTATGATTTTATGTATTTATTTAACTTAACTTATAAGTGGATTTTATTTAACAATGTAAGTGTACATTTAAATCATTTGCTATTTAAACATTTTCATGACTGAGATAGTAATGCATCAACACATAAAATATATACTAATATCTTTTCATTTCAAAAAACATAAAAATGTTTTACATTAAAATTAAACAGCGATGCTGGTTAAGAATTCCGCTTAGTAACGAATACAAAGCCTACTAGAGTTAATGAATATACATTTGATTGGTTGACTCAATGGGCCTCTTCCCATCGTCTCTTTCCTGACTTTTTCTTTTTCGGTTTTAGTGACGCTTTTATTCCCTCTTCCTCATCATTTCCATCCCTTTCCAAGGCTTGAGTGCTGTTTCCTACCCATGCATGGGGTCCAAATGCATCTTCTGTCACAAGACATCATACACAGACTTCACCATGTTGTCTTACTCTGGGGTATTAGATTTGGTTTTATCTAACCATCAATTTAAATATATATATATATATATATATATATATATATATATATATATATATATACACACACACACACACACACACACACACACACATACATGTATATATATATATATATATATATATATATATATATATATATATATATATATATACGCACACACACATACATGTATATATATATATATATATATATATATATATACATGTATGTATGTGTGTGTGTGTGTGTGTGTGTGTGTGTGTGTGTGTGTGTGTGTGTGTGTGTGTGTATGTGTGTGTGTGTGTGTGTGTGTGTGTGTGTGTGTGTGTGTGTACACAGCAGTAAAGCAAATCATAGACACAAAATGTATCTACTCAATTATATCTTCAAGACTTGGTAACAATGACTGTATAGTAGAATCAGAATACATCGGTGTTTAGTCATGATGTTTACAATAAGTATCATATACTATAGTGAAACAGACCATATGCTGTATGTGTAATTGCGTATTAATAGATACTGTATGTACACATAAAAGATTGCATATAAAAGATGAACTTAAAATGAAGCCTGTAAACACTAAATCAGTATTTTTAAATAGATGTCTAAATGAAGACTGTTCAATCAAGGGATTTTCCCAGCATTTCTGTTCTTTGCATTCAGGAAGCGAGCCCTAAGAGGAATTGATAGAAGAATTTTTAGTAACACACATGTAAAATTACAATACAAATTCCAAAAGCTGAATCTTCTGGAGTGAAAGAACCAACAAGCAAAAAGGTCCAAAAGTGTGACAATGCCCCTGACACTACACAACCCGTCCCCAAATGTCACAAGTTTATAATATAATTTTAATGAACAAAAACACAAATGAGAGTTGTAAATAATCTTATTTATAATAATTTATAAATAACGTGCACGTATACTGAAAGCCCAATGAGATGACCGGGAGTTGGACAACGAAACACCAGATTTTGGACCACAAAAATGAATGAGCAAGGTTTAGGCCATTTGCGGCCAATTAAGCATCAATTCGTCTTGGGAATGATGGATACAAATCCTGCACAGTCGACTGAGAATAGTGGCCAGGTCACTACGTGATGCTGGTGGAGGAAATGTTTCCTGACTCGCTACTAGGGTGGCTCAATAATGTTTAGATTTGATGTCTGTGCAGGCGATGGGAGATTTTCAGTTAACTTTCCATGAGCATTATGGCCTGCTCATGGAAAGACCATCCGGATAAGCATCGGGACATCTCCTTCAAACAGCATCCTCTATCGTCCCTACTTACTCTTGTTGGATCGTCCTTATTGTTGGTATATTGACATTACCCTTGATACGTAGGCACTTAATACATCGCAAAGACTTTCTGTCTTGGTGACAGATGGGAAAGTTTGTTCACATTTTAACTCTGATTCTTCACTCATGATGTTGTGTGGATTGCAATGTTTGAAGTTACACTGTGGTATAACTCTGTTATTACTCTGCTAATTAAATCTTCAGACTATTTTATGCTCTTACTGGTGGAATGGGAAATCAATGAAGATCGTGACCAGGCTGGTCAAACTTAGCCATGAAACCTTCATCCCAAAAGTGGCCTGTTGTTAAGTTCCATTGTCTTACCCCTATAGAGTGTTATAGCTGCTGAAAAGATTTATTGCATTGGGATGCCCTGCGTGAGCCTGTCATTAGGAATCTTGAGATCAATAATCACTTATTGCTTAATATATATTTCGTGGTTTATTCACAATACAGCTCGGCCTCATGTATCTTAATGCTTTTATAAAATGACAACCACACAATAAAATACTTAAAAAAAAAAATTAAGGATCTTCGCATTGTGTCTATCAAAATCCTTTCAGCTGTGATTTATTCATGATACAGCAGGGCCACTCGTACCTTATAGCTTTAATACTATGTCAATATAATGTATATGAATATATGTTATTCTCTTGTTAAGACAACCATGTTTTATATTGTATGGAATGTATTTTTAGAGGTTAATGGTGCTCATGTATACTCTTTGAGCTCTTTCATTTAACAGACATTTATATTTTTATGGCATATTATGAGCTAAACAAGATTTTGTTTTTGCCAAATTTAGAGACAAACTATTTACAATCTGCAGGACATCAAATGTCATAAACTTCAAGGTTTACCTTAAAAAGTATCTCCAGTAGTCAGTCCTTTCTGAGGTAGGCCTACAGCCCCGTAAGGGATAGGACATCTCTCCACTGACCACCTGACCATTTAATGGATATGGGTCATCCTGACACTGAAGAGGAAGCTTTAAAATATAAAAATATATTTTTTTAATGTGCAGGTGTTTTGTCAACATCTTCAGAACATATAGGAATATATTTTGTAGAATGTTGGTATTTGAACATTTGCATTGTATTTTTGTCTGTTGTAAAATAGAAGTCAAACATTCTACAAAATATCTTCTTTTAAAATAAAAACTTTATAGAAATAGAAAGTAAAAAATAATAATAAATAAAAAAATAGATTTTGGCTCATACCATGACAAATATTTCATGACTATAATGATCTAGTACGTTAACTATTTAAAGAACTTTACATTTCTGCATTTAAGAAAAGCTTTTCAATACTCCTCATTCTTACTTCATTCATTCTCCAATTAATAAAACTCTGGCTATAAGGAAGATTTGTGAAATGTTACCATGTCTTGATCAGCGTACGCCATTTTCTCAACTAATCCGGAAGCAAGCATGACGTCAACATCATTTGAAGGTAAATTCTGTTTCTTTTCCCATTCCATATTATATTATTTTATCACTTTAACATATTACAGATTGATATATACAGAGTAATGAGACATACATAGATTAGTCATATTACAAAGAATTTAGTTTAACTACAAATAAACAGACAATGTTGGCTAGACCTTTTCTCCCTTTGGTCGTAAGACTGGACGTCTGAAGTTCTTGTCGTTGGTTGTGGCTTTCCATTCCTGCTGTCGTTATTTCTCTCACATCTCTAGATAATAGATTAAACAATGTTTAAGACTGATCTCCTACTATTCTTTACTTTCTATTTACATGCTGTTTGTTCCGTGCTCATCCTCTTCTTGTCTTCTTTCAGTTGTTGTGAAATGTTTGGCCCATCTCAACAGGTAAAGCAATTTCAGTTTAACCTCATTCAACTTCCTGGATATTATACCCTACACAGATTTAAAAAGAACATGTGCAGTGTCCTACATTTCAGAAAAAACATAACCGACTAAGAATACTCAAAGGGCTGTGACTCCAACAGTTCCTGTTTTAATATTCCTCTGGTAAAACCAGTTAGTCTCATTTTGCTTATTATTATTATTATTATTGGAGGAGAGCTTTTGTTAAAATGGTTTCCTTTCTTAAGTAGTTTTATCCATGTTGTATTTTTATTTAAAATAATTATAAACCAAAGAAAAAAAAATTTAAGATCTTTGTCCTTCGCTTTGTTTATTAATGTTCTGTTACATACATCAAGTTTATCAGTGTAGACTTCTATTTTTGTAGTTTATATTAAAAAATTATAATAAATTCATATTATCTTTATACAAATCTTTCACTCAAATGATCCAAATGATATTATTCATGTAAGACACAAGTCTGAACTAAAAGGTCCTGTTTTTCATGAATTTTTAAAGCTTTGATTGTGTTTACAGTGTGCAATATAATGTATGTAAGTATAAAAATATAAAATATAAAAAAAATTTATTTTACGCCCAATTTATTTATCTGTCAACCGCTTTTTTTCACTGTCATAAAAACGGCTGATAACTTTCCCGTTCTGATGAAGTCCCTCTTTCAATAATATGCAACGAGTTCTGATTGGGCCAACAAATTATAATTATTGATTACAGTCCAAAACGGCTGTTTTTTGTTGGTGATTTCTCTTAACGAAAAATATCTCGCTTGGCATTGAACTTTGAGCTTAAAATTTTACAGATATTACTTACACACTAACAACAACATTTTGCACTTATTAAAGTTTGAAACATGTAATCACAAAGAACATCACCTTTAAAACATTATAGACATTAGTGATTGATCTTTAGTCACCATACCAGGCTTGTACTGGGCAATAGGACAACCAGGACATTCCCGGTGGGCCGTGGGCTCCATTTGACATGTTTTTTCATCGATTTTCAACTATATTATTTAAGTCATTCAAACATGGGACCCAGGCGTTTCTGGTGGCATACAGCTTTAGCGAGACTGCAAGACTGACAGGAAAGCAAATGATCAAGGGCCTGTCTATAGCACAAGTTTAAAATTTATTTAGCTTATAATTACATGAGAATTAACATTTGTGTGTATGCAAGATGTGTGTGGTTTGCATAAAAACGTGTGCAATAGATACTAGAAGATCATGGAAATGTTTGTGTTAATGACAAGAGGGAATGCAAAAATTTATATATCTCATAAACTTATATTTTTTCACAAAATAGAAAATAGATAACATATCAAATGTTAAAAGTGAGACATTTGGAAATGGGCAATATTATTGGGTATAAAAAGAGCCTCCCGGAGTTTCAGTGTCTTTTAGAAGTTAAGTTTGGAAGAAGATCACCGATACCCACATGCAACAGTGAATAATTGTGGAGCAATATCAGAAAGGAGATTCTCTGAGAAAAATTGCAAAGTGTTTGAAGTTATCATCATCTCTAGTGCACAATATCATCCAAAGATTCAGAGAATATGGAACAGTCTCTGTGCATAAGGGTCAAGGCCAGAAAACCATACTGGATGCCCGTGATCTTCGGGCCCTTTGACGGCACTGCATCACATACAGTAATGGTACTGTAATAGTAATCACAACATTGGCTCAGGAAATCTTCCAGAAAACATGGTTGGTGAACATAACCCACCATGCCATTTGCCGTTGCCAGTTAAATGTCTATATGTAAAAAAAGAAGCCATGTCTAAACATGATCCAAAAACGCAGTCGTTTTCTCTGGACCAAGGCTCATTTAAAGTGGACTGTGGCAAAGTAGAAAAATGCTCTGTGGTCAATTGAAGTTCTTTTTGGAAAACTGGGACGTCTTGTCGTGCGGACTAAAGAGGACAAGGACAACCCAAGTTGTTATCAGCGCTCAGTGCAGAAGGCTGCATCCGTGTCAACTTTTTTGAGTTGTGTTGATGCCATGAATTTTAAAATCAACTTATTTTTCTGTTAAAATTAAAAATGTTCTCAGTTTGAACATTTGATATGTCGATCATGTTGTATTCTGAATAAACTGTTGAAATTTTAAACTTCCACATCATTGCATTCTGTTTTCATTACAACAATGTCCCAACTTTTTTGAAATTGGGTTTGTACTTTTCAATAAAAATCCCATTATTAAATTTGTAAGAAATATGTAAAAGTTGTCTTGTAAAGGGGTTAGTAATAAAATAGTCATTTGCCCTTAGGATGCACGTGTGTCTCTATTTTGCACCCCAGATTAGTGCCCATCGTCTTAGTGCTTTTTCTTGTCCAGCCACCAGGTGTCCAGTGTCCTGATGGCAGGCCTAAATAAAAGAGACAGTTGATTGTCAGATAATTGAATATTAAAAGAAGCACTATACTGTGTTTCATGCTGGAGTTTGATGACAGTGGGGAATGTCTCACCATCTGGGACAGTTCGGTCATTGTCAGTGTTTAAATGATCTGTGTTTGAACACACACATGTAAGTACATGGACATGTCCATTATCAGCAAATGAATCCTCCATATGAGCAGATGCTGAAAAAACAAAACATAAAGCAGGAATATGCAGGCAATAAAAATGTGAAACAGCAACCAACCTTATTTTTTATCCATTAGCATGTCATAACATTTCGGAAAATATTAAAGGCTAATATCGTTGTTTTTGAATAATGATGTACAACAATAAAAGCAGGATGTATATTTAGAAGGTAAGTATGGACGATATGTCATATAGACAAAAAAATATATTCATTGTGTTACCATTTTCCTGATGGTCTTCAGCACCTAAAGTCCTTAAGTATAGGAGGAAATATATATTAAAACCGGATTTTTTCCAATATAAAACAAAACTTAACTTAATGGCATTGTCATTAACACAAGATGTGTAACATCAGGTTTATTTCAATGGTTTACCTGTTATCTGTTGTCCCATTAATAAATGGTGTGCACCTCCTTAAAGGGATGGACATGTCATCAAAAACGATCAATCCATTAAAGCCAAATAAATTATCCTGACAGGGAACTGAAATCTGCTTTTTAATATAATGATAAACATATATTAATGGCTTCATTTACTGTTTGGAAAGATATTTTGTTCTCTGTAATAGACAGACTCACATGATCAGTATCTTCACACTGAACAGGGACCTGTGAAGAAGGAAAGTAGGTTGACATTTTTTACTGTGAGGTCAAAAAAAAAAAAAAATGTTGAAAACAAACATAAAGCTTTTCGACAATGTTTAGTCTCCATAAATAAATCATGCACTGCAAAATCAAATCATGCAAACTTACACTAAAAAGGTTATGCAATGTAACCGTGGCATAATTGATGATTATATCTTGCTAATTCATAATTTAAGTATTGAGAAATTGACAATTTTCCAATGCACACGTGGCAGGGCCTCGGTCTGGCCTAAAGCGGCAAGTGAAAGACTTACGACTTTGACTATTGAACATCAAAACCAAACCAACCACATAGTGATAAAAATATTTTAAAGTCGGATGTATATCAGTGCGATCATTTCCTATGCTTAATCAATGGTTAGATCATAAGACACACAAGCTAAAATTAGCACGCCATCCTCAAAAATACTAATATATACACCGTACTTTTTTATAACAATAAATAAAATGTTTTAAAATAGTGTATGTTCACTTTAACTTTCTATATGCACATAGTTTTACACATTACCAGTTCTACTTCCGCACTTGTACTTGTCATCTCGAAGCATTTCTTTCAAAACAACAGTAAAGTGAAACTAAGTGCCTTCCTATTTGATGTTTTAGAAAAATGATTCAATTGCTTGTGCTGACTCATAAGAAAAGTGAAATAAGAAACATCATGCATTTGGTTTATTTTTGACGGGAAGTACAGAGACAGGTTTGTATGCCAGTGAATGTATGACACTATACACATTTACATGAACTGATTTTTATACTTTTTGTGATTCTAACGCAACAGCACAACACATTGTTAAGCAAAATGATCGTGCTTTCATATTTGATTTTTGTGATGACTATTACAGAGTATTTTTGCAAACAAGCTGGCCAAAAATACCAGATTTAATTGTCAGAAGCGAGTGAGATTTTATTTTGTTTCACATCTGACACCACAAGGTGACAATGTTGCACTACAAAATAAGACAAAGCACAAATGAACAACAATAGTTTTTATTATTTATTTAAAAAAGCAAAAGAAATTATATTGATTTCGCTCCATCAAGCAAAATAACCTATAATCTGTTGGGTCTACAGTTTTATAATAAACTAACAAAAGCAATTTAAAAACAGATTGGAATCTCTAGCTACATCCTCCAACCACAAGAGGATGATATATAAGATAACTCAATGAGAGTCCACATCTCTAGTAAATCCTTAGAGAGGTTTACTTACAAATGCACCAGCTGCCACCAAGTATAATCTTAGAGTCGAACTATACATTGCTGAATTTCATATCAACAGCTGTCATTTAAATCATGTTTTACACTGTGACATTAGTCATGCTATTGTACAAAAACCTGAAATATGTGTCATGCAATAAACTTATATGACGGAAGTTAACTAGGGCCAATGTTGTTTGGTAACCAACATTCTTCAAAATATGTTTTTGGTTCTGAAAGCGATGCAGGTTTGGCATGACACGACATCGACAAAATAATGAAAAAAACTTTTTGGGGTAAACAAAGCTGTATATGAAACTTTTTTCCTGTGGAAGACATAAGAAGATATTAATTAAAATGTCTCAAAATAAATTTTTCCAATGCAAGTTAGTGAGGGTCTTTCCTGTAGCTCAGTGGTAAGAGCATATGGCACTAGCAATGCCATGGTCATTGGTTTACAATCCCAGGGATTGAACATACTGTGATGAGAAGTATAACGCAAAGTCACTTTGGATAAAAGTTTCTGCCAAATATATAATTTTGTGGTTGCCAACATACTATAAACTATCTTCTTTTGTGCTCTGCAGAAGAAAGAAAGTCATACAGATTTGAAATGTGGGAAAATGATGAATGATTAACTTTTTTGTAGAGTACTTTTACAAACTACATTTACAAACAACAGGCCATACAAACATTTATTTCAAATGTGTTACCACTTGCTACATCACATCAAATCGAGTCTATGAATAGAGGCTGCGCCCATTGTACACAGGGGACTCGCTAACAAAGCAATGATGCAAATCACACGCAGAGAGACACGTGGAGGCCCATACGGCAGAGCGCCGGGGCTCTGGGCCATAGTGCTGAGACTCAGTCAGCTTGTGGGCCGACCTCGGCCTGTAAAGAGTTTAAGAGACACGGGGCACTGAGGCTCCGACCCTTTTGTATGGATCCAAGACACGGAGAGACTGGGGGTCGTGCCATACAAGAAGTGTGCCACATTTTGCATCAGCAAAATATTTCACACCCCCATCACCCCTTCGCCACAATATACCCCCCGTCTTTTCTTTTCACTCTTTCCGCCTAATCTGACACCCCCAGGTGCTGAGGGCTGAATATGGGGCCCCGAAGATGAAAAGAGAGCATCTGCTATATATCTCGGTGGGTGCTTTTCAAAAAAACTGAGCCAATGTTCTGAAAACCTTCTGCTTGTTGAAAACTTCACAATGGTGTTATGGTGCCGGCTGACAAACGTAATAAAACCATGTAAAAAGTATACTGCGTTTAAGTCACATGACCTAATCACATTGTATGTTTATTTCAGTAAGTGCCATCCATTTATTTATTTAAAATGTCTTTTGGCAGTCGGGTCAAATGATGAATTGAAATGAGACCCTACATGTATCTCTCGGAAAGGACAGATAAGATAGGGCTATATTATATAAGGTATAGTACATTTTGAGATTGGCGTACCTTGGATACAGGAAATTAAATATACTTTAAACTGCCCAATCAGTAAGAACAGGATTCTAGTCCGAAAATAGAGAGAAAACTAGATACATGTAATATTTAGAAAAAAAACAAACACTGCTATTATAGATCAATAAAAACCTTTTTTTCTTTTTAAGTTTTGTTTTTTTAAACCTGTATGAGTTTCCTTGTTTAAAAAACACAGAAGAAGATATTTTGAAGAATGTATACTTTCCTTCACTTGCTTTGTTTATTAGTCCATACAATATCATTACTCCTTTGAAATATCTTCTTTTGTGTATAGCTTGAGAAAGTCATACAGTTTGAAATGAGAAGAGGGTGAGTAAATGGCTGCACAATTTTTTATTTTTGGGTGAACCATCATTTCTGTCATATCCTCAACTTTGAGGTCCTGCATCATCAGGCGCATCAGACACGGCCCAGCATCAAAAGATTCCACAGCTCTTTGGAAGGTATCATGCATCACATTCACTGTTATTTATCACAATATGGAATGGGGAGAGAGAGAGACGATCGTATATTACTCCCCATCATGATCTCATTCCTCTCCTGTTCTGTTTTTGCGTCTCATTGGTTCCCTGCAGCAGCAACACTGGCACTCTCCAATGATGCGTAAAGCACAATGACATCACTAATGCCGTCTTTGGCTGAGTGTCTTTAGATTGTGCTGATGAATGAGGTCAGTTGGAGACATCACGTCCTCTTGCCAAACTTTCCTCTTGCTTGCATATGCACACATTCTGCCTGTGGGCTTTCCTGGCATATGTGAATTTAACCCATTCAAAAAAAATTCAAATTCTGTCAATATTAACTCTCATGTAACATATAGGACTTTTTTCTGCAGGAAAAAAGATATCTTGTAGAATTTTGGTAGCTGAACAGTGAAGGAATCTGTTTACATACTACAGTAAAATTCTTCAAATATCTTCTTTCGTCTCAGGGCAGATGGCACAGTGGTTAGTGCGTCGACATGTAGTGCTAATTCCCACTGCCCTCTCTAATCTTGATCAATTGGATTTATCATCGTCTCTTACAAAGCAAGACAAGCAGTGCAACATAGGTTTGTACTTGCAAGAACTTGCAAGACCAAGATGCCAAAAGGAGCAAACAGAGGAAAATTATTTGCCGATTGTTAATTTCCAGTATTGTTGGGTGGAAGTTAATGCTGTGCATCATTAACTAGACTCAGTGAATGTCAGTGGCCAAAATGATTGCAAGATCAAGCATTTTTACATTATTTATTAACATAAATTTACATTAAACAGGTATTCAGCAATGACCCAGTAATGTTTTTGTATGACGTTTACAACTTTATTCTTCAAATCACTAAAGAAGATATTTTAAAGAATGTTGGTAACCAAAAGCTGTTTGTCCCTACTGACTATTTTATGGACACAAAAAATACAGTCTTCAAAATTCAAGTTTTGTGTTCTGTAAAGGTAAGAGAGTCAGCACAAAGGTCATGGATTTTATAAACATAAATGATAAAATGTACCCCTTATAATGCACTATAAGATGCATGTTAATGCAATGTCGATGTATTTCTTTTATAAATAATATAAACGTTTCCATGCCGATTTTGTGTGCATGGTTTGTGTGCATGTTAGTTCATTTTGAACTAGAATGATTTAAATTGGACTAAACATTTCTGTAATTTGTTTTGAAGTACATTCGTACTCATAGAGACTCTTTTATCTAGTGCTTAGTGCTTGTCTCCCAGTAATGACCCGCTAGGGCAACAACTGAGAACACCCAATGTGCCTGCCAGGTTGTACAGTAACTATGGGGTATCAGCAGCTAACCACCCACAACACCCAAGCATCTGGGCAGCGGGCTGTACAGGCAAGCTTCAGTCACATTTTGTTCAGAAAACCTTGTTTAATTATGTAACCTGTGCTGTTATTATAATAATTATTGTAATTAAGATGATTCGAGACTAAAAGCTTGTCGAGCGGTTTGTGGATTGTATACAGTTATTTTAGGAATGGGGTGTTTCTTTTTAAACATTGCCCAGTGGGATTTAGATTTTTTTTATTCATCTTTTGTGATGGTAAGACTTAACATTTTGTTTTTAATTGCATTGTACCACCTCAATATATCTTAGCTCGAAATATGGCTATATGGCAAGATGTTGCAACAGAGTTGCCATATCTGTGTGGTGAAACTTGCCTAACGGCTGAAAAATGCGTAAGCAATAAACACAACTTCTTTCATTCACACTATAGAAGTTATCATGTACACTTAGAAGTGACAAATGACAAACAAAATCGGTCCACAAAACTGTAGACCTGGCAACCCTGCATGGCAAACGCAGACTTTAAAATATGCCATAATATACACCATTATGACACCATTTTTTAACATGTTCAGAATGCCTTATCAACGCAACGTACAATCGAGGATTTCCTCAAAGTCATTTTTACGAACATGAGACCAAGCGTTCAGACAGACATCAGACGATTCGTTAAGCGCGTTTTATGAAGTCAAGTGTGGATTATGATACTTTTTATTACTTGGGAAACCTTTGATGCTCTCCGAGCTCTTTCCGCCAACACAAAACAAAGAAGATTTTCAGAATCTGTCCGTTCTTGTGATGTCTAGCACAAGCTGTGCGTATCAGGTTCCACTTGGAACATATGGTTAGTCTCCCATGTGTATTCCCCCATGTGTTCCTTCCAAATACATATGTGTATTTGTCTCTGTTATGTATCTGTGTGAGTTTGACCGTCAGCTGAGAGGGTCGAACTTCCTCTTCCTTCGACTGAAAACAGTGCTGAGACACCAACGGCAGAGTTCATACGGGTCAGCAACAGGGTGTGGAATGCATGTTTCCCACACTGAGCCAAGCACTTTCTCATGCAGTATGTGAACACATGTGTCACGACTCAGTACAGAGGGCGGAAATACAGCGGGGCCGCTGAGCCCAGGGCTATAGGACCGGTTTATGCTGACAAGGCCGAGACCGATGGGCAGAACTGAACTCTCAGGAAGTGTTTTTGATTTTAATGAATTAGCACATTTAAATTCCAATTTATTTATGTTATTGGTTATTAATATTACAATATAGAAATGTATACTGCAGAGGTGGGAGAGCTTGTTTTTTCACCTGGCTTTGTGGAAGGTCATACCAGTATTACGAATAACTTTACATTTAAAATTCCTTAATTTCCTGTATTTTCCTGTTTTTTGTTTGTTTGTTGGTCAGGCTCGTAGCTAATAATGTAACTTTTTACATATTATTCAATATGTTTTAATATTCATTTATATAACATTGACATTGTATAGTAAAAAAATAAACAATTGAGCTTTATTATGTATTAATTTGATTAAATAAATACTTTTTTGAATGGTTTATGTAACTTTAATGCATTTCTGCTAACTTTCTAACTAATGTAATTTCTTTTGCTTGTTATCAGAAATAATCCCCATGGAATTTTTTATTGTGTACCGGTATTAAAGTTTGGGCTACAAAAATGTGCATTTAAGGTTTTTGATGCTGTTGCTTTAAAACGTAAAAGCTTTTGATTCATTACAACATTGCTTCGTTGAGTCAACAAATATTTAGACATTTTTGCAAATATTGTGTGAGGAAAAAAGACAGATCTGGCATATTTGGACACGATTATATTCATGGACAGTATAGATATAGAGTCATTGATTTTCAGATTTTTTTTAGCACATTTGAGAAAATGTTTAGTAGACATTAAAAATAATTTACTGTCTTCATAGGTGTATTCCCCATACCTATAGTTTTTCTGATCCTATGTAATCGACCAGGTGCAAGAGCCTATAGCCACACCAACTAACTGATAAGACAAAACCTCATCCAAAATATTAATATACATTGATTGAAATATGTGTGTTAAAGACAGGCTGATACACATTTGAATTCCATGCAAAGATGTGGCCTATCTGAACAGCCTTTAGCAGCAGCTAGCAAAAAAAACGAGGAACGGTCCCGCTGTGCACTAAGACCTCAGCATTTGAAGCTCAATGCATTTGCTCATGGCAGAACTGTTCTGCCAAAACACTGTCAAGGCGTATCAGTGGTCGCGTCTGTGATCGTTCACACATACCCAAATTCCCACACAATCTATCAAACACATTCTGGAGAGCCGGGACAGACAGTCTGAGTTGTTGTATTTGCCCAGACAGCAGCCTTATTGAGCATCAGGTTGTCTCATCACTCAAAGCAGCGTTCACTGATAAGATACCAGCCGTACAACCATCGGCGTAATCTTCATGGTGTAGAATGGTGTCTTTTTAAGGAGTTTTGGTCACTATTAACCGATTGTTTAATGGTGAACGAATATATTTGAGGTTATAGAACGTATAGAGAGGTTATTGTTTATTGATGTATAGTTTACCCAAATATTACAATTATGTCATCGTTCAGTCTCTTGTAATATCAAACCTGTATGATTTTTGCTTCCATGTATTCTCAAGATATTTGTCTCTGTTTTTTAAGAAAAACAATTTACACTCAAAATATTAGTATGTTAAGAGCTTTGAAATTAAGTTAATTTACTGATAAAATATTTGTATGTCAGCAAACATTTTCGATTAATCTCATTAACTTATATATTATACTTTTATACGGCTTACTTTTTTGTTCAAAATATGTTACATTTTTTTTTAATTACCTATTGGACGTGTCAATTCTTTAAATATTTTAATTATTTTTACATCGTAATGCAAATGAAGATATTTTGAAATTTTTTGGTAATTTTTTGGTCACCAATTCCCTTGCATTAGTTTTGTGTGCAGACAATATTAATTATATTGTCTGCACACAAAATCAATATAATATTAATATAATATGATAATATTAATTTATTTCTTTAAGGCTTTTTGGTAGATTTACTTTGATGATAATACATATTCTAAATTTTTTTTACTGTGTTTTTACATGAAACAATATACTTAAACAGTAAGTTAATCTGATCAACTGAAATATTTCCATTAGAATTCTTCAAAAATATTGATATACGTATATTAAGAATATATATATGTTAAGTAAATACTTATTTTCATCACATAAACTTATTTTTTGTAAATTGTAGAGAGTTAAGGTAGATATTTGAATAAATCTTTAATAAATGTTATTTTTAACAAAGCTGTTTGTTTTTGTAAAATTTACTAATTCACATGAACTATTTTTACAGTGGAGTTGCATCTCTTATATATGCACAATATGTTTAACATGAGTCCACCTTTCAGTTGTTATATAATGGTCACAAAACTCTGAAAAAAGCTATAAGAGTTCAATGACAAATGCAAAGCCACAGAGGAACCCAGATCAGCTAAAAAGTATTTATGGAGGCCACCTGCTCTTTAAAACTGAATGTGTCAGAGAAAGTACAAAAGATAAGGGAGATGAAACTTGCTGTGGGTCAGACCAGGTATGTAACCCCACACACGGATACCCACAATGGCATTCACCGTACCAACTGTGCAGAGTGAGCCTCATCATTCTTGTTGGTCACCACAAGGTCGTGACCCTTGACCCTGTCACTTTCTACCACAGCAGAATGTCTCATGCACTGTTCATAAAAGCAGAAAGAGAAGATCAGACCCCAGAGACGTCTGGAGAGACGGATGAGACAGCTGTCTGTGTCCGCCTTTCCCTTCTGCAGCGTGAGGAGTAAGATGTACACAAGTAACAAACTGTTGGTAGTCTGTGATCCAAGTATAAACACGTATAAAGATCAATGTCGTGGTTGGCACAGAGGACCAGACTGTTTGTCGCCATCACATCAGATGGTTCTTTCCGAGGATAATTACCGAAATACTTCAGAATTGAGCAGAGCGACAAATGGAATACTTGAGTGGAAGCGTTTAACTTCAGAATGTAAACAGCTATTATAATGAAAAAAATCTCAGGGCAAATCACATAAAATTAGTTCCTTCACAAAAGGATGTAGCTGTAGACAGACAAACTCTTAAGATAAACGTTCTTCATGACGCCATAGAATAACTTTGTTTGTCTCAATACTAAATATACAACCTATAAAATATGTTTTTTAAGGTGAAGAAGGTTCTTTAGATTATAAAAATGTACGAATGATAATTCTTGAAGAATCTTCAATTGAATGGCATCCTTTAAACAACGAAAAAACTGCACATCTTGTCTTTAGTGCCCAAACACACCTCATTTTCAGACCGATGAACGCACAAATAAGTGCACTCACACTTGCTATTTTACTCTACAGCATTCCATGGCATATGGTAACTTGTACTGTTTCTTTAAGAGGAAACTTCTGAGCGTAAATGAACAGTATAATGAACAGCCAGGATTAATGATATTGGTGCTGAATGGAAATTCAACAGATGCGCTGAGTGGTGATTCTGGCACCCTCACGTTCGATCTCACACACTCATCTGTCAATGCAGCCTATCAATATTGGCAGCCATAATGGATTCAGAGTCACTGTTGTTGAACTGAAGGCTGTGGAAGCGGATGAGAGGTAAATTAAAGTGAGGAAAAGCACCTAATAGGACACCTTCTCCGACAGTAATGGATAGCTTGTACCCCAAAGCTTCAGTTCCTACTTATGCATTCTGTATCATATAGGCCACCTTAGGCCAAAACAGACAAACACAAAACAAAATTGGCATCAGCATAAAAAACAGTTAACTTAAAAAATCTTTTAAAACATTTAATAGATTTTTATTATTGGGACATATTAAGCAAATAGATTCAAAATCCAACAGTTAATTTCTCTTAAAGTTAAAAATATTATTTAAGTTTATCAGATATATATATAGTTAGTATAGTACTTAAACACACAATTTAAACAGTATATTTAATTAATTAAAGAAAAAAATTAAGTGTAAATTATTTAACAAAAAAATCACTTTTTTGACTAGTTATGATGAGTTTTCTTTACCCTTATTTGCCATTGTAAGCTTTTGATAATGATTTATAATGTCACGTAAGAAGACATAAGATGTCACACATTATTTCATGAAAAGATGTCAGTCGCACAACTTTGATGTAGCGTAAAGAAATGTAAAGTAGCCTGTAATAGATAGATAATAAAGATAGAGAGGCTAAGAATTCATTTATATGTTCACCATCATATTGTTCAAAACCTGTGAATGACTCTTTCTTGAGAAGAACAAGAAAGATACTTTGAGAAATGTCTCAGTAA
The DNA here is from genome assembly GCA_033220385.1 of Triplophysa yarkandensis. Taxonomy (NCBI): domain Eukaryota; kingdom Metazoa; phylum Chordata; class Actinopteri; order Cypriniformes; family Nemacheilidae; genus Triplophysa; species Triplophysa yarkandensis. The sequence goes on from CM065675.1 coordinate 3,903,646, forward strand.
TTTTATATCCATAGAGTGGAAGTCAATAGGATCAGTTTTGTTTGGTTATCAATATTCTTTAATATATCGGTTTTGAATGATACAAGGATCAATTTTTATCGCAGGTATCACCATTTAAACATTTGATAATAGAAGAATTTTTGTTTCATAATACAATATTGTAAGGTCGTTGGCATCATGTGTGCACACATGTTTAAAGACTGTGGAGATTAAACGTGAAAAAGTGACTTTTGTTTGTTTTAATGGAGAGCTGTGCAGTATAACGGCTGATGCAACACAATGAACACATGGCCCTCATTCCTGAACCCGCAGCCAAAACTCAGTAACTCACGGCCTTAGCCCAAAGAGAGAAAAACACAATATGATTTTGGCAGATTTATTCCTTCCGCCATGAGTGAAACTATGGACTAATCTGAATACAGGCCAAATGTGAGCGTACCTCCACTACAGCTACCCATAAACAAGAAATTCACAAAGCAACACACAGTTTTGGAAAAAGCTCAGCATCCAGTACAATCACTGAAATGACTTATTACACTTAAAGTAATAAACCCTCTAACAACCCACAACAACATTTACATGATGAGAAATGATTTACGTTCATTGTTAGGGAAAAAAATACTTTAGATAATGCCTCGGAGCATTCACATTTGATTTGGTGTCTGACGCAGAGCTACTGCAATGGGAACAATACTGCGGATACAAAGGCATTCGATCACTGTGGGTGTGTGTGATGTTGATGGAGGAGTTTGGTTGAACATCCGTATTGAGAAGGCTTTTGTGGCGTTGAACTCGATGGGATAATTAAAGTGAAGTTTTCTGCAATTTATTCAGCCTAAAACCTCTTACCCTACATTCTTTGAAAACTTTATTAGATTGAGCTGGATAGTTTAGATAGTTAGTCATTTAAGTCTTATGGGACAGCCTTATTAAAGCTAATAAAATCATTTTAAATATTAAAATGTATTTTTTTGAGAATTTTTCTGTTCGCAATGATGCCATTGTTAAATTTGCACAGAATTATGAATGGGGCTTTTGCTATGTTTTATGAACACTGCAATGCTTTAAAGAATAGTTTTACCCCAAATGTAATTTACCAACCCTTCTGACTTAAACTGTTTGACTTTTACAAAAGAAGATATTTGGAAGAATGTTGGTAAGCCAACAAAATATCTTCTTTTGTAAAAGTCAAACAGTTTAAGTCAGGAGGGTTGGTAAATTACATTTGGGGTAAAACTAGTCTTTAAAGCATTGCGGTTCTCATAAAGCATAGCAAAAGCCACATTCACAATTTCTGATTGGCAAAGAAGGAAAGTCACACAAGTATAAAATAAAGACTGGGTGAATAAATCATTAGAAAATTGTGATCACTTTAAGCAGCTCTGCTGTGACATTTTTATTATTCATCCCAAAGATAAGTTAACTTCAGAGCAAACTCAATTTGTAGAGAAGTTTGCAGTCAAATGGCAACTTTCAGGGGCAATTGTAATTATTTTAAGATGTGATAACTTTGACGTCCTTTTAAGGATGCTTGAATAAATCAATAGAGGTCAGAAATTGATTTGAATTCAATGTAATAAAACATGTGGCATGGTGACACAGTAGAGTCCGCCTTGGTGATCCTCAAAAGCTTTTATTTACCAAAAATCACTACTTGTAGAACCTGAAAGGGACAAAAGTGTCCAAGAAATAGGTTTTAAAGAGGATAGAAATATAGGGCACGATGTACCTTTGTGAAGTGTTAGTCTTTTGTGCCCACGGGGTAAATGTTCTGCTGTATAACCTCTGCTTGGACACCTCGTGTATGCAATCCAGGTACACTGGAGGAAAAAACAGGAGTGAATTTATGGCGGTGCTGAAAGGTCCAAAAGGCAACAGGTGTCAGTTTAAACCTGATGCCAGCAATGTTCCACCTCCATATTCTGGCTCTTTGTTTTATAGCTTTACAAAGTTAAGGGGCCCGGCCTGAAGCCGACAGAAGGGTTGTGTTTCCATTCTTTATATCTACATGGATTATTTAAAGCAATGTATTGCAATGTAATTAAGGTTCATCAACAAGAATCATAAGATGTCACATTTGCAAATGACTATTCTGAATCATGTTAAATACATTTACACAATTCTCCCATATAATGTCCAAATAAAACCATTCGTGATTGGTTTGGTATGTCTACATGGAGAATTGACTGCGTCTGCAATGTTGTTATTATAGTTTTAAAACCTAGTTGTGTGCATTTACAGTATGTTGTGTTGTATGATTTTTGATCTAGATGGCTTAACAAGCCTGAATGTTTGTTTCAGAGGCTCTGAATCACATGCAGGGACCAGATATTTTAAGACTTGTGCAGCTGTGTGTTAACATGGACCTGTACGTTTTTGCATCTGTCCCGCTGAGTGCCAGACATTAACTCCAGCGTTTGTCTGGTCTCTAATTGTTATTTAATCATGAGGTATATCTGGAAACATGATACAAAAAGCAATAATTTCTTGTAATTTTAGCTTTTAACTGTTGCATTTTGTTAATAGATTTTGGATGTATTGAATTTCTGTAAAAGGAGGTGTAAAATAACTTTTTTTTTTTTATAAAAACCTTGAAAGGAAGTGTAACCCAATTGGCAAAAAATGACATTTTTGGGGGGTTTAACAGTAATATTCTTAAATTTCAGTAAAAATACCCATGAAATTACAGGAAACAGGTGCACACTTACAAAGAAACATGACATGTAAAACACGTGTATTTTTATGTTGAAAGTATACATGTCCCGAAACATGTTAACATACACCCAATATATGAGGTATTGCCAGAATGAGAAAACAAAAGTATATTCATGAAAATAATACAAGTATTTACATTGGTGGCAATTTTCAATATATCATTTCCATGAATTTCCATTTTCAATAAATTTTTATTTCATGGAATGTCCCAAATTATCTAATTCGTCACATAGTGATAAAAATGAAGCCCAAGAACATAAAACAAGCTTATAAAATGACAACCCATTTTAAAACCCCAAATAGCTACATTATTTTTTAGCCAACATTAAAAATCCAGTAAATCGATAAAATCCAATAATTTAAAGGTAATTCAAATTCCTTTTTAGGTATAAAAACATACATATATAGACAGAGGTCAGAGAAAATAAACAAGAATTCATTTTCATTCAAAAGTAATGAAAATCCTATTTATAATGACTTTAATGTGCCTGGACACACACACACTTTTTTTGCCACTGACTCACCACAGTGACATTGCTCGACTTTCTGATGTCTTCAAGAGATAAACTATAAATATCTCTTGAGATGTGACATCAGAAGCTATGACAGAGCACAACACATAAAGGAGAGAACCTACACACATTATCCTATAAGAAAAGTATTTGGTGTACCAGAGGCATGTAAAATTAAGAGTCGTACCCTTGACACATCAGCGGCCTAGAAGCGTTTAATTGGAGGGAATGTTACATACTTATCTCTCTCTAGCAGAGAGCTCATTACCTCCGCATCGCAGTCATTGCCATCCGCATCAGTCCTCTGACAGGCACAATGCCACCTTCATCTGCCAGACCGGGCCGCATGAAAATTAATTAACTCCAGTAGTCATAATGAAAGCATTTGGCCGCAGTCTTCCACTAAGGGTGTGAGCAGTTTTGTAAGGCCGGTTTTCTGGTTGACGGGGGATAAAAGTAGTTAATGTCACCGGTTAAACGAGCTTAGCATATGGCCGTCATTCACTTCACCGGCTATAATGAGCTTGTTAAAGACATGTCACCCCGTTATGAGGACACATCTGTTTCTAAACTGTGCATGATACATGTCATTTTTAATACATTTGGGCTGTGACCCAAATACTTATGTTTTTGGTGTAATTGGGTTGTTATAAGGCACGGCTCTTTTAAGGTATACCAATTGTTGATTTTTATTACAACTAATATCCTTTTTTTTGTTCCTTTTTGATTTAGGAAGGTCAGAATATAACTATATAAAAACGTTATTGTACTAACAAAAATGTATCAGCTGAATATGTTTCATGTGTGTTTATGTAAAGACAGTGATATACACAATTGGCACAAAATGTTGGCCAATATATTATATTTTCAATGTACAGAACAAATATATCAAACCTGAACAGTAAGCAGCATTTTTAAATAATTGCTTGTCTGACCATAGGGAAATCCAAAAGTATTTATGAGGTGCTGTATGAATGTTTACGTAAAAATTTTATATAAAGTTTTGGTGCCCCAAAAGACCTGGTTGTTATGATTTATTTTAAATAAACAAATTGCTAGATGTGCACAGTTGTAATAGATATAATGTACTTGGAATGACATAAGTAGGTTTGGACAAGGATAAACATGACAGAAATTACTAAACAACTTTGTACAAATCAAAGTAAAATTGTGAGTGTATGAATGTGCAATTTAAAAAAAACTTAAAGTTTAATGTTTGAAAAGTGTACTTGTTGCTTGAATAACATGCACAAACTATTAGCGATGCTTTGCTAATTTGTCACGCAATACAAAATAGAAGATCCTTTTGCACGACACCTTGACCATATCATTTGTCTCTGTGACTTTTTTACTCCTTGTGTCGTCTAAACCCTCCGTCTGTCAGCACTCCTGAGTTCACAGTTCAGATCCTACCCAGACAATTTCCTCATCTAAGATTACAATTTCCGGACCTATACATATCCTGCTAGCAAAATGGAATGCACAGAATTTTTGCACAGTGCAAAGAAAGCACACTGGCCTCCAATCCTGCCGCAGGTTTACGGAAGAGTTTTCCCTGTCAGCAGCAGGTGCAGTGTCCAGAGCTATCACTGGAAGCACCTGTCTCAGCTGATCTTCCCGAACATCGGTGATCTACAGACCACCATGCACTGGGAAAGCATGCTGATCTCTCGGAGATTTCACTGAGTCAGTGTCATCCCATTACTCCAAAGCTACTTCATTCAATCTGATCTTCAGAGAAGAGAATGATTGCATCAGCTTCGTCTTACTTAGGCAGTTCTTACTGACACGGGTGATAAAGCTTTGAAAGTCGTCCACTCAGCTCTTCTGTCTGTTGCACGCTGCCCCCGCAGTTCTCCGGAGCTGGAGTGTATATTAAACTCTATCCACATTTAAGCACACTTCATCAATCACTCACATCCTGCACTCACTTTCCTCACTCGAGACTTCCACAATGCTCCTTGTGATTGCAGGAAGACGCATTAACTTCACTCAGCAACATCAGATGCGACGTGATGATGTTCATAGCGGTCATGTGACCAGGGGGTTATTGTGATGCTTTTAGGATTAAAGGGTTATCGAGTTTACCTTCTCCTTGCACAGACAGGAAGGACAATCACGGAAAACACACACAGACTCATAATGACTCACTTGTCAACTTGAATTAAGGCACAAAGATTTGTCCACTGGGTAATGAATGGGTAACACACACAAGTCACACTCCGGCCTCACTGACCCTCAGGGAGTCTATAAAGTTAAGAACAGTGCCTATATCACATCAGTTTCTGAACCTCTATCCCATGTCTCATTCATATGCGAGTAATGTTTGTTCTTGGACTTGAGTGGGTAATCCATCTGTGAAAATTTATCCAAAAAAAAAAATACAGGCCATAGGTTGATTATTTAATAATTGATGGATAACAAATATTACATTTCATTTCATATACTTAAAAGAGATTCAAATCGTATATTTTTTTGTACAGAACACTTATTGTAAACACTGTTCAAGAAGCACTTCGGTTTCAATTTGGTTATAGATGTTTTGTTGTGTTCCTGTAGTGTTTAAAATTTTTTTAACAGGAAGTCATTTTTGACCTGCGTTGTTTAGTTTCTGAAGTGGTCTATATTTTTGCTGAATGAGGTAAATATATTGGGGCATGTTGTCACACAAGAGATGGATGGATTATCATAATAAAACAGACTATTATTAACTTTCAAGCAACGTCCAAACTAAATTTCAAATAATTGATAAATAAATATAAATAAATAATAATTCAAAAGTCAGAATAACATGCACGCATCTTGAATTTCAAAGTTTTGTGACCTTAGAAGTATTTCCAAATTTTTTTGGGCAAAAGTTATTTTCATGTTTTTATTGTTTTTTCTTCATGCTGGGTAGGTTTTTGGAGTTTTATGAAAAACTACAGGTTTCATTAAAATCAAACGGAGTGCAACAATTTTTAATAAAGGCAACAAAACCTAAATTCTTACCTCAAAATGTGTTAACTTACTAACCATCCTGACATTGTAAACTTGCATTGGTTTGTAAAAGAAACCCATTGATCAACATTGACTTGTAGTGCTTTTGTGTCCACACAATTAAAAAAAATGTGAATCAACCATCTTGCGGCTAATTTCATTCTTCAAAATATCTTCTTTTGTGTTTTGCAGGAAAAAAGTCATTTGAAAGGTGAGTTAATTTTAACACACCTCCCTTTTGGTCTAAACCATCCCTGTTCGCTTAAGTTTAAAGTGCTTTACATTGCTATGCCCTAAATGTTATAAACATAAGTCAGTTCTCTAATATCAGAAAGTTGTATTTAGTTTGTACCTCATGAAACCAGACTGTAGGCGCTTTCCAAAGTTGCTAGTATGTTTGTGTCAGCCAGACTGCGTCTTGGCAGTGAATCTTGAGTACAAACCTAAGGTTTTTCCAAAGCTCTGGAGGTAGACGGCCATAACCTGGTCTTCAGATCATTTACAAACAGATCAAAACTGCCATGCATCACAGACATGATGGGCAATCTTGGCCAAACTGTAGAACAATATCAAAACTCTACCACTGTTTATAGATCTCAAGAACACATTTTGAAAGTAGAGCCTCCTTTTATATTTGTATGCAACGCAATGACACGCAGCTATTCATAGTATCTCAAGCCTTTGGGGACAACTGTACTTTGTAAGCATTGTGCTGTACTAATTTTATCTACTGCGTAGGATACTGTTGATCTTTAAAGCTATACGCTTGACTGCACATTTCATTTCAAGTGCGACTAATGGTCCGTAAAGTCTCAGAGACGTCTTATTCTTCATGCAGCTCATGCAATTGGAAGACGTCACAGCGTAGAATACCACTGTTGTAAAATATTGTTGGGGCATGGTTTGTTTCACCTACTTTATTTAAAACAAGTGATTTTTCTTTACGTATTACCCTAACATTTTAATATATAATGTTGTATAATACACAGTAGTATGGAAAGACGATATGATTTAGAATGAGACTTGGTAAGGGTCAGACGATACAAATTCACAGATTTAAGATTTGATTTCTTGTTTGCCGAAGGGTACATGGAAAGCAATATCTCACAACCGGAAGTTCAAGCCCGTCCTCCCACCCAGACTCTCTTGACGCACTTATTCGTCAAAATTGAACGTGGAGCGCAGCCAATTCTTACACGTAATGCTACTGCAAATTCTGCCACGCATCATTTTTTTATCTGTATTTTATTCTTTGTGAAGAAGGAGAAAGAAAAATAACGTGTGGAAAATTGCTTTGTTTTAGGGGAAAGGGCTTTAGTGCTGAGATTACGGTTGACATGTTTTCAATAGGATCTGGGATGTGTGGTTTTTAATAGTAAGGTTATTAATGGTGTACGTTTGGAAAAGTTGGGCTATATTGTTCAAAAACTGGACTGAGGCTTGAAAAACAACTGCCATTAAAATATATTTAGGGAATTTGTATTTGTTTTACAAAGAGGCAATGTGTAGCAATTTCAAGGCAAAAATATTCGCAATTATGTCACATCACTGATTGATTTTTGTAAGGTCATGTCACCATGACTTTCTTCTGAAGAACAAAAAAAAGATATTTCGAGGAATGTTCATAACACCTTTGACGTCCATTGTATTCACACCCAAGGCATTTCTCAAAATATCTTCTTTCGTGACTCATAGAAAAAAATCATGTGAAAGTTTTATATGATGAGAGGGTGAATACTTGAGGACAGAATTTTTGGTGAGCTTTTTCTTTAAGGCAGTATCGACACGTTACATGACTTTCTTCTTAAGTATACGTGACGTTACATGACTTTCTTCTTAAGAATACGAAAAGAGATATTTTGAAGAATATTGGTAAGCACATATATGTAAGGACACGAAAGCACAAAAAAATCCACCTGTGTCCCGCAGATTATCATTTGTGTCCTACAGAAGAAACACTCATATGAAGGTTTTGAATGATGAGAGGGTGAATATGTGATGACAGAATTTCTATTTTTGGATGAGCCATTCCTTTAAGGCAGGAAAGAAACCAAGCAGAGCGTTTCTTAAATCAGGAAATTCAGCTGTGATTCGTTGCTCACAGAGGGAAACCCTATGGCTATGCTAATGACCTCATGTGTGTGTGTTCCCCTGATCCCATTTAGGCTGAGGCAGGAGGCGTGCCCCCAGGAAGAGTGTCCTTGCTGGGGGTGAGGGGTCAGCGACTGCCAGCTGGACGAAAAGCTTTCCATTGATGGAGCACTTTGTCCATCTGCAGGCTGGAATCAATCTGTTTGTGCACTGCCAAAGCGCAGATCAGGTTACCTCACACCCTCCCGTCCTGTGCCTCCCGACACCTTCTGTTTATTGTGAGACCTCTGTGGGTGGTGGGAACTACTGGGACGGTTTACATCTGTAAACATTTTCGTCTAGATAGACAAACTTTACGATACCAGAGGGTAAAACAGTATTGTGAAGCTTGTGAGTGTTTATCTCTGACCACATGTAAAGGACATGTTAACATATGTCACCTTTGACCCCACCTGAAGAAATATGGGGGATAATTGATTTAAAGGGTTTTGTCACCTTGACCAACCTTTTAAATCATTCATTGAAAAACACACAAATAAAACTTAAATGAACCGTTATCAAAGTATTAAAGGGAAAATCTACCCAGAAATAATTATTATGTTATGTATTTCTTTTTTTTAACCTCCATAACCTGCATGGTTTTATAAGTTTAACCGAACTCCATTTCTTTGTTCAGTTAAACATAAAGAAAGATATTTGGGAGAATCATAGCAACTGGGATATCTGGGGCATCAGAAACATTACAAAAGTAAAATTCTTTGTAATGTCTTAATGTTCAACCAAACAAAAATGTATAACATTTTTTACTATGATAGTCAATGGTACTTCCGAAATCTCAGTTGCATTCTTCCTAATATCTACCATTGTGTAAAACTGACCTAGAAATACAATTTTCAAAAGAGTTGAGTATTAATGACATCACTTTTCTTTTAATGGTAACTTTTTTGTATCTGATAATGAATGTGCATCAGTTATTTTGCTTACAAACATTACAAAGAGGTTTTTAGGTTTATTCTTCTTTTGCAGTACACTCCAAGACAAAATGTACACCCCCTCAGAGCCATTACCGTCTTATGGGCAATTTCTCTCCAGTCCTTGACACATCACTTATTGAATCCCTCAAGATCGGCTGACAGAGATCATGTAAGCAGAGATGCTGAGCACAATCGACAATCTTTTGTTATAGCTCTGAAATTTAATACGCATCTGTTTTTTCTCAGCCGTGCTTTGCTGGAACAATGCTTCAGACGCACTTTTCTATGATTGCTGGTAAGACAGAAAAAACAATTAGCATTTACTGCAAGTGCTTTTTACTTTCATCACATTATCCACTTTGTGTCATTCAACACCAAGTAAAAGCTCAGTAGATGCATTTCAAACTCATCAGAGTCGCTGTATCTTTATGTTGCTTTTAAGACTTAATGTATTCTATTTGGGGTTTAAACAGTTTAATATGTCTTTATTTATTGGATCTTTTAATTTACCCTTGAATGTGCAAGATAAAGTGGTTTTTATGAATGTATAAAATTGTTTTAGTTGCAGTATTAAAGGCTTTTGGAAAAACAGATCATGTTATCTGTCATTTTTTATTTTTTCTTCAAATAAATGCAGTTTGAACAATAATAGAAAATACAAACATTTTTGTTTGAAATTAAGGAGAAATATTGTTAGCAGTTTACAGAATGAAACAAAAAGAACATTTTACCTATCACATATGTATAATTTGTAAATTCAGAAAAACTAGAATTGGATTCCATTGTTTGGCTGTATTTGACATGCACATGCATGTGTGTGTTTCAGAAGGGTGTCATTCATACACTTTTTATATAAACAGTTCTTTGCAGATATCTTTTAAGTTATTATTCCCAGTAAACACAAACATTTCATAACTTGTAATTCTGAAAAACGGCTGTAGGTAAATACTGTGATAACAGTAGTTAAAATGAAACGGTGTAATCACAAAGTATGTGAAAAATGCACCTAGCTTATTGTAATCCTGTAAATAGAAATCATAATCCATAAGTCTTGTGCCATTAACATCCCTTTAAATCCATCTAATATTATTTTTTGCTTCAAAATCCAAATCCAAAATTATAAGCCCGTTGAATCTGCCAGACGTGTATGTTTAATACGTTTGATCTGAATGCTCAGTGACCCTGTTGATACCAGCATATTATTATCATGGCATTAAATATCAAATACAGGATCATGAAATCAGGAAAGCTTTAACATGGGGAAAGATGATCCCGCGGTTACTGCCCACCAATGTATCATTTACTATGGATTTTATAACCCGCGACCGTAACAGGAGAAAAACCAACAGTAAAATTTGTCACAGCGGCTTGTTTTTCATTCAGGTCAACACTAAGCACGGCAAATATACATTTCATGGAAATTTAATGCTAGATAGGGTAGGTAAATTGATCTTTACTGTTGGATAAAAGAATTTTTTTTTTTAGATGATAACAAATGTCAAAATATGAAGTCGTTGTATTGTAAAAATGTTGTAGGTTTATTTCATAAAGGTATTTTCTTGTTCTTTTTTATATATTTAATAGATTAAATATTGACAGACATGTACAACAATGAAACCCTGCCACTAATGCTGTGTTCACACCAAACACAAATTAAGCAATTTGAGCAGGTAAATCATAAAGAAAGTCAATGCAAAGACGTGAATAGATGCAAACTTGCGGCATGAAATGCGGAGGATGACACAAATCGGACGGCAATTCTCATAAATTTTAATCAAGTTTCCGCTTGAGCATGATATTTGTGTTGAAAACTCATTGAGACCTGCAGACACGTGACGGTCATGTGTGGTTTTTGCGTCACTTACACGAAAATGCGTTCCTTACAGGCGAGTGTTAAACACAGTTGTTAAACGTATGGTGTAAACACAGCATAAATGTAACATCAATTGAACAAAAGCAAATCGTACTGAAATTTAAGAATAGGATTCGAATTAGCCAAAAGTAGCTTCACTGTAAATGTTACCTTTTTTTTCACGAAATTGTGTTGGATATTTTGCCCTTATTGCAAAATATTTTGTCTAAAAATGTTGTGTGTCATCCTTTTTGTCCCATACATCTCATATATCATTGGTTTAATTGAAAATACGGTACTTTACAAATATGTACCGAGACATCCGTTTCGACCACTGCTGTAGATGAAATCACCTTTTTCAAAACAACTATATATCATGATCAGAATATCTTCCGTTGCAGAAAGCACAAGGACAAATGACTCAGGACTAATAGGAGATATAACCGCAGGAAACAGGTGAGTGTCTTTCCACATTTTCTCTGAATGATTGTTTTTGTCAATGGCAGTAATTGCATGGGATCAGGACGGCATGAGCAGACTGCAGGTATAATTACACGCCTCATGCGCAGAGGACGTCTATCACTTTGTCCTCATCATTTGATGTGAGCGCTCGGGCCACCCCACCTTTGTTGGGCCTGGCATCAGGATTGTTTTGCACTTCACTTCGAGTGAGCGCTCTGGCAGCATTTATCATTCTGTTCACCGTGTGAACGCCCACTGTGTCACCTAGTGCGTGCTTTCTTCTGTACTGCATGAAACCTAAAAGTGGACACCTTTTATTACATAGAGAGAGGTGCATCTATCTATCTCAGTATAACACAGACTATGTTTCTTAGACAGTTTTACAGTCTGCAACTACTGTCTGCCACCAGTAAACCTTTGCCCTTTCCGCCATGCACAACATTCAATTTACTCCCATGTTTGCACAGATAACAATAGAAAGCCCTAAATAACACAGAAAGGTTTTGGTGGGGCATTACTTGGCATGGAAATGTGTGTCAACACAGGGATAATGTACTCCATGTGTTGAAATCTGACTCTAGGTGCATTGAGGCACAGCAGAATGGAGAGGCACGCTGGTGATGGAGGACTTCCACTTGTGCGACAACCCCCAACACAACCCCACACATACACACACATGGACATGGAAGATAGAGCGGGACAGAGAACTCAGATTTATAATTTAGAGATAGTGTGTTGGGTTTTCCATAACTTCTACCAATTTACTATAAAGCTACTCGCCATTAGTAAACAAATGGATGCAATTTTTGACATGGTCTACTTAAAGGAGGGGTATAATGCTGTTTCATGTATCATAAATGCTTTAGACTGTTGAATATGTTGAGTTGCCGTTTTTTATTGGCCATTCTCCTGTGAACTCCTGTCCCCGCACCAATGAGAGAACGCTGAAGAGCACGAGCATCAGTGTGTACATTCCAGAAGAAGTCTTTGCGACAAGTGTGACATCCTGACCATGGGAATTAGATTTTTTTATACTGGCTTCAACGTTTTATGGAGTAATTTCTGATAAATATTAAACTAATTTTTACAATTTTATTTTTTAGTTTCCTATTAATGTGCTGCACTTTGCATTGTTTGGTTTACGGGTTCAATGTGTAAAAATGTGGGGGATTTATTGCCAGAAATGCAATGTAATATAAATAACTATGTCTTCAGAGGTACATGAAGACTTTGCACAAAAACTGTTATGTTTTTATTCCTTAAAATTAACACCATGTTCCTACAGTAGCCCCAAACCAACAAAATGCTGTAGAAAACTTGCTGCTTAAATATGTCAAATAAGCATAAACCCGACTACATCTTTGTGCCCTGTTGTAGGGTTTTGAAAGGGCGAGATTAGCGTTGTATTGTGCCGTTCGTTGCCAATTGAACCTCACCACCAGATGTCCCTGAAATTCACAATGTGGACCTTTAAAGCGATACTGATAAATGTAAATGTAATTATGAATATTGATGTTCAATTTATTTGTAAGTATTAAACCGCACTGGTAAAAATTACTTACAGCACCCAGATGGCATACAGATATATGATATATAGAGTTGAATCTCTGACCAATCCATACTCTATATATGGCCCTAGGTACCCTTGTAGGCCAATAATTTAGCCGAGCCACAGAGCAGCTCAGTATAAAATGCTACCATTTCCTGGAAGTCTCGTAATTGTGTCATCCTTAGATGTTATCCTTAATGTTTGTAGTTCAGAATGGCTCCACTGTGTAATTTACTCACCTCTTATGGGATTTTGCCTCTTTATGTTCAAGCTATTTCCTCTCTGTCCCACAGAGCATTCTGTAACTTCCTTTGTTTTGGCTTTGCTGATTTAAACATGAGTCCTGATCCTGCAACTTAGATTTCTGCTATAACAACATACACTCATGTGTCTCACTTTTGATGTGCGGAAATAGCCCTTAACTTGTCATGATTTCTTTTGTGCATGGGCATCCCAGAACAATATTTCATGACAGCGATGCTGCTGGTCTTCCAATCACATTAGGCCCATGCAGCAATGCACATTAACTTTAATCTTCGTCAGCTTACATTGGACCCCATAGCCACTTACATCGTGTTCAAAACCCCGCTCAAAGCCTTCAGGACGTCTACAGGTTCAGCGTTCCCTACCTTAAAAAATATCTTTTCCATCCACACCTGACCCACAAAAAAACATTCTTCACATCCTCACTCTTTATCTTTTTTTGGGGGCACTTGGTTTGTTTGTTGTGTGTGTTATTTCACTTATGGTTGCTTTACTATCTCTTGTTCTGATTGTATAAAAGTTTCAGCTAAATGACTAAATGTAAATGTATAATCATAGCTCCCAAAGTAAAATAGGGAGGCTTCCACTCAAGACAATAATGTGAGCTTGGCCGGCCTGAGTTTTCCTGCAGATCCGACAAATGCTCCAGGACGCACGTGACTGGGTTTTAATTCGAAACATACGAACTTTCGTTGCCAAATCTGCATCAGATTGGATTTATAGAGTTGTAAACCATTAAAAGGCATGCACATATGCTCGACTCTTCAAGCCCAATCTAAATTGGGTAAACTTCATGCAAATCTACAGCACTTCAAATAGCCACGTCATCGTTTCAAGTCACATCTGCTGAAGTGTTCCACATGTTCGCCTCGTGTGAGATTTGATTCGTTGAATTGAAACAACACCCGTGTCACCAGGCAGCTCTGTGTGTGCGAGCATATGCGAGGTAAGAAAACAGTCCAAGGAAACGTCTGAGGAATAGAAGCTCTGGCGCCTGGCTTCGCTATGTGGCCACAACTCCAGATGTGATCTGTATTTGGTGAACTATGGATCCCACCCACAGTAAAGAGACACAGACAATGGTCCCAGAGCAGGGGTTGGCCTGTAAATTCTATTCACCCTTCACCGACCACCGTCCATGTGCCTCGTACACGTGCGCTAATCTCATTTAGTCTTTGTTGACACATGCTTTGTTAAATCACATGTGATATATAAAATATTACTGTAAAGTTCCCCTATGGTAGACCCTTTTTTTTAAAAATTAAAAAAAAAAAAATATTTTTTAATTTTTAATTTTTCCTGCCTTAAAATACACTGATGTTCTTGTGGTCATGATTCAAAACTATATTTTATAACTTAATTCAGTTCAAAATACATGTTATGCATTGGGCAGATGCTTTTATCCAAAGCGACTTACATTGCATTAAACCTTACAATAACTTTTTATAATGTTTTTTCATTCAAATAAACATGAACAATAACTTTTATTCCGGATGTGTTGACAGTTAAAAATATTAATATTTAACCATGTTTTGAACTGAAAGAATTGAGATGGAACAACCGAACGAAAAATATAAATTAAATTGAACAATAAATGAATAAAAGCATAAAGTAATACGTTAAAATCTTTTTTAGGGTATTTTGAATGTTACGAAATATACGCATATATATGAATATCTATGGCTTGAATTGCTTATTCACCAATGAGTCGGTGTGATTAAAGGTTCATGAAGTCATCTTTGAAATTAGCTTTAATTAAGATTTTAAACTTTTGCAAAAAATACTCAGGAATAGTGTCACAAATTAAAGATTTGCACATGGTTCCTAAAGCATATGAAAAATAAAATATTAACATCGAAAAAAATAAAAAACTGGATTTTTTACCACAGGGGTTTTTAACATGGATGACCCCAGTTTGGGAATATGACATCTGCTCTGCCGATCAGATTAATTTGCCTTTGTAACCATATTTGTGCTCCCTGGTGTAAGCCTATGGTGCTGATTTAAATATGTCATTATGAATAAATAGATGCCGCCCCCCGCCCCGTCCCATTGTTATAACTGGCAGTGGATTCATGCAATTAAACTCTATTGTTTCAAATCACAAACCCGATTCAATTACTAACGCCCAAACTGACAGATTTGTCGTCTGATAGCTTCAGGCAGGAGTGTGTGGGTGACATTTAGATGTACTGTCAATTTATATTAGAGTAACATTATCATACGTATGGATTCATGACATCAGGCTTGTTTACAAAATGTTTGCATCCAGAGATCTGCATAGTTTTTCATTTGATCTGAGATGTGCCAAATCATTCTGGATGCTGTATTTTAACATCATGTAATCTCTGATGTCGTTGTCTCGGAGCACAAGAGTAGCCAGAGGGGGAAATGACAGCCAGACAAACGCAGTCAGTGTTGGTTTATTTAGAAGCAAGAATGCTGTCTGGTATCATCCGTCTGTACCATGACAACGAAAAGACTGTAAGCGTCATCATAGATGTGAATTGTAATATGTGTTGTATGGACTGCCATGGCATGATGAAGAACAAGTATACAATTTATTTATTTTTGATTTTTTGGGCTGTCAGAACGAGTAGTTGCAAGTTAATTGCAGTAGTAGTTAAGTCATAAACACAAACATGTATACATATTAAGAAAACATTGAGATATTTTTTGTTTATATAATTAAAGTGATTTATAATATATATATATATATATATATATATATATATATATATATATATATATATATATATATATATATATATATGATACAAAATATAGATGTAACATTAATATGCACAATGCACAGAAATGCATTGTGTAATTTTTTCTGTTTTGACAGTCCATTCTATAATAGTATATATATATATATATATATATATATATATATATATATATATATATATATATATATATATACTTATATATATATTCCTTTCCTTTGTTTTTATTCTATTTTTATGTTGTATTTTATTATCATGTTACATTTTATTTTACTTAACTATACTTTACTCTACTTTACTTTACTTTAGTTAAGTTTACTTTATTTTATTTTACTTTACTTTACTTTTCTTTTCTTTTCTTTTCTTTACTTTTTTATTTTATTTTATTTTATTTTATTTTATTTTATTTTATTTTATTTTATTTTATTTTATTTTATTATTAAATTTTTTATTTTATTTTATTCATCACAATGAATAGAATCCAGTATTAAAGTTTGCGTTCACATAATATATGAATGTTCTATGCATATTAACTTTTTAATTATAAACACATACACAGAAATAAATATTTATTTAGAAAATAATTAGATGTTTTTTCATTTTAATAATTCAAATGATATATAAACCTGTATAATATTGTATATTTTTTAAATTCATGCATGTATGTTTATGTATTAATAAGTAAATGCAGAATATGCACATACACAGATATGTTATGACAACTTTTATTCTGGAGGTTTTGACAGCCCTTTATTTTATATGTATTTATTCAAATTTATTTTATTTCATGTAGTTAAACAAGCATCTTTGGATTCGCCTGTATATAAAGGTCACGCATGTTTGTGTGTGTGTGTTTGCTTTCGAGTTCTAACTATAGCTTACAATAAAGGTTGAGCCGAGATTAAGACAAATGGCACGCGGAGGGTTGGGGGTCAGCCAACAAAGGCCCTTGTAAAACACATTATTCCTCATCGGCATGGCTGTCTAACCACAGACGACAACAAGAGTCTGTCAACAAGCAACACAAAACAGCCAGAAAAGCACTCACGTGACATCAAACGCTACTAAATCAAGGCAGACTATTATATCATGCTCGTCTATTTAAATAAGGGATGGCTTTTCTGTCATGTGGCTTCAGTTCTATAAAATATGTACAAAGATCCAATCTTCCGCGCTTGTGACGTGGTTTGCAGAGTCATTGACTTTGTTTGAGATGTGTCTTTTAAGTAAGAAAAACTTAATTTGATAGAGTTTGTAAATCAAATGCTGTTTTATTTTGCAGCGTGGCAACGAGGATCATTTTAACGGAAGATCCGTCATATTTAATGTTGGGTTTCCCTGGTGACACAACATATGGTGCATGAACATATTTAACTCTTTACATTCATGTGACTGAAGGGTTGCCAGATCTTATTCACTGAAAAACTGAAAACATATTATTAGCACAGAAAGCTCATCAGCTGAGCAGGCCGATGAATATCATCTTTACATCCGATCGACCAAGCCCTGGCAACAAAACAATAATTGTTTCCAATTGGCAGGATTCCCTTTCCTCAGACGTGGAGCCAGCCAATAAGAATCAAGCTTGATAGAAAAGAGTTCTCTTCACCCTGGCAACCGCTCCTCTCTACCTTGTTCTCACAGCCAGGCAGTCCTAACAGCTCGTCCTGTGAACTGTGACTCTTCGCTTCCTTCATAAGGAGGCGGTGACGGGTCTTTCGGCCTCTCTCAGTTCCACACACCCATCAGGAAGAGAGAAATATACATTAACAGGGCAGGAAATGACCTAACTGTGCAAGAACTACACTGATTCCTATGAGGG
This sequence comes from Triplophysa yarkandensis, assembly GCA_033220385.1. NCBI lineage: Eukaryota > Metazoa > Chordata > Actinopteri > Cypriniformes > Nemacheilidae > Triplophysa > Triplophysa yarkandensis. The sequence continues at coordinate 3,921,595 of CM065675.1, forward strand.
ATTCATAAAAGCAGCTTTACATTACCTGTGCATGCAATAAATCTTGAGTTGGCTGGGTTTTGTATGTCCCCTATTTTTTTAATGCATGTATTTATTTACTAGTTATTTCTTTCCAAAGTCATTTAAGCTTTTAGTTTCAGTTTTTTTAAGCAAACTGTATTGCTGTAAAATATATTTCTTTTGCTTTTCATGCCAAATCTTAAGTGTCAATTCCTGGAGTTTGGCCATTCCAGTGTTATGGACATGACATTTTGCATAATGGAGATGACATAAAAACACTCTTGTTACCTGTAAACTGAACCAACTGTTTATATAACACAAAACCCTTGTTAATACTGTTTTAACATCAGAAAATGATAAGTCTTTTCACAAGTTTTCTATTTTAAAAAAGATAATATAACCGGTGTTATAGATTTGACAAGAAAGGAACAGTGTTTTTAGGAGACATCTTTTGATTTCTGTGAATTAAAATGTTCAAACCAGAATCAATAATATCCAACAAAATGATAGCTCTGTATGAAACATGAAATAATTACTATATTTTTATTTTCACGAGTCATTTAATGATCAAAATCTAGCATTATGGATGTGTCAATCATTAAAATAGTCCCTACTTTACAATGAAAAATGCACTAAAAATAATTCTTTAAAAATTCTATAAAGAGGTCACAAGAGTAATTTAACCAGCAAAAGTTGACATGTTTGTGATGAGTAAAGTAAAAAACCTGGGGTAGAAACAAAACCTTTTTATGGCATTTCCACGGAATCGTCCAGTTTTAAATAAATAAGAGAGGATTTAAACGTTTTTTAAGCATGATTTCGGGTCTCTAATAAGTGCATGAAAGTTTAAAAAGTAAATTAAAGGGTCAGTTCACCCTAAAATAAAAATTAATCTTTGAGTGGTTCCAAACCATTGTTCTGACAAACACAGAAAAAGGTATTTAGATGAATGCTTCTAAACAGTTCTTGGACCTCATTGACCACCATATTTGAAGAATTGATTCATCATTATTTGTTCTATGGATGACAGAATGAGACATTTTGAAGAATGTTAGACAATTAAGAGTTATGGGGTACTTCTGACTACATTTTACATTTTTCGTATGACTGTCAATGGGGTTCAAGAACTCTTTGATTACCTACATCCATCCAAATATATCTCTTTGGTTATCCCAACTGTAATTCCCAACTGGATTTTCAGGTGAACTATCACTTTCATAAAATAACTAATTTTTAATGTTTTAAAATTATAATGTAGGTATTATTAGTTCTCACTAATTAGTTTGAACTTTTTAATTCGAATAATTCTTAAAAATTGCTCTCTTTTTTGTCAAATCCATAACATACATATACAGTATTTCCATATTGTCAAACAATGTACATTACTTTAACAATATACAATTTTTTTCTTAAGTCTAGACCATCAAAAGGGGAGTAAGAAAATGTAAACAGATGGTTAAATATATTGGTAAATAAATTCACTTAGTGTAGATTTCAAGTTTTGACTAAAAATGTCAAATGTTGTCTACATTTAATTTAGTCTAGTAATTTAAACAAATAAAATTGTATTAAAATACTAACTAAACAAATTTAGGAATTGTATATGGCAGTAAAAAATATATAAGTTAAGCTGTTGGGTGGATTTGGCATCACTGACTTTAACCCACATGGAGAGAGGTATGTGTGCAAACCATCAATTTTATTCTATAAACAGAGAGGGTAATAGCAGATTGCAGACATATTTTAAGTCAGTTTCCAACATTGTTTGGCATAACAAAGAAAGCACTAAATATTCCACCCTGTCCAGTACAACAAAACTGAGACTAATGCAGCATTAAACATCCAGATATTAAAATGACAGCAAAACAGTGCCAGCTTTGCAGTTTCAACCAACTGATTCACAGTAAAACTGTTCTCCTGTAAACGACCGCTCTGAGTTATTGACATGAAGAGGTCAGCTGTAAAGCGTTTAAGGATAATCTTCCACCGACCATCTGCTGCACATTTTCAGTTTCTCACGGTTTGTTTTGCCTGGCTTTTTAGTAACTTCGAGTTGTAATAATGGAAAAGACAAACGCGCATTACAGCCACACCTACCTTCCATAAAAGTACTTTTTTAACAAATTGATATTTAAAGGTGGTGCAGTGCTTAAATTTCTTAAATGTCAAGATTTTATATTCCAAACAACAGTGAAAGTTCGCCCCAAAAAAACTATCATAATTTACTCAAGGTAATGACTTTCATTGTTTCGCAGGAAGATATTTTGAATAATGTTTGGTAACTGGCACTGATTCACTTTGTTTCCATACAATATAAGTGAATGGGTGAAACTGCTGTATAGCTACCAACATTCTTCAAAATATCTTCTTTTGTGTTCTGCAGAAGGAAGTCGGAGGGCTTGAAACAACAAGCGTCTATCACTTTAAACTGTATATACATTATAAATAATCCATCAGTTTATTCCCCCAAATAGTATATCACAAAGAAACATGAGCTTAAAGATAATTTAAAAATCAACCGAAAACAAGCCAAAGATCAACATCAGCAAAGCGTTTACCAAATGAACGAGTTTGGCTAATAGGGCTTATCTGACAGCTGTAGAAAGTAAATCAGTTTTGTTGGCAGTAGGTGAAGGTGCTGTAAAGAGAGATCTAATGGAGATGCTTTGGTTATGATGAACGTGGGGGTAATAGGATTAGTGCAGCTCAGCGGTCGAGCTGTGATGTGGTTACTACAGGGTTTCGCAGTAAGGACTTCAGAGGTTAGCTTGACCTTTGACACTACAAATTATGATGATCAAATCAGAGCACGTGAGATCTGGATATATAAATGACACTAGAAAACACCCGGCTGCACCTGGCACAACCTCAGGCAAAACAGCAGCATTCGAGAAAAGAATAGGGGGATTTTCACAACGGATGAGAAAAAGTGAAGATACTTTAGGATTGATTGGATTTTGTCAGTTTTATTATTGTCTCTTACAAAAGAAAAACAAAAAGGCTGAGAATAAGCAGGAACCATTACAAAACCTGCTTGACATGAAGCCTTCTTACTGTCAATAACAAAAAATCATTTAACCAGAAATCTATAATAATGAATGTAAAATTGAAGGGACTGGTCTTGTTGTGCGCAATTATTGTTATTAAAATATCTATGAAATCTTTCATCAAAATAATGGTTATAACTTGTTGTTATTAAGCAACTTAACTGTTAAAATATGTTTTGTGGCTAAGTAAATATTCCAAAATTAAACAGTTATTTTAACATGTAATAGTTTCTTTCAGTGGAAAATATAAATAGAATTTTTTTAAAAATCCAACAATTATTTTCACTTAAATGTAGGAAAATGTGTTGTAACTAAAAGTGTTGGTGAATTGTAATAGAAATAATTTGGTTTAACAGATTTAATCATATTTTTATTTACACATCTTTTTGTAAGTTGTTTAATAGAAAATCCCTGCAAAACTTTTTTTCACGCAGACATCTATTTTATACAGAATTCAGCCTATAGTCCAAACAGTTCAAGATTAATAAAACAAGCTCCAACATGCTTCAAAATATCTTTTTTTGTGTGTTTGCAGAAGTAATATGCTTTAAAATGTGTAGATGGTGTAAAAATATGACAAAACTTTTATTTTGGGATGAAATATCCTTTAAGTTTTATTTTACAAAAGTGCACATTAAATAACAGATGTGAAAAACCACCAACCATTCAAAGCTTCTAATTCACTGTATCTGTTGCTCAACTGGAAGTGCTTTACTTACAAAACCAAATAACCAGTTCAGTTTATTAAGTATACTAAACTTAAGTATCTTTAAGTTATTTTTTATATAGATATTGACCTTATACAAATAGCAGAAGGACTATAGTATATATTGATTTGTTGCACTGAACAAAAAATGTGTTTTTAGAGTAAATCTTTTTAAAAGTGAATATAAAACGCACATTTAGTTTAAAGTTATTTTGTGTATCTCATAAAACAACTTAAACATACCTGTTCCAAATTCAACTGACAAGGGTTTTTAATCTTTGTTTAAATGCATCTACCAAAGAAAAAATTTGCATGTGGTTCATACATACATGGGTTTGGTCAACTTTAAAATGCGTTGTACGTTACCGCTCAAAACTTTGGGACACGTACATATATGTGATTTAATATTTTTCCATATTTTAGAAAAATACTAAACTCAATAGAAATCAAACTATAGAAATGATGTTATGACCAAAAATGAAAAACATAATAAAACATTTTCAGCTCAGTCACATTTTGACTAGCATTTGCAGAAAAGTTTTCTTGTCATTCTTGCCCTGAGATGCTTTTTAAAGAATTGTTAAGGAGTCCTCGTCTAGTCTGTGCTCCTATTTGCCTTCTCTTTTTTTAATATTCAGTCAAAGTCATCCATTAAAAAAACATGTGTTTGGTAAATTATATTTTTGTTTAATAAAATAATTTCAGACATTAAGGTGTACACCTCCAGATCAAAAGATTTTTTTGAAATAACAAGGAATATTTCACTAAAGAGTCTAAAAAATGTGGTGATGCTTCGGTGTGGCTTCTATTGGCCATGGATCATCTGACACACTTGGCCTGACATGATCAAAAACTTCAGGACAAACTTCATCATAAAACCTTACCAAAAGTTAATGGACTCCATCACTCATCTTCATGTAAAACAGTAACTCTTTCCATATCCTTGGGACTCAAAACAACACTGCCTTTATCCTCAAACAGGTTTGAGCAACAGTTTCCTGGCTCAGAAAAACAACTCTGTTTGCATGAAAAGATTCATTCATCAAGGCATCAGTATAAGGACCCATTTTTCATAACTTACAGTTCATTTACAGGAATATCGTTCTTCCTCCGAGATGAGATTTTATGCAAGAGCAAGAGCATCACAATTCAATTTCTTTGACAATGTAAAGCGAGAGCTCAGTGATGCGTATGTGAGGGGGGAACCCAAGGCCCAGGCTGTGATTACACCATCCCTACTAAAATAAAGTGCCCTCCAAACAGAGCAGAGGGGACGGCTGACGTAGTGTCGGTAAGAATAGGTGATGTTTTGAAATTGGAGATTCACAAAAGCTGTCTGCATCATTGTACACTGGTGCATAATCATGCTGTTGTCGGACTGAACATCACGAGCTGAAGTCTATTCTTATCTGAGAGAAAGAGGTAGAGAGGGAGAAAGTGAGTCACGCTCTGCGGATATTTTAGTTTGACTTGTTGCGTATGGACTTTTACGTCTGTCGTGCCATGCGTAACAAATGTTCCTGCGTCAGCTTAATTTATGCTGTCTGATTCCTTTTGTCTTGATAAACAGCATTACATAAAATGTATTAATGAGACGTTCATTAATAAAGATGAGTTCATTCAGATTTTAGAGGAAATACTACATGTGCAATAGCAAGTTAACCCAAACAGTCTCATCTTCTGCTCACTCATTTTAAACCTGACTTTCTTGAGGAGAACACCCAGAAGATATTTTGAAGAATGTTGGAGGAACAACATTAAAATATCTTATTTTAATAAAGAATAAAGAGGATACATTAAGGCTTACAGAAATGGGTTTGTGATTGAACTGTTCCTTCGACTCAAATAGACAAGCATTATTAGAGAAATTAGTTATTCACTCACATATTCTCTAGATTTTCGGAATCCGTCTCACTTTCTGGTGATAGAATGCAGAAACGCCAACAGGCTGAATGTTAGAACTCAAGTCCCCATTCACTGTATGGGGAAAAATCACCAACATCAGATCCAAGCCTTTTTAAACTACATGATGGTGAAACAAGAAATAACATAAATAATAATAAATACATTTTTAATAATAAAAAAAATAACAGAAACAATAATAACAGCATTCAATTACACATCAATTTCAATGCTGAAACAACAACAAGTTTTTTTTTGTTTTTAATTTTCAGTTAGCCATCCTTTTAAAATGACACATTTTCATAGAATAGTAAACTCACAGTTTACTCCAGATTTTCCATATCCATAAGATGTTTTTTTGGTGATAGAATACTGAAACATCAACAGGCTGAATATTAGTAATCCCAGTCCCCATTCACTTTAACTGTATGCGGGACAAAGCATCATGGGAGAAATGCCTACAGGTTTCAAACGACATGAGGGTGACAAATAACAGAACAAATGATAAAAACAGCAACAACAGCATAAATAAAGTTAGCAAACAACAAAACACAATCTAATAAATGAACTGCATAAGTACGAAGACATTTCTCAAAATATCTTCTTTTGGGTTAAGAAGAAAGAGCGTAAATAAATGATGACATAGAAGTTAATCATTTACTCAACGGTTTCTTCTTATTTTCCGAATCCTAACTAAGAAGTCCAGTCCCTATTGACTTTAAATGTATGGGGTTGGGTATGTAGCATATATATACATTTGTAAGTTAACAAACAAAAAAACACAATCTCATAACAATGACTGCAAAATGATTGCATGCTGCAATCTATGATGGAAACTGACAACCCCCTTGCAGAAAAACAGCATGTGTTGTGTTTTGTATGTGTTATTTTTTTGTGTTTTTTTAACCTTCTACAATGTGTGTCATTTCCATGTCAAAATCATTGAGATTTGACATACCTTCATTGCTCCCTGCAGTTCCACATGGAATCACACCTTCACCATGCTCACGGAAAGTCTCACGTGCATGGTAAATACTGGCACCTTTAAAGAGAGAAAGAGAGTGCACGGGAGAGATACAAAGGCCACAGGAAGTAGAAAGCCCTTTTGAGCCCCTGCTAATGTCAAAGAGGACTTCAACTTCTATGTGAACATCCTTTGAACCTCAATTTCAAAGGGTTTTTAATGCAATCACAGCGCAAAAGTCTGACCCTCTCTTCTTCTTTTTGGAAGAAGATGAAACTCCAGCGCTATGCTTAATTTAGACGCAACATCCTCAGTCTATCCAAAGAAAACTAGTTTGTGGCAGGGATCGTGAAAGTGCATTATAGCAGTCAGGAATGATGTCAAAAACTTAAAAAAAAAAGAGATGCAAGTTGCAACAGAAATGCATTTTGTTTAATGGAAAATCAAATCGATTTTATTTCAAAATACCCTTCAAGCAGCGAACAGTCTATTTGTCTCCGCCCACTGTGTAATATTTATTGCATGCAGATGCCACTGGCTTCCCAAACTCAAGTTTTGTAGAAGTCAACTAAGAACAGTCTGCATCTGAGGCCGTAGAAGGGTGGTCCCACATGAGACTTTTCCACTCGCCATGGGAAACATGTACCGTATGAGCTAATGTGTAATTTGATGTTACTATTTTCACTGAGTTCTGGCCTAGAGCGGCTCACAAAACAATAATTGTTTCCAATTGGCAGGATTCCCTTTCCTCAGACGTGGAGCCAGCCAATAAGAATCAAGCTTGATAGAAAAGAGTTCTCTTCACCCTGGCAACCGCTCCTCTCTACCTTGTTCTCACAGCCAGGCAGTCCTAACAGCTCGTCCTGTGAACTGTGACTCTTCGCTTCCTTCATAAGGAGGCGGTGACGGGTCTTTCGGCCTCTCTCAGTTCCACACACCCATCAGGAAGAGAGAAATATACATTAACAGGGCAGGAAATGACCTAACTGTGCAAGAACTACACTGATTCCTATGAGGGATTCATAAAAGCAGCTTTACATTACCTGTGCATGCAATAAATCTTGAGTTGGCTGGGTTTTGTATGTCCCCTATTTTTTTAATGCATGTATTTATTTACTAGTTATTTCTTTCCAAAGTCATTTAAGCTTTTAGTTTCAGTTTTTTTAAGCAAACTGTATTGCTGTAAAATATATTTCTTTTGCTTTTCATGCCAAATCTTAAGTGTCAATTCCTGGAGTTTGGCCATTCCAGTGTTATGGACATGACATTTTGCATAATGGAGATGACATAAAAACACTCTTGTTACCTGTAAACTGAACCAACTGTTTATATAACACAAAACCCTTGTTAATACTGTTTTAACATCAGAAAATGATAAGTCTTTTCACAAGTTTTCTATTTTAAAAAAGATAATATAACCGGTGTTATAGATTTGACAAGAAAGGAACAGTGTTTTTAGGAGACATCTTTTGATTTCTGTGAATTAAAATGTTCAAACCAGAATCAATAATATCCAACAAAATGATAGCTCTGTATGAAACATGAAATAATTACTATATTTTTATTTTCACGAGTCATTTAATGATCAAAATCTAGCATTATGGATGTGTCAATCATTAAAATAGTCCCTACTTTACAATGAAAAATGCACTAAAAATAATTCTTTAAAAATTCTATAAAGAGGTCACAAGAGTAATTTAACCAGCAAAAGTTGACATGTTTGTGATGAGTAAAGTAAAAAACCTGGGGTAGAAACAAAACCTTTTTATGGCATTTCCACGGAATCGTCCAGTTTTAAATAAATAAGAGAGGATTTAAACGTTTTTTAAGCATGATTTCGGGTCTCTAATAAGTGCATGAAAGTTTAAAAAGTAAATTAAAGGGTCAGTTCACCCTAAAATAAAAATTAATCTTTGAGTGGTTCCAAACCATTGTTCTGACAAACACAGAAAAAGGTATTTAGATGAATGCTTCTAAACAGTTCTTGGACCTCATTGACCACCATATTTGAAGAATTGATTCATCATTATTTGTTCTATGGATGACAGAATGAGACATTTTGAAGAATGTTAGACAATTAAGAGTTATGGGGTACTTCTGACTACATTTTACATTTTTCGTATGACTGTCAATGGGGTTCAAGAACTCTTTGATTACCTACATCCATCCAAATATATCTCTTTGGTTATCCCAACTGTAATTCCCAACTGGATTTTCAGGTGAACTATCACTTTCATAAAATAACTAATTTTTAATGTTTTAAAATTATAATGTAGGTATTATTAGTTCTCACTAATTAGTTTGAACTTTTTAATTCGAATAATTCTTAAAAATTGCTCTCTTTTTTGTCAAATCCATAACATACATATACAGTATTTCCATATTGTCAAACAATGTACATTACTTTAACAATATACAATTTTTTTCTTAAGTCTAGACCATCAAAAGGGGAGTAAGAAAATGTAAACAGATGGTTAAATATATTGGTAAATAAATTCACTTAGTGTAGATTTCAAGTTTTGACTAAAAATGTCAAATGTTGTCTACATTTAATTTAGTCTAGTAATTTAAACAAATAAAATTGTATTAAAATACTAACTAAACAAATTTAGGAATTGTATATGGCAGTAAAAAATATATAAGTTAAGCTGTTGGGTGGATTTGGCATCACTGACTTTAACCCACATGGAGAGAGGTATGTGTGCAAACCATCAATTTTATTCTATAAACAGAGAGGGTAATAGCAGATTGCAGACATATTTTAAGTCAGTTTCCAACATTGTTTGGCATAACAAAGAAAGCACTAAATATTCCACCCTGTCCAGTACAACAAAACTGAGACTAATGCAGCATTAAACATCCAGATATTAAAATGACAGCAAAACAGTGCCAGCTTTGCAGTTTCAACCAACTGATTCACAGTAAAACTGTTCTCCTGTAAACGACCGCTCTGAGTTATTGACATGAAGAGGTCAGCTGTAAAGCGTTTAAGGATAATCTTCCACCGACCATCTGCTGCACATTTTCAGTTTCTCACGGTTTGTTTTGCCTGGCTTTTTAGTAACTTCGAGTTGTAATAATGGAAAAGACAAACGCGCATTACAGCCACACCTACCTTCCATAAAAGTACTTTTTTAACAAATTGATATTTAAAGGTGGTGCAGTGCTTAAATTTCTTAAATGTCAAGATTTTATATTCCAAACAACAGTGAAAGTTCGCCCCAAAAAAACTATCATAATTTACTCAAGGTAATGACTTTCATTGTTTCGCAGGAAGATATTTTGAATAATGTTTGGTAACTGGCACTGATTCACTTTGTTTCCATACAATATAAGTGAATGGGTGAAACTGCTGTATAGCTACCAACATTCTTCAAAATATCTTCTTTTGTGTTCTGCAGAAGGAAGTCGGAGGGCTTGAAACAACAAGCGTCTATCACTTTAAACTGTATATACATTATAAATAATCCATCAGTTTATTCCCCCAAATAGTATATCACAAAGAAACATGAGCTTAAAGATAATTTAAAAATCAACCGAAAACAAGCCAAAGATCAACATCAGCAAAGCGTTTACCAAATGAACGAGTTTGGCTAATAGGGCTTATCTGACAGCTGTAGAAAGTAAATCAGTTTTGTTGGCAGTAGGTGAAGGTGCTGTAAAGAGAGATCTAATGGAGATGCTTTGGTTATGATGAACGTGGGGGTAATAGGATTAGTGCAGCTCAGCGGTCGAGCTGTGATGTGGTTACTACAGGGTTTCGCAGTAAGGACTTCAGAGGTTAGCTTGACCTTTGACACTACAAATTATGATGATCAAATCAGAGCACGTGAGATCTGGATATATAAATGACACTAGAAAACACCCGGCTGCACCTGGCACAACCTCAGGCAAAACAGCAGCATTCGAGAAAAGAATAGGGGGATTTTCACAACGGATGAGAAAAAGTGAAGATACTTTAGGATTGATTGGATTTTGTCAGTTTTATTATTGTCTCTTACAAAAGAAAAACAAAAAGGCTGAGAATAAGCAGGAACCATTACAAAACCTGCTTGACATGAAGCCTTCTTACTGTCAATAACAAAAAATCATTTAACCAGAAATCTATAATAATGAATGTAAAATTGAAGGGACTGGTCTTGTTGTGCGCAATTATTGTTATTAAAATATCTATGAAATCTTTCATCAAAATAATGGTTATAACTTGTTGTTATTAAGCAACTTAACTGTTAAAATATGTTTTGTGGCTAAGTAAATATTCCAAAATTAAACAGTTATTTTAACATGTAATAGTTTCTTTCAGTGGAAAATATAAATAGAATTTTTTTAAAAATCCAACAATTATTTTCACTTAAATGTAGGAAAATGTGTTGTAACTAAAAGTGTTGGTGAATTGTAATAGAAATAATTTGGTTTAACAGATTTAATCATATTTTTATTTACACATCTTTTTGTAAGTTGTTTAATAGAAAATCCCTGCAAAACTTTTTTTCACGCAGACATCTATTTTATACAGAATTCAGCCTATAGTCCAAACAGTTCAAGATTAATAAAACAAGCTCCAACATGCTTCAAAATATCTTTTTTTGTGTGTTTGCAGAAGTAATATGCTTTAAAATGTGTAGATGGTGTAAAAATATGACAAAACTTTTATTTTGGGATGAAATATCCTTTAAGTTTTATTTTACAAAAGTGCACATTAAATAACAGATGTGAAAAACCACCAACCATTCAAAGCTTCTAATTCACTGTATCTGTTGCTCAACTGGAAGTGCTTTACTTACAAAACCAAATAACCAGTTCAGTTTATTAAGTATACTAAACTTAAGTATCTTTAAGTTATTTTTTATATAGATATTGACCTTATACAAATAGCAGAAGGACTATAGTATATATTGATTTGTTGCACTGAACAAAAAATGTGTTTTTAGAGTAAATCTTTTTAAAAGTGAATATAAAACGCACATTTAGTTTAAAGTTATTTTGTGTATCTCATAAAACAACTTAAACATACCTGTTCCAAATTCAACTGACAAGGGTTTTTAATCTTTGTTTAAATGCATCTACCAAAGAAAAAATTTGCATGTGGTTCATACATACATGGGTTTGGTCAACTTTAAAATGCGTTGTACGTTACCGCTCAAAACTTTGGGACACGTACATATATGTGATTTAATATTTTTCCATATTTTAGAAAAATACTAAACTCAATAGAAATCAAACTATAGAAATGATGTTATGACCAAAAATGAAAAACATAATAAAACATTTTCAGCTCAGTCACATTTTGACTAGCATTTGCAGAAAAGTTTTCTTGTCATTCTTGCCCTGAGATGCTTTTTAAAGAATTGTTAAGGAGTCCTCGTCTAGTCTGTGCTCCTATTTGCCTTCTCTTTTTTTAATATTCAGTCAAAGTCATCCATTAAAAAAACATGTGTTTGGTAAATTATATTTTTGTTTAATAAAATAATTTCAGACATTAAGGTGTACACCTCCAGATCAAAAGATTTTTTTGAAATAACAAGGAATATTTCACTAAAGAGTCTAAAAAATGTGGTGATGCTTCGGTGTGGCTTCTATTGGCCATGGATCATCTGACACACTTGGCCTGACATGATCAAAAACTTCAGGACAAACTTCATCATAAAACCTTACCAAAAGTTAATGGACTCCATCACTCATCTTCATGTAAAACAGTAACTCTTTCCATATCCTTGGGACTCAAAACAACACTGCCTTTATCCTCAAACAGGTTTGAGCAACAGTTTCCTGGCTCAGAAAAACAACTCTGTTTGCATGAAAAGATTCATTCATCAAGGCATCAGTATAAGGACCCATTTTTCATAACTTACAGTTCATTTACAGGAATATCGTTCTTCCTCCGAGATGAGATTTTATGCAAGAGCAAGAGCATCACAATTCAATTTCTTTGACAATGTAAAGCGAGAGCTCAGTGATGCGTATGTGAGGGGGGAACCCAAGGCCCAGGCTGTGATTACACCATCCCTACTAAAATAAAGTGCCCTCCAAACAGAGCAGAGGGGACGGCTGACGTAGTGTCGGTAAGAATAGGTGATGTTTTGAAATTGGAGATTCACAAAAGCTGTCTGCATCATTGTACACTGGTGCATAATCATGCTGTTGTCGGACTGAACATCACGAGCTGAAGTCTATTCTTATCTGAGAGAAAGAGGTAGAGAGGGAGAAAGTGAGTCACGCTCTGCGGATATTTTAGTTTGACTTGTTGCGTATGGACTTTTACGTCTGTCGTGCCATGCGTAACAAATGTTCCTGCGTCAGCTTAATTTATGCTGTCTGATTCCTTTTGTCTTGATAAACAGCATTACATAAAATGTATTAATGAGACGTTCATTAATAAAGATGAGTTCATTCAGATTTTAGAGGAAATACTACATGTGCAATAGCAAGTTAACCCAAACAGTCTCATCTTCTGCTCACTCATTTTAAACCTGACTTTCTTGAGGAGAACACCCAGAAGATATTTTGAAGAATGTTGGAGGAACAACATTAAAATATCTTATTTTAATAAAGAATAAAGAGGATACATTAAGGCTTACAGAAATGGGTTTGTGATTGAACTGTTCCTTCGACTCAAATAGACAAGCATTATTAGAGAAATTAGTTATTCACTCACATATTCTCTAGATTTTCGGAATCCGTCTCACTTTCTGGTGATAGAATGCAGAAACGCCAACAGGCTGAATGTTAGAACTCAAGTCCCCATTCACTGTATGGGGAAAAATCACCAACATCAGATCCAAGCCTTTTTAAACTACATGATGGTGAAACAAGAAATAACATAAATAATAATAAATACATTTTTAATAATAAAAAAAATAACAGAAACAATAATAACAGCATTCAATTACACATCAATTTCAATGCTGAAACAACAACAAGTTTTTTTTTGTTTTTAATTTTCAGTTAGCCATCCTTTTAAAATGACACATTTTCATAGAATAGTAAACTCACAGTTTACTCCAGATTTTCCATATCCATAAGATGTTTTTTTGGTGATAGAATACTGAAACATCAACAGGCTGAATATTAGTAATCCCAGTCCCCATTCACTTTAACTGTATGCGGGACAAAGCATCATGGGAGAAATGCCTACAGGTTTCAAACGACATGAGGGTGACAAATAACAGAACAAATGATAAAAACAGCAACAACAGCATAAATAAAGTTAGCAAACAACAAAACACAATCTAATAAATGAACTGCATAAGTACGAAGACATTTCTCAAAATATCTTCTTTTGGGTTAAGAAGAAAGAGCGTAAATAAATGATGACATAGAAGTTAATCATTTACTCAACGGTTTCTTCTTATTTTCCGAATCCTAACTAAGAAGTCCAGTCCCTATTGACTTTAAATGTATGGGGTTGGGTATGTAGCATATATATACATTTGTAAGTTAACAAACAAAAAAACACAATCTCATAACAATGACTGCAAAATGATTGCATGCTGCAATCTATGATGGAAACTGACAACCCCCTTGCAGAAAAACAGCATGTGTTGTGTTTTGTATGTGTTATTTTTTTGTGTTTTTTTAACCTTCTACAATGTGTGTCATTTCCATGTCAAAATCATTGAGATTTGACATACCTTCATTGCTCCCTGCAGTTCCACATGGAATCACACCTTCACCATGCTCACGGAAAGTCTCACGTGCATGGTAAATACTGGCACCTTTAAAGAGAGAAAGAGAGTGCACGGGAGAGATACAAAGGCCACAGGAAGTAGAAAGCCCTTTTGAGCCCCTGCTAATGTCAAAGAGGACTTCAACTTCTATGTGAACATCCTTTGAACCTCAATTTCAAAGGGTTTTTAATGCAATCACAGCGCAAAAGTCTGACCCTCTCTTCTTCTTTTTGGAAGAAGATGAAACTCCAGCGCTATGCTTAATTTAGACGCAACATCCTCAGTCTATCCAAAGAAAACTAGTTTGTGGCAGGGATCGTGAAAGTGCATTATAGCAGTCAGGAATGATGTCAAAAACTTAAAAAAAAAAGAGATGCAAGTTGCAACAGAAATGCATTTTGTTTAATGGAAAATCAAATCGATTTTATTTCAAAATACCCTTCAAGCAGCGAACAGTCTATTTGTCTCCGCCCACTGTGTAATATTTATTGCATGCAGATGCCACTGGCTTCCCAAACTCAAGTTTTGTAGAAGTCAACTAAGAACAGTCTGCATCTGAGGCCGTAGAAGGGTGGTCCCACATGAGACTTTTCCACTCGCCATGGGAAACATGTACCGTATGAGCTAATGTGTAATTTGATGTTACTATTTTCACTGAGTTCTGGCCTAGAGCGGCTCACAAGTCGCTGTTTGAACCGCGCGTGCCAGGAAACTTAGGGGCTGTCAACATGCCTGTGGATTTACAGTTGGACTTAAAGCAGGAGTTCATATACGAAAATGAACATTTGGTCATCAATTACTGTTCCGCTTGTCCTTTCAAACCTATGTGATTTTCTTTAAAAAGAAGATATTTTGGAGAAGGTTGGTGGCCTTACAGCAATGGCGCCCATTGACTTTAGTTATATGGAAACAAAACCAATGCAAACGAATGGCGCCAGTTTTCTCACCCCCTTGTTGTTTCAAACCTTGTTATTTTGAAGGATAACAAGTGGTGCCCATTCATTTCTTTTGTAAGGACACAAAACCAATACAAGTGAATCTAGGTTCCAACATTCTTCAAAATATGAAGAAGAAAAAGACTTACAGTTTAAAGATCAAGAGGGTCAACTATAGTTTAAATAGTGTTATTTTGAATGGCCCATATTGAAAACTACTCATTTTTAAGGTTTGAAAACAACACGAGCAATGTTTTAGGTCTGGCTTGTCTTATAGTAAATTGACCTAACAGCTTTTCTCTTCTGGGAGAATTGTGAGGAACATTTGTTCCTGCTTTTTTTCTTTCCACAAACTCACATACACCCATATACCGAGTCCAGAAAACATTTGGCACAACATCAAAGTTGAGCACGTGTCTCCTTGACTTCCTCTCCCACTCTCTCTCTCTCTCTCTCTCTCTCTCTCTCTCTCTCTCTCTCTCTCTCTCTAGTAATCAGATACAACCCCTTTCACTGGTGTAAAAAAACAATAAAGAGTGTGCAGACTTGGCAACCTTCACGACTGCATGCAAATGAAGTGAATGAAGTCAAAGCCGTGACGCTGAGAGACATCAGAAAGATGCAGAGCAGGAAATATGCTGATGTGGGCGAAAAAGTCAACCCGTCTCACCAGATTTACTGACCAATGAAGTTTCATGACTTTTCCATTGTTTGTAATAAAGATTTTTATAAACCATTTTACGTTTTTTTTCATGAAGAAAAGGTCTAGCAAAGCATGAACTAAAGTACATTAACTATTGAATAATATTAACTATTAAATAAGAAGCTTTCAATGACTTTTTTCCAGATTACTAGAAAATGTTGTTGTGTCTAAATTTACAAACGTTGTGTAATGTTCGATGACAACGACATTTGGTCATTAAGCAAAAAGCAATGGCATTTTGATTAACAATAGCAAAGCTACTAATGCATAAAAATTGAGTCATATTTGTCCATTTAAATAATTTGAGTCCATTAAAAATAAATAACTAACCTAAATGTTGCTATATAGCTCTCAAAAGTAATTTTATAATGCTTATAATATTGTGTTTTGGTTATATGGCCGACCTGGTCACTATTGTTTGGGAAAGAGGTTGATTAAAGAAAAACTAAATATCAATTTATTTATATAGCACATTACAACAGCCTACACAAGGGACAAGAATAGAAACACATAATTCTTGAAATAACATGAGATAAAATACTAATTAAAAAAATTAATACACCGGTAAAACAGATTAAAGCAGGGACTTATAAACCGACAGAGAGGGTGCAGTTCTGATCTATACAGGCCGGGATTTCTAAAGACATGGCACTGCCACCGCAAAAATAAACGCTCCCCAATAGGCTTTAACCTAACATGCGGGACAACCAAAAGTGCCTGGTCAGAGCACATTAGACTTCTTGACTGTATATATGGATTAAGGGTCAAGATTATGAAGGCATTTGTAGACAAATACAAGAATTTCAAAGTCAACTTTTCTTAAAGTGAAGTCAATTCAGGAAAACAGGAAACAAGTTTTACAATCTAAGGATTGTGATGTGATCATATTTCTAATGTTTAGTATGTAACCTGGGCACAGAACGTGTTTAATTTTACAAAGAAAGCAAAGTTGGTTAAAACTGGTAAAGATAACAGAGGAAATATGTTTCTTGAATTTTAAATGCTGATCGCCAAAAACATCAAGGGTTCCTGTGTGGATCTCAGACCAGAAAGACTTTCCAAATCAATTATTTTCCACAGCGAGTTTTCATTCGTGAGAAACACATTTGTCTTATGAGACTTATCCTAGCTAAGTGGAATTTAAGTGCTCCGTAATTTACTTATCCTTGTGTTGTTACAAACCTGTTTTATTGAGCTCAAAGGGAGATCTTTGGAAGAATGTTTGCAACAGAATTCTGGGGTCTCACTGATGGCCAAGGTGGAATAATTGTTGTATGTTATTGCTTTTTTTTACACAAAAGAAGATATAAAAGCGAAAGAATATAGAAAATGAAAGTTCCAGTTCTCAATTCTTTACTTGCAGTGATTTCTTACCTAGTCCCTGGCCCTGGTTTATTTTTGGGTGCTCTATTCCTTTAAACATATATACGTTCTTTTACAACATAATGTGCAAATAGCAAAGGAAAATTGGTTTTGTGTTTTTCCACCACTCGGGTTGTACATCTTCATTTGTGGGTAAAAAAAAGAACAATCATATGATATGGTATTTGAGACTGAATTGTGGCATCTGCTCTTTTTCGGTCGTATGTGGTTCATTTCTTCTACAAAGATTTTGGTTTGTTGGTCTTGTGCGAGGATCCTGCGGGACTGGTAAACTTTTGCGACTACAGGCCATGTAAACTTTGAGACGGCAAATGGTCACGTGAACGAAACTGTCTGGGAGAGACAACTGAGAGCAGATCTTTCAGACACTGTTTTATTTCAAGTGATACTCGACAAGCATGAAATCAACATATAAAAACTTCTGCACCATTTCTCATATCAAGCTAATGTGGTGCATCAAAATAAATACTTTCAAGAGGAAATAATACAGACGTAATACTCAAAATCCAAATCAGATGAACGGTCGAGCGAATGACAGACATGACACATAAAAAGGTCCCGTAGGCCAACGTACGCCCCAACTTATTCGAAAAATGTTGTAGAAAACATCTGCTGTACTTTGTAAAATACAGAATCTTAGCAAAAAAGTCTTTTTTTTCAGGTTTCCTCAAAATCATTGCAAAATATTAGCTGGTATCGTAGCGGGATTACACGTGAAGAATGTGCTTTTGCATTTTGATTTATTAGTATTCACATATATAAGAAGTATCCACAAAGTCCTCCACTGGTCTGTATGGAGCAATGGCAGTCATATTGCACAAGGCTCGTCTTCCTCAGGCACGTGGAAGAAATCTCCTTTCGTTCACATGCTGCTTTCTGGTAACCGTGGCAACCAGCGCCGCTCGTACAAGCGCCCTCACACCTGAGGTCGCGGCACTTTGGGGCATCCGTGGATCCTGTGTGGTTTGCCTGCCTTGTACATTATCTGTCAGCAGTCCGGCGAAAACGGAAAGCGTACCGGGTCCAGAGTTCACATTCGAAACACCTTTTCATATAAAAGTTTCAGATATTAAAAAAAATTTGGTTCCTTTGACCTTTCGTCCACCTCAACGTAGCGATCCCTCAATGTAGTGATCCCTCAACACATGCTGGTTAAAAATACAGGTTACGGTACAAAAATGGTCCATGTTGTAGATCATGTGACTCTCCATATGCCCTCAGACTGCATGTAAACAATTTGTCGCATGGCTTTCGTTCCGGACCGGAGCCCACGGCATGAGCTGCAAAACTGTTTTTGTCAACAAAACAAATCCTGCGGTCGGTCCCGAATGGAAGGTGGGAGTCCTGTCTAGCTTACAATACGGAGTTAGCTACATTTACTTCACAGCCATTGTTAGTTTACTGGAAACAAGTTAAACAGGAATGTTAGGTTGTGTTGACTCCCACCTTTGAGAGAACCAAAGTGTACACAAAGACTGTGTGTGTAAGATCCTAACACAGGCATTGAACCATATTCACCTTTTCCCCCAACATTCTAAAAGTGCAAAGGTTACACAACCCTCTTCAATTGTATACTCGGTCGGGGATCGTGCTTGAAAAATATTATTTAAATTAGAATAAATGTTCTAGGCACTACTGAATGTCCAAAGGCGTTGTTGTAGATTAAGGAAGAGAATGTTACAAAGCAAAACAAGTGATCATTTTGCAGATCAAACACTTCCACGTTTGTAATACGGTCCCCTAACGACAACTGGACTCGGCACAGCTCACAACGGACAAATTAGGGTCCATAAGGTGTGTGTAAAGACAAATCTCAACCAATGACCGAACAACTCAAGCCATGATTTTTTGTGGGATTTCTATGGAAGCTTTGAGGAAGATGGAGTTATCACGGATGTAGTTCCTCTTCTTGATCTCCTCGTGGGAGATGAACTTGGGGTAGCCGAAACCCAGCGTGCTCTCGTCCAGCGAGTTCCGGCTGCTGCACGGTTTCTGGAAGTTCTTCCAGTTAGGATCGGGGTTGAAGGTCTCGGTGATATGTTGAGGTTTGGACAGCGACGGGTCGCTCTGGTCCATGATGGAGAAAGTGACCTTGTAGGCGAAGGGCCATTCCAGCAGGTTGTCGTACTCGCCGGGGAGCACCCGGATGTAGATGGAGAGGTGCGATCCCTCACCGCTGCCATTTCCGTTGAGGAAGGCGGATACTTGCAGCTTGTAGCCGTAGCGGTGCGTGTAGAAGGGAGGGCTGAAGAACTCGTGGTTGTTGCGAAGTTTCGCCTCCTGCAGCTTGCGTGAATAGTCGGTCAGCTTCCAGATGAGAACTCCGTCATGACTGACCGACAGCTCCTCCATTTCCCGTCTCAGCTCCATGATTTCCTGTCGCTGGCGGCCTACGAGGCTGCACATCATGGTCAGGTGGGACTTCGTGCTTTCCTCTATGTGTCGACTGATGGCTATTTTCGGGCACTGGAAACCAGAACAGATTGTTTTTATAAAATAAAAATGTTAAATATGACTTCATAAATATTCTCAGATCTCAGATTTTTATCAAAGATGATGCAAACAGACACAAATCTGATAGGAAGGAAAGTTTAAAAGCTGTAAAGTTTTAAAAAAGTGTGAGTTCAGGACTCACTCTGTGTTTACAGCCGGCTTCTTTGAAGGGGCAGAGGACGAGCGCGCTCCCACAGTTTTCCTTCACGTGATTGGCCAGATCCTCGCGAGCGATGTTCGGGGTCCCACACTGGTTGGGGCACTGCACGGGAAAGCGAGGGCAGTGATACTGATGGTTCTGGGGGAGGAAATGAAGCAGTCAGCATTGACGTGAATCTGTAGGTCGTGCTGTGAATTTCTGTCGCTGTTGTTAAGCAACAGCAGCTTGAGGAAAGGAGGAGTGAGATTTATGAAATCATCATGACATCTATTGAAGCTTCTGCCCTTGTGTGACACTAGCAGTACAGGGGTTATGCGTTCAATGTGCAGTTTACACACATATAGACTTCAAAATATAATGATTTTGGTTTTACCTGAAATAAAAAAAGGAGTAATTTAATTGTGATGCATAAAGTAGGTTACAGTTTCTTTTTCATCACTAAAACTGATTGCTTTTGATTGATTGTTGTGAACGGTCTTAAACATATACTTCAAAATAAATTAATTAATGAATTTAATGAGAATTCAAAATGACTTTTCTTCTATTTTCTTGTTCAGAAAATTCACTAATATTGGATATTAATATGTTTAAAAAATGTGTTATATTTTAATTTCTATATTTTCATCAGAATATTATATTTATATCAGAATATTTATAAATGTTTGTATTAATTAAAACAAACATGTATTTTATTTTGTTAGTTATCTTTATTTGTATTATTACTCGATTTAATATAACTTTGTATACACTAATTCACTTTTTGTGAATTTTTTTAACATGAAGTTAACGGTTTCGCAAAAAAACTGAATGGTATTAAATATGTACTATTCAGTTTATGTTGATATTTTTTCTATTTTTTTCTATTCCTTTCAATTTTTATTTATTTTATTTTTCAGTTGTCTTTATTTTATATTAATATTTTTATTACATTTTATGACATATTTTAATACCTTTAATTTTCTACAAGAGTTTATATTTATGTTAGTATTAATCTGTATCTTTTTTATTACTTAATCAAAACAACACAATAAAAATAGATAAGAAAATATTGTTAACTGTTTTTGCCAAACAACCCTTCATTTCATTATGATATAAAGATGATATAAACTTGTAAAAAACTTTAGAAAGTCTTGTTTTAAAGATGATTTTCTGCGTCCATTGATGTCTTGTTTTTTTATCCACTAAACCGTTGCTTTCTAACATAGTGAAAAATGTGTTTAATAAGTTTGTGCAACATAAACGCAAGACCTAAAATAAGAAATGACGCACAAAGTCCCACAAAATGAGAATACTCCTTTGTACGAAGACCAAATAGCAGTGTGTGTGTTTCTAGCTGCGCTGCTGAATGTCACAGTGTTTTCTTCTTGTATTACCTCTATGTGTTTAAACGCAGGTGTTATGAAAAGCTCGGCCAGCCCAAGCTGTGGCTGACTGGCACCAAATCCAGAGTCTTGCATGAAAGCCTCCTCTTATATTCACAGGCCCCATGCCATCCCAACCACAAAACCCCTTCAATTCACCACTGAGCACCTCTGTTCTATTAAGACCCGGCCACTGACACAAACACACAACAAACACTGTGTTCATCCCTTTCCCATCATACATCTAAAGGAAGTAAAAGTGTTGAATGATTTAAAGGTTGCTGGGTGGATAAGTTATAGGAGGCTGTTCTATTAAACTGTTACTTTATACAGTATTTATACAATCTGTAACGTTTTGACAGACAAATAAAGTGTATCTTTGCCATGTTAAGCATGTCGGGATATAACTTCATCTTTTGATGAATATAGGATGACATTTTTCCATTTAAACTAGTCATTCAAAGCCTAATCCTAAAGATTTTTGAGACGTTTTTAAGTTAACAGGGGATTGTAAAAGAGCAATAGTTCGTTGTTGGTGTACTCTGCCATGCTACCGACCTGAATGGTGTCGTAGACAAACTCCTTGCCGCAGTATTTGCAGGGCTGGGTGCGTTTGGGACATTCGGTCATGGTGTGCTGGGACAAGAGCCTCCTCATCATTCTGGCTCCGCATTTGTTCTCGCAGTAGACGCTCTCCTGTGGACAGATGCCCTGGTGGTTCTGAAGGACGCAAACAAAGAAGCAAACCTGGAACTTAGTATTTCCAAAATCACACATCAACATCATCAGGAATAGATTTAATTTACAAAATATTGAGCAGAGTCTATGTGCCGAGTGGTTCAGGCTGCGTTAAAGGAATGGTTTACCCTTTTTCTGACATCATTAACTCATCTTTGACTTTTAAGTATGTATGCATTTCTTATTCTAATAAACAGAGTAAGATATTTGGAATAATTAATGTAACCAGTACAGTTATGTATCTCTGTATATAATTAGACATTTTGAAGAATCTAGAACGAACAACATTTTTATTATTCATACTACGGTAGTCAAACGTCCAAGGAATGTTTTTCATTAGAAAAAAGTTGTTTATACAGATTTGGACCGACTTAAGAGCGAGTAATTCATGACAAATTTTTTTGGGGGGTTAACTATTCCTTTTAATAAAAGTTTTAAACGTATGGTTAAGGGTTTAAAAACCCCAAATCTGAATGTTTGAAGGACATCAAAACAGCACTGCGTGCAAGAAATCCAATAAATGGCCAATTGGTCATTAAACTTCCCACTTTCTTAAATATAGATTTTACTTTGGTGTAATTTCGCAGTCCACCCATTAAACAAAGTAAAATCCAATAAGAACAATTTCTTTTATAGATTGTGGGCTTGATATTAGAAGTGTTAAAATAGGACTGGCACTACAAACATTGCAGACAATCTTGCGATACTACAAGATCTAGCTGCCAATTCACGAAGTTCGCACATTTTGTAAATGACACCACGGTAAGACAAACAAACCTCTTTCTCATATAATAAGCTAATTATACTTAGATGTCACACAAACATGCTCATAAAGCTAAAATGCCAAATCTAACATCTGTTCAGCATACCTCGTAGGCCTCTCCTGTGAACTCGCTGCCGCAGAACTCACACTTGACCTTGCGTTTGGGGCAGTCGTGCTGCAGGTGCTCCGGCAGGTCGCGGCGTGTCAGCTTGACGGCGCAGCGGTTGGGGCAGGGGATCACGTTGAAGGCGCAGGTGGAAAAGTGGCTCTGAAAAAGAAATGTGTTGTGTAATAAAACCGTGATTTCTGATTTATTTTTAAGAATTGGCTGAATGTTGAATTGTAAATTACCTGTAGCTGTTTCATCTGGCCGGTCCATCGGCAGCCCTCTTCGCTGTGAATACAGCGGATGGGCAGCGCCAGTATCTGCTGTTCCAGCTCAGGGTCAGGGTAGATCTACAACACACCATTAAACCAAGGACACATTAATCAAGCTGTGACACACACAATCCTGCATTAACCAATCAAGGACAGGGCAGAGGCCTGGACTTAATCTTTCACTTATTATCTGTGACATGGCACACGCCTCCTGCTTGTCCTATAGTTAAAGGAGAATGTTGATATTATAATAACAAGCGTTACGTCATTCATAGGGATGGGCATAAGTCCTGGAAATGACAGCAACGATCAATCTTGCAAAGCGTGGTATGCAAACAAAATGCTTGATCTATATAAAGATATACATAAATATATCAGAACCCCTTGAATAATTCTGTGCATCATTCAGCAGCATTCCCACAGCGATATACAATCATTTGAATACAACTGAATCATTAACATGTTTTCTTTCCTAATACGACAACACCGATTTATCATTTTCATAATAAATGAGTATTTCAATCAAAATGAAAATTCTGAGACTATTTATTCACTGTTATGTCAATGAAACCTTTAAATGTGTCTTTCTTTTATAGAACGCTGTTTTTTTTCTATAGAACATGAAAGATGATATTTTGATGAATGTCTCAGTGGTTTTAAAGACATACAATTAAAATCAATAGAGGCCGGTGCAGTTGTAATTTCTTCAAAATATCTTCTTTTGTGTTCCGCAGAATAAAAAGAAACTCAGGTTTGGAACCACAGAATGCTGAGTAAATGATTGTTTATCTTTATCTATGTGTCTACTGGTGTGTGTACCCGCTACACCCAAAGGCTGTTGTTTCTTTCCCTAATCTATAAACTTGATAAAGGATGAGATGACAGACACTACATCCAATCAGTTCAAATCCTCTGCCAGAAGGATTTACGACAGTACACATGTCCAATGTGTGTTAGGACGGCACGTGAGGCAGCGCCGCTGCTGCTCGCCACCCATGCAGTCCCATATGGAGCCTACACACCGCCTCCCCACTCTCCCAACCACAGACACACAAATTCATTTTCATTGACAGATTTTCTGGCGAGGCATGATACACTCTCCCAACTGTGCTATTCTGTCTACCACACAGAAAGAATTTCTGAAAGATTTGCACAAACCAATGTTAAAGAAAATTGCATGCAAGTTACAAAACTTTCATTAGAGGGATAGTTTTAAAAAAGTATTTTAAAAACATCACTTGTTGATCTATAATATCTAACCGAGTTAAAATCTAACAGTTAATTTCTTTAAAATGTGCGAATTTTTTTACGTTTAAGTTACTAAAAAAGTATTATTTACCTAATTTAAAAGCTCTTAAATGTTCTCATTTTCTGGAGTGTAAATGTTACACGTAAAAGTAGTACTTTTTTTAAATGTATGCAAGTCAATGGGACTTAAATCATTTTGGTTACAAGCATACATTATAATATCTTTCTCTGTGTTCATTAGACAAAAATGTATACAGTTTTGTAACCACTAGAGAAAAGCTTCATAGCTTCATAACAAAATTTTGGGTTTTTAATTATTAATAACAACAAAAAAAGAAAACCATACTTAGTATTGTACTAATTTCTTATTGTAGCTTTGCAACTGGTAACTCTATTTTAGGAGGTGTAGGTGAACTATATAAAACTGAAGATGCACAAAGAACCCAACCACAAACTGGCCAACGGCCCTGCGGAGGTGGATGGGGGATCTTAGGGTCAATGTCGGGCCTTTTAAAATGACTGCTTGTATAATAAAACGTCTCACGAGCATCAGACGATCCTCCTGCACAACTCAAGGGTTTCCAGGATGAGCACAGTTATCCCCCGACTTCATGCAAATCACTGCTTCAACGGATTACAGAACTAAATCTCTTTGCAACGCACAACAGGTTTAACTTCCTGCATGTGCCCTTCCAGAAATGTGTCAACACACCACACGAGAGGATGACTCACACATTACAACCATTACAGTGAAAAACGCAGGGTTAGAAAGAATTTTAAAGCAGCACTGAAACCTGACGCCATGGCGGTCTGTTCTGATTGACAGAAGAGTCTGTGTTTCATAATCTTCTGCACTTTTCCCAGTCCAATATAATTATTTACGTAAAATCAAAATGTGACAATCTCTGAAAATCATGTTTGAACATCTTGATAAAGTTTCAAAACAGTTGAACTCATTTTGTCTGGAACTCAGAATCGTCTCTTTATTCCATTATTACGTCCGACATTCCTGGGGACATGAGTGACCCGTGGCTGTTCATTAGCGCGATAACTTGGGTTGTTTGAGAAGTCTGGACACAGGGTACAGGCCAGGGGCGGTACCAGACCATTGTCAAGTATTACGATCTCCGTTCCACTATTTGTTAAAGGAATGTAAAGCGCACTGAGAGATTGAGTTGTAATCTCTTCTATAACAGAACGCACTGGAGATTAGTGTAGAGTGAATTACCTTGGCATAATCCAGCGGGAGCTGGTCCTCCGGGCACTTGAAGACCCCCTCACTGTGAATAGAAAGAATAGGATATTGTGTTATCATAGCTGAGTGATTGAAAAGTAATCAGACATGAATAATCGATTGAGCGCTGGGTTGTCATAGGCCTACAAAAGGAGACGAAGTGAAAGCAACTCAAGTTACATGGCAAGAGTCAAACTATATCTGCTTTGAATGGTGGGTGGAGCACGCTTGTTGAAAAAAGTGTTGGGATGGATGCTACATGGTTGCTCAGTTTCAGAAGTCAATAGGGGTGATCAAAGGGTATTTTATATTTATGATATTTTGGAGACGGATTATTGCAAATTTGGAAAATGCCACAAGTTCTCTTAAGTGCCTTAAGAACAACTGTGTACTGTAAATTATTTCTCTAAAATCCATAGATATCGCAGTTAGTTTAAAATACATTCTGAGACAACGAATATTTAAGTTTTACCTATTCATTTCACTATAATTTCAATCTTTGACATGATCTTACTTAGTCAATATTAAAGATACTAACCTTATTCTCACAACCTGTTACGTATAGTGTGTAGAACAATTGAATGCATAAAAAATTAAATAACCCAAAAATTATGTTTGCTGGGTTTTTACAAGCTGGGTCGCATTTGTAACCCTGTTTGGACCCTGTCAAGTGTTTCGAGTAGGTTCACAAAGAAGTTTTCCAATAACCCCCCCCCCCAAATAAATAGTCAACTCATGTCCTCATACTAAATACTAGTATAAAACATTATTAGTCTTCAATTTTGAGACCTTAAGGTACACACTGTGTGATATTAAAGATGATAGAAATGTACTAAATGCATACATTTGTCTTCAGAGGTGTTTAAACCCTTACAAAAAAACAAAAACTTGACATCTTTGTCCTGTGTCAGCCTTGGTAGTGCTTCAAATGGTTTTGAGGTCACAAACTGAACCTTTAAGAGTACTAAAGATTATATACCGAGAATTTGAATTCCAATAGATTTTTATCATGACAGAAACCAGGAAAAAAGATAAAACCCGTCTTAAGTTGTCCCACCTCCACATGAGTCTACAGTTAGTCAACTTTAGGAGTTTGCTTTAATCCTTAACCTTAAGTATGAGCAATGCTTTCCTAACACAGATTCATACCTTTAGTAAGCAACACTGAATATTGACGTCCTGTCCGAGCTGAGGATTGTCCAAACCTAAGCTCATTGTTTGCCCTATTCTCACTAGGCTGAAGGTTAATTATGTCCTCTACATATGAACCACTCACCAAAAGAGACATAAAGAAGAAACAGGAATACACGAGAGCTTGGCTGTGAGATGACCAGCTGAGATGTTGTCGTGCCTCATTAGGAGAACCCCTCGGGCAGCAGCATGGCCTGTCCTGAGCACTAATGTCACTGTTGGGTTTTCACCGCGGTAAATAATGGAAGTGGCCGCAGATAGCAGTGACAGGAGTATGGGGGAGGTGGTTGTGTGTGTGTATCCTACTGTACACCAGCGTTATTAACATAAGGACCAAAGGACCATCTGTGAAGGTACTCCCAAGAGATGTGTTAATACGGCCCATCAACAATGCCTGTTACTGAGATATAGACGCTCACCGAAAAACACACATTTCTTATGTATGTGATCCTGTGTATGGCACACATACAATGACAGCATTTATCTACGAGGAAGAAACCAAGAGCTTTAGCACACATCATTATCTATGGCCATAAAAACTCATTTCTTGCCAGATTGCAAAAGTTTTACAGCATCACGTGTTGTAAATGGAAAGTCAATAATAAATGGACCTTCCCTTGCTATACGAACAAACATAACGGCGTAGCCAATGTTACAATACATCCCTAGATAATTTCTTAATGTAAAGAGACCAAAAACATCACATGATACGTTCCACCAAAGAACCCGCCCCCCCCGGCCAAGTAGGGTCCAGATGGAGATCGGGACATTCTGACGCCCGAGGAGACAGCAACATCCATTGAGGTTAGTATGTCAGTGGGGCTCCAGTTAACACAACAGGCCTTCATAAAAAAGTCAATCAATTATCCTTCAGAGACAGACCTACTCAGCAAAGCTGCATCCAACGCATACTGCTGGGCCGTATTACAAAGCCATCAATACAGCTCCACCGGGACCAATCAGCTTTTCAGATTGGGTTCAGATTTACAACCGAGGACTGCCCCCTGACTCATGAAAAAATGTGAACTGGAACAGAGAAGATTGTCGGTACATCGGAATCTCCCTTTCGTTTCCTTTAGTGGAAACATGAAGGATGACTGGTTAGATGCTACCTTACTAAAGCTTTCCAAAGAGGAACAGCCAAAAAATGATCATTGTTTTTAAACATTCTTGTAATTTTAAATGTGAATGACTGTCTTTCAAAGACAGAACGTATTTTGAAGAAAGTTGATAATTGAATAGTATTGGCACCAATAGACACCAAACTAATGCAAGTGAATGGGTGCCAGTTACCACATTCTTCCAATTTTCTGTTGTGTTCTATGGAGGATGGAAAGTCCTTAAAGTGTGGAATGTCTATATCTTCCCTCCACGGCTATTGTTGAGACACACAGACACATTTATTTATGAGCATTAACATATCAAGAATATCAAGATTAGCATTCGACTTCAATGCCAAGACAAGACATCATAAAAAGCCTTACATGAACAAAACACTCCATCAACTTTCTTTTACCACTAACAGTTTTAATCCTAATGTCTAGAATTGAACACTAGTCTTAAGACTATGTTGTCGCAAACATTCGATGTCCAAATCCCTTTCAACATAACAAATGTTAAACTTATTAAATAATGCTGACCTGCTTAAAAAACTAAATCGAAATAGAAACCATCAAAAACTATTAAGAACCATTGGCTGTTTTCATTATATTCATTACAAAATTCCTGTGTGTATTTTGGGCAGTTTTCCCATAGGAATAAAAACCCCACCAATAGAATCGATTGGATACCAGTAGACACTATAGTTCTATTAAAACCAATACAACCTCCATTAAAACCGTCACTGGTTTTCAATTATTATCTTATGTTTCTCTTGTCAGTCCAACAGAATTTACAAAAAATTATAGTAAATTTAAATATAGTAAGTTTAAACACCATAATAAATATTAAGAATAAAAAAAGAAATAAAATATATTCCTTTAAAAACAAAAACACACTTAGAACTGTTCAACACAGGACATCCCACCTCCGATCTCACAAGCACGGGGCAAACAATGTCCCATTAAAAGTAAAATCTCAGTTTTTCTCAACCAGCAGGCAAGCGTGACAGCTGCTCGTGCTACAATGATGACCAATGGAGTCGAGAGCCGCGTTCTATAACAGCAGGAAAGATGACAACGCCTGCAGGCTTATTACATATTCATGTTTATTCCCTTTCACTTCACACATCGTGTCAAGAGCTACAACCCTGTGATCTCAACCTCTGATGTCCAGTTTGGCCGCCTTCTACCTCCTGCGGGCATGCTCGGGTCGGCTATGTAGT
The DNA here is from genome assembly GCA_033220385.1 of Triplophysa yarkandensis. Lineage (NCBI taxonomy): Eukaryota > Metazoa > Chordata > Actinopteri > Cypriniformes > Nemacheilidae > Triplophysa > Triplophysa yarkandensis. The sequence continues at coordinate 3,950,791 of CM065675.1, forward strand.
TTGAAAAGGGCACGTGTACACTTCATTCTAGATCATCAATAATTTTTTATTGTTTCCCAAGCTTCTTAAAATTCTCTGGTGTGGCCTCTGGTGGGATTAGCGAGTCATCACTTTCCGAAGTGATATAGATGAAGACAGGCGTCACAACATTGTTCTCGCACCTTCAACGATTCCTTTGACAAGCGGGACAGCGGGAAGTGGCCAATCAGTGTAGAGAATGCTCGACAAAGGGAAGCTCGGAAGGGCCGAGAGCGGCTCTGAATGCCTTCTTTATTGAAGAAACTTCTCTTCTGTCTCAGAATTGTATGGAGGTGTAAATCTATGAACAGTAAGTGCACTTGAGGACGACGGCAGCTAAGAGAAAGTCAAGGCCTTGAAAACACTGCGTGTATGAATTACATTCAGGTTGGGACAAAACGATTCATTAAAACTGGGGTTTTCAAAATTTACGATGCCATGGACCCCAAAATATGATGAAGCTATTATGAGGACCCACTTTCTTAATACATATTGAACTAATGTATTTACAGAATATAATGTTATACAGTTTGTTATAAAGAAACACTTAAATTATGTTGGATAAATAGTAAACATACTTGATAGATATCAAATATGTATGATTTGTAAATGAAACGAAAATAATCTTCATCATTTATAAATGTAGTGGTTCTTTAAGATCATGAGGAACCCTTAGAACCGTTTGTCAACCCATGTGGTCCCGGACCCCAGTTTGAAAACCCCTCAAGAGAAAGAATTGCTCATCCAAAAATGGATTGACTGAATAACAAGAGAATACATATTGAAACCGTTGGGGAGCAAACATCTCTCTCATTGACTTCCATAAATACAAGCAATAAAATCAGACTTGGCATTCAGGCTAAATAACGCTGGACCCGATTACCTCGCCCACCTAACAGGGAAGATAACAAATGTCTGCAGGCATTCTCAGGTCAGCTCAACACCGTGACTGTTGTTAGATTGCGAGGGCTTGACCATCATAAATCTACAGTGCCATGCCCATCGGTTGAGAAAACTGCAGGAGCCAAGCACTTAACAGTGAACTGTTACTCCCTGCTACCTTCTGTTGACCTAGACATTCAATCGTTCAGATGTGTTTTAACATACATTTATAACCTAAACCCTGCACCATGCTGATTCATCTGATAATTTATGATGATTTTCTCAGAAGAAGCACATCGTCATCCAAGATCCCATGATCACAATGGTGGGCAAAGAACTGTTAAGATGAATCCTGAGCTGCTATGTGAGTTTGCAGTGACACAAGCGACATTGCAGGTCACAGAGGTTCACACTTACGCAGAACATTCCTACAGCACATTTCCTTATCACTCGCTCTTCTGACATTTAAGAAGCAAACCATCTGTGATCTACCAAAAGGCTTTTGAAATGTCTGTTACTATGAGCATCATAAACTAAAACCAATATTTATATAAAAATTGAAAAATGTTGTAGGTTGCCAATGTTTTTGGGCATCGCTGTGAGAGTTGGATGTTGCCTTAGTGTTTTTGATAATGACTAGTTGGTTGCTTACTGGGGTCTGCTGCATAGAAGTCAAAAATCTATTCAGAATATATTATAACACAATTGCAATCAGGTTGTATTTGTTACTTTTAGGCAAAGCATTAGCTAACAGTGAAAAAAACGTTGGAGCAATGAAAATATGGCATTGAGCTTAAAACAGTATTAGAACATAAAAACATTGTTTACGTTAGTGTAATTTACTGACTATATAGATATTTCACTCAAAAACCTTGCCGCTTCTAATTTTAAACTTGTATGACTCTCTTTCTTCAGCAGAACACAAAAGAAGATATTTTGTAGTAAGTTGAAAATTGAACAGAAGTGGCACCCATTTAATTATGTTATTTGGACACAAATCCAATGCAAGTAAATGAGTGCCAATTACAAAGTCATAATATCTTCTTTTGTGTTTTGCATTCGAATGTCATTTATGTTTAAAATGATAATACGTTGAGCAAATGATGTAGGAATTTTCATATTTGGGTGAAATAACTACCATAGCAAACGAATGTTGACCAAATGCATTGTTAGTTCATGTAAGCTATTTACAAATATTACTGCCTAGTTTACTTTATTATTATATATTACTTAATGTATATAATAACAAAGACATCCTCCCAATAAATAATGTCAAAGTATGTACATTCATATTAAGATCTCTTTTCATCTGTTTTAAGAGACAAAATAGGTGCAACCGATTTCAAAATGTGTTCAAAAACTCTTGTCATCATTTATGATGGAGCCTTGGAAACCCTCATTGTTAAACATTAAAAGACGTTAGATGTCACTGGATATGAGCCATCAAAGAGTAAAGAGAATTCCATAAAAGTATTTCAAACCTTATAGTATTCATAAAAGAAGGCCTCTATTTTGTACTGTAATCCACCAGGTATCTGAATACACGGCCTGTGCCCTTTAATCATGTCAATACTACAAATAATTAAACCTGTAATCCTCCTCACACACTGTTTCAAATGAGGTTTTATGCCTCCGGGATTAAAATTATTGTTATACGTTTACTAAACCCTTATGAACTTGTAGAACTAATGTAAATGAAGAACTGTGTAAGAATCTGGCCGCCTTTGTGGTTTTCTAACCTTGAAAGGTTGCAAGTGCAATAGCTCACTTGTGAAGTCTTTTTATGCAGCTGGTTGAGTACAGATGCTTGTGGGAGGCAAGAGGAAATCAATTCCATTTCATTAACCGGTCCGCACCGAGCTGTGCGCCTGCCATGAGCCCTGATGGGGGTGTGTTCAAGCCCCCTGCCCCATAACATCAAAGCTGAGTCCACAAGAGGACGGACAGACAGCCACAAAAAGATCTGGACATATGTATTGTATATTAAATTTTTTGTTGTGCTCTGATGGAGACTATAAAGCAAATCAGAAGCAGAACAGCTCAAACGAAAACTTTGGAGCACTGACACTGCTGTAGTGAGTTTTTTAGATTTGGCACAGATGTGAGGAGACATCGGTCTGCCTGGAGGTGCTAAAAGCCGCAGTAAAATGCATATGCGAAACAGCTAACACCTCCGCTTTGATGTTCCTCCTGAATGTCAGCATCTCTCTTCCGCTCTCTCTCAATCCCTCGCCTACGGATCCACGCGTGCATACGTCCACACCGGTGCGAAATCGGCATGAATGGAAAGTCGGTTCTCTGACGGGCCGATCTGGCAGTTTAATTACAGGAGGCAGGTCTAAATTTATCCAACTCTGTAAAGGGCAGATGTTTGCTGAACATTCATCCATGTGGAGGCGCACGCTCAAAGGGGGGCATCGTCGACGTAGGCATCATAAAGGAATGCAGAGGCGCGACAGAGCAGATCTGGGCTCTTCCCTGCGTTGACAGCTTTATTAAGAGACGTTGTCCATACGCACCGAGACGCTTTGAGCTGTAGGTGATCCCACACTTTAATGCTGATAAAAGGGCAGCACAGTGTTACTATCAAGGTGAGGTTAGATGGGGCATAAAGAATCTGAAGGGTTCAAAAGAGTATACATCTAAAAATAGAGAAGATATTAAAGCCCTTTAGACATGTTACTCTAATCCTGCAGGCTGGGAAGGTAACCCGGCACATCGGATGCATGACTCAGTTTGACCTAATCCGAAGATTTAACAGAGTGAAGACAGTGGTTCAACCGAGGACACGTGAAGGAGTCTACTTTTACTACATTACAAGCAATGGTTAATTTATCTAAGGGAAAATTCAACATTACTTTCAAACTTCTTTAGTATTTTGTTTGGAAAGGCACTGTATAGCATCATCACATACAAAGAGAGAAACCAATAGAGATATGACTGAAAGCTACAGACTACCTAATAAAACCAAAGCCGAAGCTTTTAAGACACGTTCAATGTGATAAACACAAAGCTTTTGAAAATGTAAAATCAGAAGCCCATTATGACATCACATCTGACACCCTTACAAGGGTCCATTAAAGTTTCAAACTGACAAAACGCAGTTGACTAAGACAAAGCCAGTTTGAATTGAAAACCGTTCTTTGAATAGTGTGCGAGTTCAGTGATGATGAAATTCAATGGGAATGTTGAATATAAAGGACTTTAGGATTATCTGTTAGCTTATCATTTTTGCTGTAAGGGCATCTCGCCCCATGTGGTAAGTGTGTAGGAGCGATGTTCAAAAGGTCTCAGTTTGGAGATGGCTACAGGCCGAGTTGCAGAAGAATAAGCTCTCGATGCGCGTTCTGGGATGAATACATAATTCATCAAAATGAGGAGATCTAAGAACAAGTTAATAATGGCTCTCTGATAATCCTGCAGCAGCTTGATAAATTCGTTTTTTTCAAGGAAATTTTGAGGATTTCTTTAAAGGAAAAATAAGTCAGAGCCTTCAAGCACGTTAGAACTTTAGAAAGTATATAAGCTGATCTGAATTCACTTTCCTATAAGCTCTAAAACCTACCAGATGCTAACATAATTTGATATCTGATCTTTTAAATATGATAAGTGATGCCAGCTGATATAAGAGTGAATATCATATGATCACGATCGATTGCTTTTAACAATCTTACTGTCATTGAAATGCATTTAAAACACCCTGTCTACTGTAAAGTGCATGTAATGCAATCAAGTATGGCTATTATAGCATCAGCTCACACCCATTTCGGACAGGAAGTTTTCTAGACTGGAAAAATGTATAGAGATAAAACCAATGCCTAAAGTATTGACACAAATTAACGGCGAGGCAATCCTGAGCGCTAGTGACTAAGGACGTGTGGATTATTCTGATGATGCTGGATGTCCCGATATTCACATGGCAGTTCAACCATGACAGGTGGTGAAACGGAGATATGTGCCAACAAATTCATGGGCACGTGTGGTCCCTATTTATCTTTTTCACTGCATTTAGGGATACCCAAACATTATTGGGTAATTTGTTGCATCGTGCAATCAAAGATTTATGTATTGTTAAACCTTACCATAAGTCTTTTCCCTATGAATAAGAGATAGTTCCCTTCAAAAATGAAAGCACTGCTATCATTAATCACAATCTAACCCAACTAAAACAACTCATGTTTAAAGCAAACAGACCTTTGTGTACCCATGAATCCCTTCATACACGATACTACGAGCGCACAAAGCTCAAGCAAACATTTATCCTTTTTGATATCTATTAATAGGGTCTAATGCATTAAGCCTGTCATCAGCTCTTCATAATGATTTGGATTTCCCTCATTCATTGCCGAATAAAAACACACAACTTCTTTGTCGCCCCTTGACTGAATGCATTGTACGCATATGAACAAAAGCTTTGTACTGAGCTTCAATAAAAACAGCTTGAATAAACTCTAAATTAACTTTGTGAGTCTAGAGTGCCAGCCAATACCGACGGGCGATATCGACAAACTGCGTCATTGTGTGTCCCTGCATGATATGCGGCATATACAGTACCAGGTGCTGCGAGGATAAGCTAATTTGTGTTCTGCGTGGTAGGCCAGATTTAGCTTCATTCCACAGATGCCCAAGGAAAAAGCCAACCGCACCCCGTAAGGGCAGCTCCACCATGTTATTTATGCTTGTGTGGCTGAAAAGCCTTCAAAAGCAGCGGGCCGGAGTATCGTACCACATTCCATGGTGCAATCGATAAAGCACCACATTAATGTTTACACCGCCGTTGAGTCATCTCGGTTAAAGTAAGTGTAAAGTGGGTGCAGTGCTTTGTGAAAGTTTAAGATTTTACTCTCATTATCGGCTGTTCTGCAGCTGGCTGGCTGAGTCACTGTATTGGTGGATACCATCTACGCACCTAATACGCCATGAGTCACCCACGGCATCCAGAGAAAACACCTCCGGAGTTTTCTCCGCCCGTCTCCGAGTTCCAACTTTGAAAGCCGTGGTTAAAGACAATGGGGGAGGTTATGCAATCGAAATGTGATTTGTGCTGAGATTCATTGAAAAACAGAAGAAGGCTCATCAGCGTTACTGTGTGTTTGCTGGCTCCAGAGGTGCATCGCTCCTCGGAGGTATCACCGATTGGCTCAGCTCAATCTACAGTGGCCATGGTAACGGGATAAAGGTGAGGCTTCTAATGCCAGAAAGGTGTGTGTGTGCGCGTGTGTATGTGTGAGGGAGAGGCGAGCGTGTTGGGAAGCTTGATGTGAGCTCATGTAGCTGATAAAAACATGTTAGAACCCCTGTGCTCGCCATCAACCCACAGTGCAGGCAGAGGAGACCATTAGTGAAACACAATCCTCTCCTCATACTTTTATATCTCCCACACAAAGCCACTGAGCCACAGCATTCAGTGGTTAAAGGGATAGTTTCCCCAAAAATAAAATGTCAAAACCACACAAAATTTAACAAGATATTTTGATAAATGTCCGAAACCGAACTTTACAGGGACATAATTACTAAAACATTTTCCTCAAAATATCTTCTTTTGTGTTTCGCAGATGAGTGTGGTGTTAAAATAAAAGCCAACTATTTAACATCACTTTTATCCCAGGCCATCTAAACCGAGGATGTGGCTTTCTCTCTTCCCTTTCACCAGATCCGTTTGAGTGGGGTCGGGACGGGGAAGTCTGACTTTGTGTTGACACATCTGAGAATAAACCCGCACAGCCAGAGGAGGATAACGTGCCACGCTGGACCTGAAAGAACGTCTTTGAGCACATAGCGGATCTGCACGGTTAAGCAGGAAGGAAGCCATCACAGAGCCTCTTTCACAGAGAGGAACCGATGGCTGTGACCCTCAATCCGGTCTGCATCCGGAATTGACAGTCAATAAGGCCGAATGAGTGTACGCTTGAACCCGAAGAGCTTAAGCGCTCCGCCAACACCTGTTGTGCTCCATAAGAGAGCCTTTCACTAAGACAGGTGCCTTCCGAGCGCCAACGTTTCTTCCTGAGGATCTGGCCACCCCAGCTGCTCCCCTCACCAGCGAATTCTTTAAATGCATGCTTGTCAGCCACACAACGGATCGCGGTCCCTCAGCTGTCTCGCCCCCCGGATTCATGAAAACACAACCGTTATTAATTTAAAATCATCCCATTTCGGATGAACATGAGGTATGTGGGGTAAGCAGAAAATGAAAAACACACAAAAGATCAGCTGCGTGTAATGTGGGCGAGTGGGACAGAAGGTGATCGGGATTAAGCGACTTGTTCGGAGATTGAAGGTTTACACTGGTGTGGCGTAAACAGCAGGAATAATTCAGTGGAAAAAAGTAATCGCTTGTGGATGACCTTCAAATGTTGGTCACAAGGATGTAGCATGATATAAATTATTAAAGGGATAGGTCACACAAAAATAAAATTCTGTCATTATTTATTTTCCTATGAGTTGTTGTAAATTTCTTGTCCTCAGAGAAAAATATCTAAAAGAACCCAGTTCCCCCTTGATTGCCAAAATAGGAAAATTTACTTTATTATTTTTTGTTGTGTTGAAGATATTTTGAAGAATGTATGACAGCACGCGTTTTAGGGCACTTTTGACTTCCGTTGTAGTTTTCCTAATATGGCTGTCAATGGGGTCAAAGAACTGTTTGGTTACAAGCGTTTGTCCAAATATTTCTCTGGGTTTAAGCAAACAAAGGAATTTACGCATGTTTGAAACAACTAGAGACTGAGCAATGAGACAATTTTATTTTGGAGGAACTATCCCTTTAAGGTAATTCTTGATGCAAGATATCTACATTAACATGAAATATAAAGACCAATTGATCTTATAAACACAATGCAGATATATTTTCTCAACTAGTTCCCAATATAGTTAGATTCTAAGTGAACACGAACATAAATATGTGTCTTAAAGCGATCGTCTTGTAATTGAAATCCTGTATGACTTTATTTCATTTTTAAATCAAGTTGAGGTAATGAAACAGTTTAAAACTCTTTGATTTTTTGTTCTTGCTCAATAAAACTTGATATATACCAGCTTACAAAACCTTTCTGATAAATCTAGGTTAAAGCAACCTGGCCTCAGCATTCAAAGTGTAAGTGACAAAGTACTTGGCCGCATAACTAAAATAGTTCCCTTGGGTGCACATACAAAGGGGAGGAAAGATATGATTATACCATTTATCTTTAGGTATAAACATGTTCGGGCAAGACCCGAATCCCCGCTGTTTAATACACTCTTCATAACCTTCTTTTGTACAACATGGTGGTATCTATGAGTATGCGAGACATAGAACCACCACAGTCATTTACTCTGGAATGCTGTCTATGCACTTGTAGACAGTGGACATCTGAATGGGGTTAGAAAATCCAGCCAGGAATGTTAAGAGCTTGTCCGCTTTTTGTGTTCCGCGCATCGAACAAGCTCTTCTTAACACCCTCAACCATGATCATTAAAACAAACCCTTACGGCACTTCCAACCAAAAAACGGTTGATGCAAAACATTTAAATTCAACAAAGCCAAGAGTGGTTCTCATAACAGCCTCACACTACCCTGGCAAGGCTCGCTGCTGCGAAACGTAAGAAGACGTTTTTCTCAATAATGTCACACACACAGCTGGAGCTACGATGGGGTCAACTTTCACAATGACCTTGACGAAGTCTTGGCGAAATCATTCATTCAAGATATGATCTCAGATCTTTCACACCATAAAAAAGTTGTTCAGCTGTGAAAACAGTACAAGGGATTCTTCACGAACTCATAATTTTGGATATGATACCTCCCGCCCAGTTCCCGTTGCGTTTTTCGAACCTTGACCACTATGGTTACGTTCGCCATTTCCAACATCATGCATTAACATGATTTCCACAGTCTGGTGAGTTTTGTTTTTCTTCACCTACCATATATTTTGGAATTATCTTGACATGACTAATGAGCGCTCTTCTCTGCAATAGTTCTGGAAGTATATTTATGGATGAGGACAGCGTAGCGCCCCAGGCGGTTTCGTTTTTTGGACCGCTATCTAAAAGCTGCGCTCACAGTGAAACTGACCTGAGCTGAACCATCTATTTCAACACGATCGATGGGACAGCGTTGTGAACTTCTCTTTCACTGCATACTACCAAAACATGTGCTTTTTGTGAACCCTGAATGAAGGGGAATTTATACAAGTTCAACCATTCCAAATGTGTCTTATGCTGCGGTCCCATCAGATTTGCAGAAAGTGAATTTAAGCAAAGCTAAAAAATAAAATGAAACTAGGTACACAAAACGAATGCATACGAATGGATTCTAGTGTGACCACGGCCACCTGTGAGACAATGAGACGGACAAATCAGGAAGTAAGAGCCCAGTCACCATTCATCCGCCTCAATGGCATGAGTTCTGATGGAGACGCTGACTCCCAGATGTCCTTCCCATCCTGGCTTCCTCTCTGCACTGGGCACCGATACTTCCTCTAAAGCAGCCATTCCTCAGAAGTGCTCACTGTTTGTGACAGGCCAAAGAAGCTCCACTCCTCTCTCAATGAACAGAGGGCAATTCATTCGAGCTTTAATGTAAAGAAGATGTTGTTCACACAGATGGCCCTTGAAAGGAGTCAATCTTCCTATTCCCACTATGCCTGTCCCCCGTTCCCCTAGATCATTCCATTTAAACCCATCATTCTGTCGGAGAGGTTTCAAAGCACATGTTGCACACCATCTCCTCCCGTGAGAGTACAGAAAAAGCTCAAGAGGGAAGAAATGATGCATATTTTTACTCTACTTGCCTTACTGCCATAAATCTTAACCACATTGCATTAAACCATGAGAACAACTATTGTGTGATGGCGATGAACCAAACGCCCTCAGCCAAGGTTTGTCTGCTTGGATCACGTGACCGAGTCGATTGCCAGAGCGATAAGTCCCGAGGGTCGACCCCTCGTGACCCTCCCGGCACTGATTAGGCCTACTGAGATAACCGCCTTCCTTCAGCGGAAACACACTCCATTTACAACGCAAATAAACCCACTGAGAACCAAAGTTCTCGAGTTACATGGGATAAAACTGGGGATAAATGGGATGATTCAGGTGTTAATGAGAATTTTGGACTTTTTGTGAGAAGGGTGAGTCTTTAGGTGTGCATGAAGCGTGAGACAAAAAATATTTGCTGGAGGCCCTTTTACGACAATGCTTAAAACACGGCAGATGGTGATTCATAGTTTGGTTTTGTTGTGCAAGAGCATGGCAGATGCAAACCCACGTGCTTATGGCAATAAAATCTCATAGCGATGGCAAGTCTGAACTGATCGCAGACGGACCATAATAACGGTTGGAATAACTCGGCATGTGTACTGTACACAACAATGGATAAAAAGGCTGTGGTAATCGTGCAATGTCAGCAAAGTTTAGACTCATCTTGCGAATGTTTACTTTGCTGTTCTTGAAGACATTCAAGATACTGGTCTTGACATTTACGACTCCAAAAACATGTTAAAGTCCAGTGAAAAGTACAGTATTGCAAAATCAACCTAGACACGATGATAAGTTCTTGAATCATGCTAAAGGGGTTCATTTTGCAATGATGACCGATTGACCGCAGTCCTCCTGCTTGTAATATGACTACCAAGAAAATAAATGAATAAATCAATGGACATAAAATAAAGACCATGACCCCATGTTTGAAACGGCAATCCTGCAAATAACCAAGGATTTGAGAGAGCGTGTAATAATAAACAAAGACGACAAGAAATGTTCAATGTAAAATCAATAAAAAAACGTGCCAACTGGTTTATTGAAGTACAAATGCAAACCCCTCATTAAATCAATGAAACCTTGTATACAGATATTTGCACTCAATTGTGTATGTAGGCTAAATGTTTGAAGGCACCGGAAGATCTACATTGTTTCACAGTTAAAGTTACTCATTAGCTGGTGACAAAAGTTTGTCAAAGAAAAAGTTGTCTACTTAGAACACTAGATCACATTTCTCTGACAAACTAATGACCCGATGACTCATGAGCATTGTCTGACTTCATTTAGTTCTGTGTGACGCTTCTTTTATTTTAACTTCTCACCGACTTTTTTTAGAATTTTGCACCGAGGAATAATCCTCTTCAAATGCAGGCGTGAGAGAAAAGATGTTTACTTTAAACAAGTTCTGGGAATAGAATATAAAACAGAGCCGCTGGTGGAATTCATCATGTGTTTCCTGTCTTCCTATCTCTCTGGCACGCTTCCTTAATGTTTCTATAACAACATTGCGACCATAGTGGACCAGCAGCATCCACTGATACCCCTTATCTTGTATCAGGGCATCAGCAAAAGTGCAGTGTTTACATTTCACAACATGCAGCCACGAAACCAAAACTGGTTTACATTTGGAAAATGTAGACAAGATCTTTGTCCTAGAATGTCAAAATAGTTTTGTGTTTTCAGCATGAATCGATGCATTTTATTTACTTTATAAATATGGCAGCAGACTTGCGATGAACCATAACTAGGGATGCTCCGATCGATCTGCCGGTGATCGGTATCGGCCTATTATCACATTGTATGACTTTGTAGTCAGTAAACTTGGCCGACCTTATGCACCGATCTCAATTGATAATGTCAAAGCGTGAAGACGTACATGATGAGTGGGGGGGGGTAAATGTTTCTGCGCAATTCCATGTTAAAAACATATTAAAATGTTCACTGTATATTGAACACTTTTTTGTAATTATTTAGTACTATGTTAAAAGAACAGTTATATTACAATCATTACATATTTACTGTAAAATGTAACGAAAATATAAAAACATAAGAACGGCAACATCTATAGTATTCCTTTTTTATGAACATCAGAGAGCTTACATATCTGTTATATAAACTTTAGGCAAATAATCAGCATTGGTATCAGATGATTACCATGACATAAAATCGGTACTCCGTATCGGTGGCAAAAATCCTGATCTGAGTTCCCTAGTCACAACATACAGCCTTGCAACTGAATGGTGTTAAAGTGACGCAACACAATTTCGTTCTGAACGCCTACTGCTGCCGTCACGCCAATAGAGGCATCCCTTCCTAATCCCACGTGTGAGACAACCCCCCTCTTCCACCCCCACCCAAAACCCCTGCGGTCAAAATGACAGACAAGGCCAGTGTTGAGGGTCTCTCCTGCCTGAAAATACACAAACACACACAAACCTTACAGTCTATTTTGTGACGGTTGCCAGGTCATGTTTACAAAATCCTACCCATGGAATCTAACAGCAGACTAACAGAAGTCCTAACGTTATTAAGACTAACATTATTTGAATATACTTATGAAGGCAGTTTAATGGGGTCATTCGTGGTCTGGCGGTGAGAGAGTTGAACTTGTAAGCGGAAGGTTGCGGGCTCGAATCCCAGGGCCAGCAAATATTAACTGAAGTGTCCTTGAGACATCTTACCCCTGTTTTCTCTGCGTTGATGATTGACTAATGCATAATAATGTAAGTCGCTTTAGATAAAAGCGTCTGCCAAATGAATAAATGTGAATGGAAATGTGAAATACACACCAAACATTTCTGAAAAGATGTCTATTTCATCATTACAATAAAAGTCAACGGTGTAAAGTTTAATTTGACACGTGTTTTGACGTGTGTCAGTCAAATGATGACATTTTCAAGATGCCTTTACATTCTGATCGGTGACAGCTTTTCAACTAATGCGTATTTCTACATATTTCTACTTATGGACATTTCTTCATATTTCTACTAATGCACATTTCTACATATTTCTACAAATGCACATTTCTACATATTTCTACTAATCCATATTTCTACATATTTCTACTGATGCATATTTCTACATATTTCACTAATGCACATTTCTACATATTTCTACTAATGCATATTTCTACATATTTCTACTAATGCACATTTCTTCATATTTCTACTAATGTATATTTCTACATATTTCTACTAATGCACATTTCTACATATTTCTACTAATGTATATTTCTACATATTTCACTAATGCATATTTCTACATATTTCACTAATGTATATTTCTACATATTTCTACTAATGCACGTTTCTACATATTTCTACTAATGTATATTTCTACATATTTCTACTAATGTATATTTCTACATATTTCTACTGATGCATATTTCTACATATTTCACTAATGCATATTCCTACATATTTCCACTAATGCATATTTCTACATATTTCACTAATGTATATTTCTAGATATTTCTACTAATGTATATTTCTACATATTTCTACTGATGCATATTTCTACATATTTCACTAATGCATATTTCTACATATTTCACTAATGCATATTTCTACTAATGCATTTTCCTACATATTTCTACTAATGTATATTTCTACATATTTCACTAATGTACATTTCTACATATTTCTACTAATGTATATTTCTACATATTCCTACTAATGCATATTTCTACATATTTCACTAATGTATATTTCTACATATTTCTACTAATGTATAGTTCTACATATTCCTACTAATACATATTTCTACATATTTCTACTAATGCATATTTCTACATATTTCTACTAATGTATATTTCTACATATTTCTACTAATGCACATTTCTACATATTTCTACTAATGTATATTTCTACATATTTCTACTAATGTATATTTCTACATATTTCTACTAATGTATATTTCTACATATTTCTACTGATGCATATTTCTATATATTTCTACCAATGCATATTTCTATATATTTCTACTAATGTATGTTTCTACATATTTCTACTAATGTATGTTTCTACATAGTTCTACTAATGCACATTTCTACATATTTCTACTAATGCATATTTCTACATATTTCACTAATGCATATTTCTACATATTTCTCTAATGTATATTTCCACGTATTTCTACTAATGCATATTTCTACATATTTCTACTAATGCATATTTCTACATAGTTCTACTAATGCACATTTCTACATATTTCTACTAATGCATATTTCTACATATTTCTCTAATGTATATTTCTACGTATTTCTACTAATGTATATTTCTACATATTTCTACTAATGCACATCTCTACACATTTCTACTAATGTATATTTCTACATATTTCTCTAATGTATATTTCTACATATTTCTACTAATGCACATCTCTACATATTTCTCTAATGTATATTTCTACATATTCCTACTAATGTACAGTTCTACATATTTCTACTAATGCACATTTCTACATATTTCTACTAATGCATATTTCTACATATTTCTACTAATGCACATTTCTAGATATTTCTCTAATGCATATTTCTACGTATTTCTCTAATGTATATTTCTACATATTTCTACTAACGCACATCTCTACACATTTCTACTAATGTATATTTCTACATATTTGTACTAATGCACATCTCTACACATTTCTACTAATGTATATTTCTACATATTTCTCTAATGTATATTTCTACATATTCCTACTAATGTATATTTCTACATATTCCTACTAATGTATATTTCTACATATTCCTACTAATGTACAGTTCTACATATTTCTACTAATGCACATTTGTACATATTTCTACTAATGCACATTTCTACATATTTCTACTAATGCACATTTCTACATATTTCTACTAATGTATAGTTCTACATATTTCACTAATGTATAGTTCTACATATTTCTACTAATGTATAGTTCTACATATTCCTACTAATGCACATTTCTACTTAAAGCTGTCATTTGATTGAAAAGCAATTGCTACAATGTAGAGTTAAATACACATCTTTACCTTTTGTTCTATATTGTCACAAACTATAATCTGATAAACTTTACTGACATACAAACATCATTCTGACGTCATATCAACGCCAGGCCCACGGGCGCCAATAAACCCATCATCAGCACCGCGGATGATTGACAGGCACGTGTGATTGACAGCGCACTTTAAGGTTCAATGCATTCCTCTACATGCAGTTGATTTTAGGACTTTGGACTTTTTTAGGAAATCTTCCTCACCTGAGAAATTCCTGCAGACAGGTGTCGCAGAACCGGTGTCCACATGTGGAAACTTGGACGGGTTCCCTCATCGCTTTGCTGCACAGAGGACACTGAAAGCGCCTTTTGGGTTTCTCCAGGAACTTGTAGTCGAACCCCGGCATCGCTGTGTTTTTGGGATGATGGAGGTCTTAATGTTCCCGTCGGGTCACAGCCGATGACGTGCTGTCACTGTCCGTTAAAGCGCTCGGTTTTCTTCCGTCTCGGCTTTCTGTATCGAGCAACACGGCTCGGGATGACGCTCGGTACCCCGAGATGGGTTTCTGTGACGAGTCCGGTTCCGATGAGGCTCGGGTGAGAGCACGAACTGCCCCTCTGTCGAGATCACACTGACAGCCCGGAGACAAAGCTCGAATCCCATCTGTTTAGGTACACGAAGCCCCGCCCACTTTCCTGTGAGGGCGGAGCTTCATTTAAATCCCTCGCAGCCCTGAGAGTAATTATTTACATTCACTTATTTACAAATGTTGTCTTAAACATTCGAGCTTCTGCAGGGAGATGCGCATTTGTGCAATGGGTGCTTTATTAAATATTAAAAATAAACACACACTTTAAGTGAGGCGACATACAGCCATGTGTGGGGACTCAAATTGTTTACATTAAAGTCATACAAAGTGCACACGCACGCACGCACGCACACACACACACACACACACACACACACACAAACACACACCAAGAGTGAACACACACCAACAGTGAACACACACACACACACACACACACACACACACACACACACACACACACACACACACACACACACACACACACACACACACACACACACACACACACACACACACACCAAATGTGAGCACACACCAACAGTGAAAAAACACACACACACACACACACACACACACACACACACACACACACACACACACACAGTGAACATACACCAAACGTGAACACACACCAAAAGTGAAAACACACCAACAGTGAACACACACCAACAGTGAACACACACACACACACACACACACACACACACACACACACACACACACACACACACACACACACACACACACACACACACACACACACACACACACACACACTCTTTAACCACTAGGCCATGATCCCCCAAAAGACTCATTTAAATAAAAAGATCTCATGTTAGTATCATAAAGTGTGCATGATAACACAACAACACAAGTATTGCACACAAAGGGTTGCAGGGATGAGGGATTTATTTGTAAAGGAAATGACTCCCTCTGTTGGTGAGCATCACACCTGCAAGCTCATACATTACGTCAAGAAAACAACACAAACCGTCTTTATGTCTTTATGTCAGTTTTATCAAATCTAACGTGTGACATCTTCTCAGCATCTTTAAGGATGTGGCGCATGCACGCGCGCGGTTGCTGGACAGACTTTGAGCATCACGTATTGCAAGAGGATTACATCATAGCATGACGTATCCATGTGCTCTGTGTGTATCATGTGGTGTTGAGAGTACTCCTCTGGGACACAAACATGGCATTACATGCATTATAAATTAACATGCATACATGTTTAGCATAACAATAAAAATACATGGTATGAAGAATACATCATTTATCATTTTAATGATGTAAACAGGAAATCATGACATTGTTTATATCCTTAAAAGGATAAATGATGTATTCTTCATCCCATGTATTTTTATAGCTGTAATACATCTGTATGCATGTTAATTTATAATGCATGGTATGATTGTTCTCAGAGGAGTACCGTTAACATGCATGATACACATAATGTACGTGTTATATTTGTGCTTATGTACAAAATGTGGTTCACAGTAAAGTGAAACCCAAGCAGCATTTTTATCTTCATATTTTTCCTATTAACGTCACGCAATTCGCATCCAACTAATCTAAGACTGACATTTCCCTTTCTCATCTTGTATTTGTTTTTGAAAAGTTTACACATTTACAATTCTAAATGAAGATTTGCCCATCCTTCAGTCTTGCTACTGTGCAAAAAGAATGCCATTCCACCAGCACTCAGGGCAGAATCTGGAAAGTTCTTTTATCGTGACATAACAGGTATATGTTACTGTATAAACACTGAATAGCTTGCACTTCTCCGATGCACGACGCTCAGTCCTTGTGTGCAAGACCGTGAGCCTCTTCTGTGGAGTGTGTTGTGTAACTGAGTCATATTACTTTGGAACAGGCTCTTCGAAAAATGCTGAGGAAACAAATGATGAGCAAGAACTTTAGATTTTTACAAAGAAATTAAAACACAAGCTACAAAATCAGTCTGTTTGAAACAAATGTTATGTTATACATGAATGTACATAAGTCTGACGATTGTCTGTATTCAAACCCAGAATTATAACTGAAAAGATTGATTATTAATCAATATTAGAATTAATAATAAATCAATGTCTACATTGTTAAAACATTTGTAAAGTAATAGCAGCACATTACGTTTCACAGCCAACAGTGTGTTTCCATGGCAACAAGCCACGGATGTGACAGCGAAGGGGTGGCTCTCGTCGAGCTGCACAGCCTTTGGTCTCCCAGAATCCTCTTCTTTCCTTCCGAGTCGACCACGTGCCCCTTTACCCCAGGTGTACACCTCCCCCTCTGCAGAAAGAAAGAGCAGAAAATTTACTCACAATTGTGAACACAAGTAACACTGAGTAACATCTTTGTCTCTCTATTTCTCTAGATTTCTGGTCCTGTGAGAGTGATGAATGAACAAAGACAACAGGAAACAATAAAGGTCTTCAGAGTCTCCTTAGCCTGCGGGACACAGTCGGGGTTGCATGCTGACCTCTACCCACATGACCTCGGGT
The DNA here is from genome assembly GCA_033220385.1 of Triplophysa yarkandensis. Lineage (NCBI taxonomy): Eukaryota > Metazoa > Chordata > Actinopteri > Cypriniformes > Nemacheilidae > Triplophysa > Triplophysa yarkandensis. Next base: position 3,968,501 of record CM065675.1, read on the forward strand.
TAATTAACTTAACTAATACATTTTAACTAAAGGAGTTAGTGGCATCTTAGCAGCCTCTGGGTCATATTTTACTCCAAAACCATAAAAGGAATGAACAAAATTGCAAGTTGGCTCATTAAAAGATCAATGTACTATAACGAGAATTGAATGTCAGGTCAATCGAGCACATATAATGCTAAACCAGTCATTCTCGTTAATGTAATGATAATGCTTTATGTGATTCGCTCGTATTTTAAGTTAAAGCTACCTGCAGTGATTGCCAGAGTAAATGCGTCGCCACACGCAGCCATGGTGATCCCCTGCAGCCCTGGTACCTGACAGGGCACTCTGGTGGTTCTTCGGGAACTGCAACCAAGCTGGCCGTGTTGGTTACTGCCGAAGGTGTAACACTGTCCTTTCTCTGCATATCCAGCACATGATCATAAAGGTGAGAATTATTTGGAGCTGTAATGAAAATGATATCTGATTCTAACCTGTGACTGCAACAGAATGGGCTGTTCCAATGTCGATGTACACAATCTTCTCGACATTTAGAGGTGCTGACTGGACAGGACGGAATATGTGGACCTCTTCAACCTGACAGTGAGATGGGGGCTCTTCTGTGTCAGAAATCTTGTCCAACCCCAGTTTGTTGAATCTGTTAACATCGTGGTATGTTATTAAGTTATGTATACCTCATAGGTTAATTTTGAATATGTTTTGTCTTATGAGTATGTGGAATAATATGAAATCTAAAGCAAATAAATATTATTAAATCAGAGTATATAGTAAGCACAGTCAGAGACATTATTATTAGCTCTAATACTCTAAACGTTTCTAGGAATGAGACATTGAAAATGTAGAGTACAACATGAAAGAGTCTTATTTTTCATTAGAGGTGCTTGGCAGTGGAAAATAGTTTACTTGAAATGAAAAAATTCTGTCGTTATTTACTCATCCGTCCTTCGTTTTAAATATGTATGAAATTCTTTCTTCCATAGATTACTAAGGAAGATATTTTGAAGCATATTGGAAACTGGCGTCCATTCACTTGCATTGTTTTGTGTCTATACAATAGGAGTGAATGTATGCCTTTGCTGTTCGTTTACTTGAAAATCAACTTCAACTTCATCAAATCATAAATTTTAACACATTTTTGTTCTTTATACTGAGAGATGATGTAAGAAAGAAATTGTTACACACTATATTGCCAGAAGTATTCGCTCATATGAACTTAAGTGATACTTATTCTAAAGGATTTGATATGATGTTGGTTCACCCTTTATAACAGCTATAACTCTCCTGGAAAGCCTGTGCACAAGGTGTAGGAGTGTGTTTATATGAATTTTTCAACAATCTTCCAGAAGCACATTTGTAAGGTCACACACTGATGTGGACGAGAAGGTCTGACTCTCAGTCTCCTCTCTAATTCCTCTCAAAGATGTTCTATCGGGTTGAGTTTAGGACTCTGTGCACGCCAGTCAAGTTCATCAACACCAGATTCTGTCATCCATGTCTTTATGGACCTTGCTTTGTGCACAGGTGTACATTCATGTTGGAAGAGGAAGGGGTCAGCTCCAAACTGTTCCTACAAAGTTGGGAGCATGGAATTGTCCAAAATGTCTTGGTATGCTTAAGCATTCAGAATGAGAGTGATTGAAAAAAACGGATTTAGATTTTTTGGACGGGTGAGCGAATACTTTTGGCAATATAGTGTTTTAAGACCCATGGGGTAATTGATTCTTCAGGATACCAAAACTAGTTCTTCCATGGCATCTTTAATTTTAAAGGTTTTTTTTAAAATCCAACTGAAAGTACAACAATATTTAGCAAAATCAGGGTGTGACTTAGATGTAGAATATGAACATGATGTTGGTCACTGTCCTGTGCTGAAACTAATACAGTCCTGATAAGCACATAAGCAATAATAAGGAGTGTTCACTCCCTAAACTGGTTTGGCAATCTGTGAAAAAACTGCCCAACATAAGCAATAAAACTGTGACATGAAAATATATGAAGATTAAAATGAATGATAAATATTGACAGTGTAAAATACATTTTGAGGCTAAATAACCAAAGTGAGCATAAGATCCCAAAATCTAGGCACATTTAATCAGATCTATAACAAGCCAAATATCTGTAATAGTTTATATTCACTTAAATCTGTACTAAATCATGTTACCTAAGTCATGCTGGAAAGAAATTAGTCCACAAAATTATCATTAGCACTTCAAATTGGCTGACATAGACGAATTCCCAACTGATGTAAATCAGCTATTAAATGTGTTGAATTTGTGTTGAGAAGTGAAAAAATGACCTGAATCCATACTTTATCCAACGTTCTTGTTAATTTCTAATTCTTCACTTTATGAATAATCTGTGTAAAACTGTTTTTAAGTACCTGTTGTTTCCACAGGCCTGAATCTGGTGCTGTGTGCTTATAACCATAGAGCAGTCCACCCCACACAGCACACGATGGGCTTCAAAATCAGCTGGCAAATTTACCTGTTGGGGGGTGTGATGACAGTCTTGAGTGCCCAAACCCAGCCGACCTGTCACATAGAGAGATATGAGGAGAGAGAGAGAGAGAGAGAGAGAGAGAGAGAGAGAGAGAGAGAGAGAGAGAGAGAGAGAGAGAGAGAGAGAGAGAGAGAGAGAGAGAGAGAGAGAGAGAGAGAGAGAGAGAGAGAGAGAGAGAGAGAGAGGAATTGCCTGGAGGCTACAAGACTACAAAGGGAAATCCAATGAACCAAACCATTCAACTGACAAATGACGGCGCTCATTTACCATTGTCTCCTCTCCCCCAGGAGAAAACCTCTCGCTCATTGGTCACAGCTAGTACGTGTGATGCTCCACAAGACACCTGAACCAGCTCGTAACCCAGAAGAGCCTCCACTATCTTGGGCCTGAATTCACAAACAGTTGCATTGTAAGAAAAGAAGAACACCACTCTAAAGATCTATAGATAAAAATGATTTACCTGTGTAACATCGTTGAAGTTGCCATGACCAAGACAACCATTGCTTCCACTTCCAAATGTCATGATTATTCCCCTGTCTGCAACGAAAAAAGATTCACATAGGATGCACAGAGAAAAGGTTCGTAACCCAGAACACGCGATTAAGAAGAAATAATTTCTTCTCAAGTGTTGCATTGGAAAGCAACAGAGCTGAAGTGAGCCACTTGAATTCAGTGTGTTCTGGTGACACATGACTAATGATTTCCTGCTGAGATGAATGCTAACACTGTATCCTTTATCTTATAAGTGACAATGTATACTAGTGTTACAATACCAGGAGACAAGAGACTCGCTCAGGCAGTGTGAACAAATGATGCTTAATGAGAGTCAGGTAGTGAAAAGGGATTACCAGCTTATATCCATTCCTAACTTTATTTTATTTTGTACAAAAATATATGGAGCCAATCCATATTTTAACATGAAAAGACAATTTTGGAGTGTAGGAGACTGTATACCTGTCAAGCAGGTGGAGAAAAGATCACCACACGATACAGATTTGATGGTAACACCAGACTGACCCTCTAGGAAGCGGGAGATAAACTGCGGCTGCATCTGCTCCAGAGACCCGGGCAAAGCGGGCTCACCGGATCCGACCGAGGGAGCCTGTCAAAAAACCATACCTATGATTCTAAACACACCTTTGTATCTGAAATACTGTACTTTGCACAAGAAACACCTCGTGTTTGCATGAAACCATACACGTGTAAGGTAATAACATGGAGTTGGCTGCATTAAGTTTGATTTACACTGGATTCAAATCAGGGAAAAATATCAACACACCTCCCAAGTGATGAGCCTTCCAGATTTGGTGACGCCCATTTTTTGGGTGCGACCCAGGGAGACTTGGATAACCTCAGTGTTTAACATGGGCAGACGCATAGGAGTGGAAATGCCACTGCCCCAGGTGTAGACTGAAGATAAGGGCAATGGATGCATCATCTTTGTTGATGTTAAACCGGAGAACCCACCTAGTTAAGCCAAAGAAATAAAAACAGAAGAGCCACAGTGAAACCAACAGAGATGGAATGTAATTTAATTTCAAGAATAAGAAGCTTTAATTATACATACTACAAAATTGTTTATATAATCTCACCTCTAGTTCTGCTACCCGTTCCTCTTCCGCCTGGTCTTCCATGAGCACCTATCTGTCTATTAGACAGCGGCTTTTCGATTCTGAAAAGAGATCAATTGAACCGCAACACTTATAGAGTTAAAGAGAATAATATTAAAATAAAACACCACAGTAGTAAAATCCTACCTGCGCATTTTGACGTTGCCTATGTCAGTATAGAGATTAAGCAATGGCCTGATGCAAATAGGATGGGCCATTATCTCATTGAGCTGGGGTCTCTTAGATGGATCCAGATTTAGCATGTTGAGGATCAGTTGTCTCAGTTCTGGGCTGTAACGGTCTGAAATGGGGGCAAATGTGCCGCTCATGATCTTTAGGACCAAGGCTGGAAGATTCTAAGACCAGATAAGAGAACAAGTTTGCAAACCCATGAAAAATTTAGAAACCCTGAACAGTATATTGGGTTTTCAATAATTGTGGGTACAACTCATTGATGTTTTTTAAAGTGTTATGTATAAAAATAATCAGTACTTATTTTTAAAGTAAAAAATGACCTTAAAGTAAAAAAATTACAGAAAGTAAAAAAAATATTACAGAACATATCTGAGTGTTTGTCTGACCATTTTGTAAAGCTGCTCAATCTACATTATTTAAGCAGTAAACACCAATAATATAAATGTAGTAGTTGGTTAGATAAACAAGATTGGGTGTGTTAATATTGAGATATTTCTCATTTAATATATGTTAGTAGTTATGATTTTTTTTTTAAAACTTTCAACAATGTTCCTTAGATATTGTTGATGCAAATTTACAT